>JARHVA010001589.1:1450000-1482500 GCA_037957365.1 Torreya grandis
CAAGAAGTATGAAGTCAAGAAAGGATCATTCAATAATAAGATAAGTTTCTATATCAAATAATATAATAGCTCATTTGATGTAAGTGACACAAGTACATCTAATAGTGATGATGATGGTAATGATCATGATAGCAGTGAAACCTTATTCATGACTATTGAAATAGATAATGAGGGTTATTAAAAAGGGCAAAGTCTTATGGATGATGAATAATTAGAAGAAGAAGAGGATGAAGTGAACCTTGAGGTAAAATTAGTGAGCGTTCAAGAGGAGTTAAAGTTTCAAATAATAAAGAATTAGAAACTGAGATTAAGATTTATGAGGAAAAAATCAATTTATTTGAAGGGAGTCTAAGTAAAAACACCAATGAACATGAGGATATTATCAAATCATTGGAAACTTGTATTGAAATTGTCACTTCAAGTCTTAAGATCAAGGAGGAATAATGCATCAATTTTGGAATAAAAATGGAGTCCTCAAAGGTAGAATTGGTTAGGAAATAGTCAAGTTGAAGACACGTCAAAAATTTGAAAAGAGTATTGAAGTCCTTGGTGGTATTTTGAATAATCAAAAGTATCCACATGATAAGGTAGGTATTATATTCAAATAAGACCAAAAGGAAAATAAGGAGAGTCAAAACTCAAATAATAATGGATTATTAAGAAATGATAGAACTAATAAAGTAAAGACCTATGTAGAAACTCTCAAATCTAAGACTCAATTTAATCTTCAATAAGTTAAGAAGAACTTGAATCCTTCAAGAGAAAACAAAGGTAGAGGTGCATCATTCAAAATTAGAGTAGTGAGAAAGGATTCTATCTATCTACCTAGCTCAGGTGGAATTTCCTCAATGTAATCCATAACTAGACTTGGGTGAGGAGTCTGAAGACTTAGAAGCAGTACAAAATGGAGTTTCTCATCAGGGATGAGCTTCTCTAACCTGACTAGCTATATTGAGGAGAGCCAGATAGATATATAAGCAAGACTAACTAGAGATAGATATATAGGGTGAGTGTTTATAACTATATATGGAGAGGAGAGCTAGATCTATCGGGGGGTTGGCTAAAAATAACTCTATATATAGGGGTTTCCAAAAAACTATATACAATTGGGGTCAAGATTCTCTCACCCCTATATATAATGGGCCTCCCTCACCATAAAAGGTATGTGAATCCTTTAAATGGTTATTATTTCTCATTAAATCAATATGGACATAGGGTTATGGATTGTATACAACATGATAGAAATATTTCCTCATGGAGGAATAGGATTAATACACATCTCTAAAGTAGAATCAAAATTTTTTGTTATAGGCGTGATTAGAGAGGAAATATTATAAGGTATTATAAGATGAGACATATGACAAAGAAAATTCAAAACAAAAGGATATACAAAAGGTTATACATTCATACCATTGAGAAGTGGATCATTGAGTTAGACCCTATGGACAATATGAAAGAGGAATAGAAGACTAAAGGAGAAGAATATATTCTAGATAAAAATTGCTTTCTCTTCCTAGATGAAGGCATATATATATATATATATATATATATATATATATATATATATATATATATATATATATATATATATATATATATATATATATATATATATATATATATATATATATATATATATATATATGTATATATGTATATATATATGTGTATATATATGTATATATATGTATATATGTATATATATATATATATATATATATATATATATGTATGTATATATGTATATATATATATATATATGTATATATATATATATATGTATATATATATATGTGTGTGTGTGTGTGTGTGTATATATGTGTGTGTATATATATATATATATGTATATGTATATATACATGTATATATATATATGTGTGTGTGTGTGTGTGTGTATATATATATATATGTATATATATATATGTGTATATATATATATATATTTATATATATATATAGGTTTATCAAGCCACATGATATGGGACAAGATCAATTTCATCTCATTGAAGAAGAATTCTCCATAAATAGTGAGATTTGGAGATAACACAACTACCAATATAGTTGGTAAGTATTTCTTGAGTTTGGATAATGTGAAGGCCAAGATAGAGAATGTGTTGTATGTGCAAGTTTTGAAACATAAAATTATTATCATAATTTAAATGTTAAACCAAGTATACACACTAACCTTTCATGACATAGGGTGTGATATAAGGAGAGACAAATCGGGAAGGCTAATTGCCAATGTTAAGAGGATTGAGAACAATCTATATGTTTTGAATGACATC
Organism: Torreya grandis; assembly: GCA_037957365.1. Lineage (NCBI taxonomy): Eukaryota > Viridiplantae > Streptophyta > Pinopsida > Cupressales > Taxaceae > Torreya > Torreya grandis. The sequence goes on from JARHVA010001589.1 coordinate 1,452,286, forward strand.
AAGAATAAGAGATGTTTTATGAGAAATATGGATGAATGTTGTCTATGGCACATAATTTTAGTCCACCTAAACTTTTATAATATGGTCAAGATAGGCTCTAAGAAGTCTATCAATAACATGCCTAAAATCATTAAACATACAAACACACTTTATAAGGCATGTCAACATGGTAAGTAGACTAGAAGAAGGTTCAAGTCTAAGGAGTAATCCACTAAAATACATTTGGAGATAATAAAAATTGATATTTTTGGGCCTAAAATAATTAAAATTATTTAATAAGATAGCTTCTTCATGTTACTCATAGATGACTACACAAGAATGACTTGGGTAGCATTCTTGAAAGAAAATTCAGAAGCTCTTGATAAGTTCAAGGAATTCAAGGCTCTTGTTGAGAATGAAAAGAATGGTAATATAAAGTGCCTAAGATATGATAGAGGAGAAGAGTTTTGGACCAATGAGTTTGATGAATTTTTTGAGGTTCATGAAATGAGAAGATAGTTCTTAGCAACTGAGACACCTCAGTAGAATGGGGTATTGAAAATAATTAATAGGATCATTTTAGAGATGGAAAGAACTATGATAAATGAGTCAAGTTCATCTAATATATATTATATGGAGGTATTGACCACTAAATTCTACATTTTTAATAAAGGATATATAAGGACTAATGTTAATAAGATTCTTTATGAACTATGGTAAGGTAGACATGTTAATGTGGAACATTTAGGAGTGTTTGGAAGAAAATGATTCATCAAAAGATATAAGAAATACTTAGGTAAGTTTGATTAAAAGTTTGATGAAGGTATATTCTTAGGTTACACATTAGTGAACTTATCCTATAGATTCTATAATAAGAGGTTGTAAAAGATAGTGAAAAGCAATAATGTGAAGGTTAATGAGACAAACTCTACGAAGTCACACTCACGGTCAAAGGATACATCAGAGAATTTAGACTTAAATTATAAAGAATAACCAATAGAGATTGATGAAGAAGAAGAATAATTTGAGAAAAAATAAGACTCAAAATCCCCTCAAGAAAAATTCAAAGAGATCATCCTGAATCACAAATTAGTGTAAATAAGGATGCAGGTATGAAAACAAGAAGATGGTTAGTGAGTAACCTAAATCAAGAGAATGTTGTTCTATTGTCTAATATTTAACCTAATAACCTTTTATAATCAATAAAAGATAAAAAAATTATAAGTGATATGAATGAGTATTTATACCAAATATAAAAAATCTGACTTGGGAACTAGTTCATAGGCCTAAAGACAAGAATCTTATTGGCACAAAATGGGTGTTTAGGAAAAAGTTGAATGAAGATGGAAGAGTCACTAGGAACAAGGCTATATTGGTATGTAATGGATATACACAAGTTTAACGGGTATAATTTTAGGATACCTTTACTCTAGTAGCAATATTGGAGGCTATTAGATTATTTCTATCATATGTAGGGTTCAAAGGATTCAATGTGTATTAGATGGATGCCAATTCTAATTTTCTAAATGAGAACATGGAAGAGGATGTGTGCATAAAGAAACCTAAGGTTTTATCATTATCAGGAATAAGGGATATGTTTTTATATTTAAAAAGGCTCTTTATGGTCTAAATCTAGCTCTTAGAGCTTGGTATGATAGATTGGTCAGGTATCTATTAGACCAAGGATTCAAAAGAGGAGTTGTAGATAGTAATCTATACATAAAAATATAAGATGACTATTAGTTGATATTAGTTGTCTATATGGATGACATCATATTTGGTGGAAATGGTGAGAATATGACTAAGGCCTTTGAATATGTGATAAATAAATATTTTGAGATGTCCATGATAGGAGAACTATCATTATTTCTTGGGCTACAAATCATTCAATAAAAAAAAGGTATATTAATTTCACAAGCTAAGTACATAAGAGAGATGTTGAAAAAGTTTGAGATGGAATATTTTAAGGTAATTAGTACACATATGATCATATGGTTTAAATTAATCAAGGAATATGAGTCTCCAAAGGTCAATCAGACATCATATAGGTCAATTATTGGAAGTTTGTTATACACTACTACCTTTAGACCGAACATCATGCAAGCAGTAGGCCTTGTGGGAATATTTCAAGTAGACCCAAAGGAAAATCATCTTCAAGTAGTAAAAATTATACCTAGGTTTCTATGGAGTTTATATTTTGGTATCAAAGTAGAAAGGAATTTAAATTGATAGCCTATATAGATCTAGACTGAGTAGGGAGTCTATATGATAGGAAAAGCACTAGTGGAGGAGCTTTCTTCTTAAGAGAATGTCTAGTATCATGGATAAGCAATAAGTAGCCATAAGTGTCATTATCTACCTATGAGAATGAGTAAATTTAATTAACTTCAAGTTTAAGTCAAGTCTTATGGATGAGGAAAACCTTAAAGGACCACAAATTTAAGTATGATAGTCATAGCCCTATCTATTATAACAATATAAGTACCATAAGTGTCTCAAAGAATCATGTCATGCATTCAAGGACTAAGCACATTCCTATTAGGTATCATTTCCTAAGAAAATAAGTAAGTGAAAAAATTGTTAATCTTGAATATGTTTCTATAAAGGATTAGATTGCAGACATTTTGACCAAGCCACTTCTAAAGGCAACATTTAAATATCTAAAATAGGAATTGGGTGTAATTCTTACCCCTAACAATAATTAATGAATTTCATTTCTTAGAGGGAGATAATCAGGTGGTTAATTAGCACCAAGAGCAAGTGAGTAGTGTTGAGAAGGTGTGAATGGAGATAGGTGGAGCATGTGTGTATGGTTCTTCATAAACTCATTATCATATGTATTGAGTGTTTTGGTTACAAGAAGTACGATCCAAGAAGTTGTAGGTATATCTTTGTAATTTATGTCAAAGGGGGAGAATTTCAAAATGAAGATGAAATATTATATTTATAAAAGTTTGTGATGGTGGTTTCAATTAATGACAAAGGGGGAAAATGTTGAGTATTATTATTGATGTTAAATATACATCTTGTGAAGGTGGATGTCAAAATATGACTAAGCCTAGTTGGTAGAGTGTGATGTGACAAGTTTCATTGAGAGAGTGTTATCATGAAAGAGTGATGTCATGAGAGAAAGAGAAAAATATAATTTGAAGTCAACTAATGTCTTATAGTTACATGAAGGTACAATTCATTGATGTCAAAGTGCATAGGAAGTCTAGTCATGACATGAAGAGGTATGTGCATGAAAATGAATGAACATAGGCATATTAAGGTTGTATAGAACTATTTGATCATGTATTTAAGGCATTGAATCTTTCATGAGAATTTCAAGGTGAGCCTATATGGGTAGGACCTTTAGACTAAGACTACACCTAAACCTCTCTTAGACCCTGCCTATCCTAATGAGGTATGAAGATCAAATTTCAAGTTAAGTATGCATATGTGATCATGCACATAGGTAATATATGTTTTTTTAGGCATGTTCACAAATTTTGAGGTCTTGGTTTGAAGTAAATTATAAGAATCAGTGTTTTAAGCCTTCTTGAGTTCATAGAATGAGGTCTCAATACCCAGGAAACATTTTCACACATTAATTGGCACGTGTAACCTCTACATGCGAATATATTTTATTAATTAGATATGGGGAAGTTTTATATCTAGTATCTCCAAGAATTAGTTTTATATTTAAGGGGTAGTCCTTTATGAACAATCGTTAACATTAGCACCTATGTTAAACCTCCCTAAAACCCTAATAAGGACCTGATATGAAATATATTATTAAAACCAGATTATAATGGGTTAAAATACCTATAAAATATATTGTATCATTTATTCAACTCTCCTAGGTGCCTCTAGGTGGTGGTGGTTAGTCATATGAGAGAGAAAATACATAGATACAGGTTTATTTGTCAATAGGTTATTATATCTCTCAAAATTTATATTGGTTAAGAAAATAAATGGATGATAGAATGATATAGAGACTCATATTTCATTCCCATTATGTTTTATGGATATTTTATAGCCTTAAAGTGTTATAATTTGGTCATCTAAGTTAGCTAGTCATAGACAAACCTAATGGTGTGAATAGTGTAAAACCCAAACATAGATGAGAAGATGGATTTAAGGGTCTGATCATGTCATTTTGATGTAAAAAATTGAATTAAGATTCTATTTATGACTTTTAAGTCATGATAATGCATTGAATAAGCTTTATAAGTCAGGATATGAAGTGAAAATGTTGTTTACAAAGTCTAGTTCAAATAAGATTGTGTGATATAAGGTCAATAAATTGGTCTATAACACCAATATTTTCCATTTAAACATATTAATTTTATATGTTAAGATTTTATATATATCTCATAGGACTATTTACATACATCATGAGTCATGACAAGTGTCTACATAGGTGTTGAAGGTCTAATTCACCATGACTAGTTTTTGAGGTAAATTGGTAGTTCTGAGAGAGCAAGTTATAGAGATGTTCTTGAAATTTTATATCCTTAGTGAAATTGTTCCAAGAATTTGGTGATGACCCTGAGTTCATGAATATTTTTGTATACATGTTTAATTTTTCATATTTTAATATCTTAAGGGTGTCTAAGCTTCACTTTTGTAAGATAGACTTTTGAAGTACACATGCCTAATAGGGTAGTTTGTCCTAAAAGAGATTCCATGGCATGAAAAAAGTATATAGATCTAATAAACCATGTAATAGGTCAGTATAATTCATTATATAAGATATTTAATAGTTTTATTATTATTATATAAGGCCATATGGGCCCAAGAAGATCAAGTTTTGGTGTTAAGAGGATAGACCTAATGAAATTAGGTCTCCATGAGACCTAAAAGAGAAATGTGGCTTAATTGATTTTTTGACCAAAAGGTGTTAAAAATTAATTTTAATCATGTTCATAATATGTTCTAATATCTATTGTGTGTCTGACCAAAGATGTTGAAGGGGTGTGGTCGACCAAGTTGTATGTGATCATGAGACTTATTGTATATGTGTGTGTGTGTGTGTGTGTGTGTGTGTGTGTGTGTGTATGTATATATACAAGGTAGTTTAGGCCTAATTTAATGTATGAAACACAAGCAAATAAAATCTCGCATGGTTGAGCACAAGGTCTTTAAATGAGACCATAATATTATATTATAAGTATTGTGATCAGAATTTCATGATGTGGTTGTGTTTTTTCTGAGTCACTTAGGAAGTTTGTGTTTCTTTATAAGTAGGTGATTACTAAAGCCTAGTAAAGTAGGTACTTGACTTCATTGGGGTTGGTGATCCAAGTTGAGTTGGTGATAAATATAATTTGGTCATTTTTTTTATATGACTATAGTCCATTTTTATAGATCATAGTGGGTTTTCTTCCCCTTGAGGTTTTTCCACTCATATATGAGTTATCTTGTCTCATGCTCATCTGAATGGTTCTTTATGTTTTACTAGATCATTATGTTGTTTTCATAGTTCATGAATGATTGAGTATAATTGAATTAAGGTTTTTAAAAACACTAATTCACTCCCCTCTTATTGATTATACTTCTAAAAATATTTGGTCTATATATATATATATATATATATATATATATATATATATATATATATATATATATATATATATATATATAAAATAAACAGATTCATACAAAATATTCCCTATAAGTAGATAATTATGTGTAAATAAGGAAATATCAAATACTATTAATTTAGTCAATCAAATGAAATTTAATGAATCTAAAAACATCTAATTTATTAATAGATAATAAACATATTTAAAAATAGTCATTAATAAGATAAAACTCTTTGGGCAAGACTATAAATCATGACATTAAGTTACTAAAAATAATAATTTTCAATTCAAATGTTATGTCAACCATCCATATAACATTATTAACAACTTATTTCTTTATTACATATCTCATGAATACATTAATAATCTAACCAAATACTAAAAATACTTAATATGTTTCATATTAAATCTCAATTACTTCATAATTTAATGTTCCTTCAAATTATTAAATGCATAACAAAAGTACCCAAGTTTATTTTCTATATCATGTAATGTTTATAAGCATTAAATAAGTGTGTGTCTATGTTTCTCTCTATATATATTTTATAAACATATCATATTTTTACTAAATCAACAAATCATATACCAATCAACACACAACTATATACATATAACAAATTAAGTCAATAGCTAGTATTTTCATCCTTGTATATGGTATACTCAAAATAGACATGAACTCAACCTATGATCTATGAGTATCATGTATACTAAAAAATCAATTTCATCATTATAACTAATTCTTTATAAGTATAATCAAACACTTAACTATGTTTTTTTTCACTATGTTATTTCATTATATCCAATAGTCCATAATTCACATAACAAAATTTACACATTCCTATTAACATCTCAGCCATCCATATCATACAAATTTCATTGTATAATCCATATATGCATATTTTTCCATAGTTCACTCTAAATATATAATAATTTTTTCCATGATTAAGAGTATCATAAGTATTGTAATTATGCATATATGAATATATTTCTAATGCATTAAATCCATTTTCTAAACATAAATTAAACTGTAGTGTTTTGGTTTTGATATAATAAACCAAATAATTCACTACATCAATATCCTAAGTGTAAACAATCATAAAAGTACTCATCCATATCTATAATATTCATATTTCTTTACATATGAAGATATATTTTAAAATGAACAATCCTATATAAATACAACCAACTATATTTGTTATAGATGAGTATTAATGAATGTAATACTCTATTAAATACCTAAGAACAACATGTCTAAATACATGCCCAATCGAACAATCATTCATTTAGTATATAAGTTGTAAATTTTATCTATTTAGTTATTATCACCAAAGAAATGAAAGCTCAAGATTAAAATATAGTGAATTCCGGTAACCTAAAGTCATCTTCTATGACTCGACATGATAAAAAAAAATGTAGCTAGGTTTTATTATATGTATATAAATTTGTATATTCATACCATCAAATCATATAATGGAGACTCCTAGGGTATATGAATATATCCCTATATATTTATATCATCCAAGTTATACCTAATTACAAGTTTCAATAATAAATTTAATCAAAACTTTAGTAGTAATTTCCATAATTTATCATAATTTTTTAAATTCATTCTAACCCTTTTACACACTATCATGCCTTATGAGGGTTTAAAATCTTGACCTAGGTAAAATTTATGTTTAAGCCAATATGCTATATAGAGAAAATTATCTCATTATACTAGTTCAATGAATTAAATTTAACATAATAAGCCCATCCATGCCCTATGTTTCAATATAATTTCAATTAACTAAACATAACCCAAATAAGGTCCATTTATATATAACTCAGCTAACAGTTAAATTATAACCTCGTATTTAACCTAGGGTTTTATTTCACCCAAATAAAAACCCAAAAATTTATAAACTAAAACCTCAAAATTATTTAGGCAACATGGTCTTTGATATCTTAGAGTTTTGGGGTTATATGCTTGGTTCTATGGATGGCCAAGCCATCTATAGGGCCAAGCACTTAGACTTGATTCTTTTTTTGAATTCCATAACAATGAAACAAAAAAACCCTTTAAAATAACACATAATATTTATATGAATTTAAACAACATAACCAACCTTTTAAAGAAGCTCAAGAGATGGAAACTGGTAAAACCTTCTCCCAATTCCTATCTCAAATCTCCTTTTCCTCTTTCTACCTCTATGTGTCATTCATCCCCTAGCATCTCCTCTTACATGTTATTTTCATGCAACAATAACTACCTCATTCTTTTCCAAAATTCAAGTGATAATCGTTACTCCATGACTAAGTTGATGCATAGAAAAAATTGGATAACATAATTAGTGGTCACAACATATTTCCCCATGAAAAAATCCATAAAAATAAGTTATTATTTTGAATGATATTTTTTTATCACAAGTCAACATGGAAACCAAACCCTAATTTTAGAACTTTCCCCATAATTAATAGTATATTAATCCTTTTATTTATTAGCATATCATCAAAATAACAATAGTCATTCAACCATTATATTTTTCCCCTAATAAAAATAACCTATCACAAAGGTTATCTAGACATCAACTATGACTTTTACCATTAGTCATTTGAACATTTATGATTATTAATAACAATAATCATTTAAATAATATAACATTGCAAATCCAATTTAATATTGACTTACTACCAATACTAATTAAAATGATATAGCTATTATTAATTACTTAGCATTTAACTATTATCTAACAGAAATAATTTAGTCCCATTTCATTAGTAATGCTCTTATTATATACATGATAAAACATTCACATATAAATATCCAAACACAACTACAAGACATACATGGATTCACTTACTCATCATAGCAATATCACACAAGAGTTAAAATAGGTATGACAACATAAATGCAACACATAACTAGATAAATATGAGCATTAATCTTTTCAAAATTAGTAATCAAGAATGCATTTGAAAGCATACTATAAAACATTTAAATGTAGATAAAAAATTAAAAATCAAAGGCATACCAATATAAATCAAACAATGATCAAATCATATTAAACTATCATGGTGTGTGTGGGTTCTTACTTTCAATCTATCATTCCCCAATGCCTCTATCTATGCCACTCTCTTTGATGATGCTCTCCTTCTGTCACACTTATGGGGATGGATTTATTCTACATCTACCTCACAATAATGAATGTAATTATCCAAAATATATATAAAATCCATAATAGACTACTATAATAAACTAAACAAAAATGATCATCATGTACATTATATGCAAGTATAGCTAAATCCATATTTAATAATCATGTAAATTAAAAAAACATATAACTATCCATAAATTAGCATATGAAATCTAGCTTAACCAAAATAGTAATTAGTAAAAAAAATAACCATTAATTCCATTAATCAATAGGTTATTATGTCTATAAAGAAATCAAGATGTGACATCCTTCCCCCTAAAGTTGGTTATCATCCTGATGACACTTATTCAAACATAAATTCTAAAATTAAACATTATTTAGTAGAATATAAAATAATATCTAGCAATATATTAAGTAAACAAATATGGAAATAGCTTGTAAAAATCATCATAATCCTCCCAAGTGGCACTATTTTTAGAATATTGGTCCCGTTATACCTTGCATTATGACACTTCTCTATTATGAAAACTAAATTTGTGAGTGTCAATTATTATGATTGGTTTTACTGTGGCCACCGCAAAATCCAAAACCTAGAAATCATTCCAATCCAACACATGTAAAGGATCAACAACATATTATTTAACATATGACACATGGAAAACATTATGTAAAAAAGATAAAAATAGTGGAAATACAATCCTATATGCTATAGTATAGATCACTTCTAAAACCATGAAAGGTCCCACATATCTAGGAGAAAGTTTCATTAACTTCTTGAACTTAATCAATCTTTTTTTAGGCTTAACCTGTAAAAACACTTTATCACCAACAAATAATTATCTTGTTGTTATCTTTAGATCAACATAACTTTTATGTCTATCATTGGCCTCAACCAACCTCTACCTAATTATTCTAACTTGGTATTCCATTTTCACAAACATCTCAAGTCCAAAGACTACCCTATCCTTTAACTTATCCCAACTAATTGGTGTTCTGCACCTCCTTCCATATAAAGCCTCAAATGGAGCCATCTTCAATGTTGATTGGTATGAGTTGATGTAATAAAATTCAACCAATGGAAGTTACTCCTCCCACTTGTATTTTTGATCCATGCAATACATTTGAAGGATATCTTCTAAAACTTAGTTAACACTCTATGTCTATCCATCTATTTTTGGGTGATATGTAGTGCTAAAATTCAACTATGTACCTAGAGATAAATTTAAAGTCAACCAATATCTATAATTCATTATTGAATCTTGATAAAAAAATGATCTTTTATGGAAATCCATGCAATTGGTACACCTCCTTAATGAATCTCTTTACAAGCATAGGTGCATCATCTATCAAGTTGCCTGGTATGAAGTCAGTTACCTTGGTTAGTTTTTCAAATACTACTAAGATCTTATCATGATGGTTTCATGATAATGGAAACCCTTGGACAAATTCCATGATAATCACTTGCCACTTCCATTTTGGTATATCATGAGGATATAACAATCATTCTAGATGCACATGTTCAACTTTCACATATTGATTTACCAAATAATGAGAAATAAAATCCATTACATCCTTCTTGATCCCTTTCTATAAATAGAGAGGTCTTAGCTCATCCATGAGTTTGGTTACACTAGGATATCCTTAATATGGATCAATTTGCAATTCCTTTAGCATTGTGTTCCTCATATTCACTCTTTTAGGCACATACATCCTACCATTATACCTTAAAATATCATCACTATATAATTTGAATCTTTTATACTTGGGATTCTGAGCATTCTATGACAATGCTTCCTTGACTTGATTATAGAACTCATCTACTAGTGATAATTTAATTACCTGGTCATGGAAAGTACTCTTGATAGTAGCCAAGGCTTCTATATACCTTGTATGACTTAGGGCATCTTTAGCTCTATTCTATTTTCCATTGATATAATTAATATCAAAGTCATAACTAGATAATAATTATAACCAATGTATCTAATATGCATTCAAGCTAGGTAGGGTGAAGATGTAGTTGAGTCCCAAGTTGTCAGTCTTGAGCTCAAATGGTTTCCCCAATAGATAACGCCTCCAAACTTATAAGGCATGCATTATGGCAAAAATTTCTAGATCATGAGGAGCATAATTCACCTCATAATGCTTGAGCTTTCTGGATTCATATGCTACAACTAAACCGTATTGAATAATAATTCCTCTAAATCCACCCTTAGATGCATCCATGACCACTAATAATTGACCATTAAGATCAATAACTCTTAGCATATGTGCTAAAGTAATCCTCTTTTTTATCTCTTGAAAGGCTCTTTTGCACTTATCTAACCAAATACAAATTTGATTCTTCTATTAAAGAGAGATAATTGGATTATGTATCTTTGATAAATTTAAAACAAATTTCCTATAATAGCCTACTAAACCCATAAAACTCCTCATCTCATGCAAATTATTAGGCATTGAACATTCCATTATGGCTCTTATTTTCATTAGATCCACTAAAATTTAATCTACAAAGATAATGTGTCCCAAATATTGCACTTTCTTTTGGAAAAATATACACTTGGATAACTTACCATATAATTTATGCTTTCAAAACCACTGTAAAACTAGTTCTCAATGATAAATATGTTATTCCTCATCCTTAAAATATATGAGGATGTCATCCAAAAAAATCAACATAAAATAGTCTAGATAATCCCTATACATACTATTCATGATATTCATAAATGTTGTCAAGGCATTTATTAACTCGAAAGGTAACATTGTGAATTCATAATGCCCATACTGAGTTATGAATTTTTTTTGAATATCCTTATCTCAGATTCTTAGTTGATAATACCCTTCTCTAAGATCAATCTTAGAAAAGACCTTTTCCCCTCACATATGATCAAAGAGATCATCAATACAAGTTAATGGCTATCTATTCTTTAATTTTTATTTATTCAACATCTTTAAATCAATACACAAATGAAGAGTACCATCCTTCTTGATGAATATCATAGGTACACCCCATGATGACACACTTGGTCAAATCAACTCTTTTGATAATAACTCCTAAAGTTGAGCTTTCAAATCAACCAATTCAATAGTTGTCATCCTATATGGTGCCTTGGATTGTGGTTTAGATCCTAGTATGATGTCAATTGAGAAATAAAACTCATGTTTATGTGATAATCTAGATAATTCCTTAGGAAACACATCTTGAAAGTTCCTAAGAAAAGTATAATCTTCAATGGATAGTTACTTAGATTCCTCCATCTCATTTATTTTAATAATAAATGTTTGGCATCCTTTCCTCTGAGCCTTCTTGAGTTGAATTATATAAATTTGACTAAGATTCAACTCTCTTTTCTCACCCTAAAATTGTGTTTGATTTCTAAAATCATCTTGACACCCAACCCTTTTTAGATAGGAATCAACCTTAGCTTTATGTTTCTCAATCCAATTGAATCATAGGATCACATCATATGACCCTAGTGGTGCAGCATAAATATCCACTATTGTAGTGAATTTAGGTAACTTGATCTCAGCTTTCACTAGACACTTTTTAACCTTAACCTTTGACTCATTCTCATACTATATTGACCATGCATTTTCCATAAATTTAGCTTTTCTAGATAGCTTATTAAGCATTCTATGAACAATAAAACACTATGTATACCCAGTGTCAATCAAAATAGAAACTATATGATTAAATAAAATACCTAACATTTTAATAGGAGAGGCTTAGAATTTAGCCTAGCAATTATCAATAGATGCATGAATTTTTTATTAAAAATTTTCCTATTATGAGTTAGAACCCTTATTATTTCCATCTGATTTACCTTGAGTACACTCTTGAGTGTAATGGTCACCTCCAAAAATGAAACAACCTCCAAGTGGCCCTTTTCCTATTAGACTACTATTTTCCCTTGAAACCTCCCTTGAATCCATTTCCAAGTTTTGTATTTCCTAAGCTACTAATAAACATAGCATTCTAGTTCTTAAACTAGCTCTTAGAGTCTCCACTCCTTTTTTAGTTATTTTTTAAAGTCATTTTAGGATCTCCAAACTTTTTATTAAACTGTTCTTTGACTTGAGCAAGATATTTCATCTTTTATTCCTACTTGATTTCCTTCTTGAAGACCTAATCTATTGTAGATGTCCCATGCACATCCACCTCATAACTAATTTGGGGTTTTAATCCCATAATGAATTTATTTATTGTGAACCTTTCATCTACCTGATACTGAGGTACATAATTTATGAGCTTGGTGAATTATTCCCAATATTCCTTCACATAAAAGTCTCATTTTTTAAGGTTATAAAAATCCATCAAGTTCTGATTGAAATATAGCTATGAAAGACACTATGACCTAAGAAATGTCACAAACTATTCCCAAGTGGTGGTAGTAGATTCAAGGTTCATTTCAAGCTTTTTTTTTCCCACTGAGTTATTTCTTCACCAAAAAGTTGATATGATCCCCAAACTACTTTGGTTACTTTAGATTAATTTTGAATCTTGAAATTTTATCCATCTTTTTTAGCCATGCTTTAGCTCTATCTCCCAAAATGGTTCCAATAAACTTGGGTAGGTTCACCTTTTTCATATCTTGTGTAAACTTTATAGCTACTCGAGTTCTTGCATCTTGTGTCACTTCCTCATGCCTCTGTTATTGAGGATTTTATTACTCGATATGATGATATTTAGGTTCCTCCTTAACATTATCCTCAACATGCCCATGCACTTCCTACTCTAGGACCATGATTTGGTCCCTGGTATCATGCATGGTTGCAAGGATCTGATCCAACTTTGTATATTGCTCAGTGGTGAACTAATTTAGATCTACTGTAGGATTAGTATTTTAGGTACCCTCACCTCTAGGTATATCCCACAACATTATCATTCCTACTTAATAGTATAATACATTTGTACTAGTGGACTCATAAAGTATTAGAGTTTGAGCCTCAACTCTAATACCATAATGTAACAACTCTAATGGGTTTTACTAGAATAGAGTTAAAAATTTTAAAATCAATTACACATATTCAACTAATATATTCCGTCATTATTAAACCTATAAAGAGTGATATTTAACTAAATACATTAGTTTCATCTAACCATATAAAGGTATATATATATTCTATTTAGCCAATGATCACAATCATAATATCAATATCAAGAATAGGTACAATGATGATTATACAAATCAAGACTACAATTAATTCATAACATTACTATTACAAATTCAGCCAACTATTGTAATTATACATATGAATAAAAAGTATAGTTTCAGCATAATAAATGTCTTAATAATGGAATATAATGCTACAAAGTTCCATGGAGAATGTGAGTCTCAATGAAATTGTAATATATATATGTAATCTCAAGTGTATTATCTAGTGTAGTATTATTTATGGGAGGGAGAGCATCATTCAATTTCTTTTCCATACCAACCATAGTCCATCTATCCCTCACATAATATACCAACTAGGGAATGTCCCTCCCTTCACAAATGGGATGATAATTATGGTATATGAATCTAAAATGAAAAATTGGAACCCATGTGTTGTAATATTACTAATACATGGTGTATATCATAAATAAACACCTTCTAATATGATATCATACAAATGAAACTAAATCAAACAAATGAAATGACAATGTTTAATTATAAACACTACCTTGGCCAAAGTTTTCATATAGTTATTGACCACTAAGATCAATCAATTTAATACACACCAATCAGTCAAATTACACTTTATCTATGAATTATTGACACTAATTAAGTGAGTGGAATCTACCACACTACCTATTTAGGGTCATTAATGTGAGATTTTGTCTATATATATAAAGTATAAAATCAACAGATTCATACAAAATAATCCGTATAAGTAGATAATAATGTGTTAAATAAGGAAATATCAAATACATTAATTTATTCCATAAAATTAAATCTAATTAATATCATAACATCTAATTTATTATTTCATAGTAAACATATTTCAAAATAGTCATTTATGACATCAGACCATTTGGGCAAGACTATAAATCATGACGTTAAGTTATTGTTGACTATTTTGACCACAAGTCAAAATAGATCAACCCCTTCTAGTAAAATTTTTTTATATGGGATTATTAGGTTCATATATGGTGTGTAATATTCTTAAATATGGTTGATTTAATATGTCATTACCTTGATTACATCCATTTTACCCCTTATGTCATTTCTAGTCACTTAGTGTCATGTTTAGACTATTTAATGAAGGTTATACATTTTTATTAAGTATAAAAGTGTTATTAAATATTAATAAATGTCAAAAATTCTATTTCATTTCATTAATTATAAGTATCTATCATAAATTTGTAGGTACTACATTGAAACAAGATTAAAAGTGGCAGTTTGGACAATTTTGGAAATTGTATGACCCATAAAGGAGTGTGGCACATGTGGAAAGATTTTGAAATGATTATTAAGATTAAATAAATATATTTATATACTTTACCATCTTTAAAATTCCCAAAAATTATCCAAAACCATTCTTCTCCTCCATCACTCCACTAGACATGCAAAACTAGTCAACAAGTATTCTGATGGTATGGCTAGTAGGAGAGGTTTTAGGTCAAATAATATTTGTGGTAGATATTAAACTTATTCCACTTCACATTAATGGTAATAACTCAATTATTGGTTAATTATTATTTATGAACCATGCCTTATAAGTTGACTATCTTATTATGCATATTAATCCCCACACCCTTCAGGTTTTCTCCTTGTGTGATCTTGTATTTACAATAAAATTGGTGAAAGTGATAATAAAGGATGTGGAATTACTTATTTCATGGTTTCCATGTTTGGTTTCATGTTTAGAGCTGATTTCATGGGATAAACATCTTAAGTTACAGGAAAGATCACCTTTGCTATGTTGTAGACAAGTTGTCACCATTTGTAGAGGTTTCATGTCCTTTTACTGGTTTTAGAAGAAGTTTATATGTTGTATCTCATGTTTCCCACATATTGGCAACCACCTCTCCTTCTAAGCTTAATTTTAAAGGATCTCACATGGATTTACAATCAAGAAACATAGAATATAGTTAACTTTTTGCATAAATGTCATACATAGTTAGCTAAATATCGTGTATGAAGATTTACATAACATTAATTTAGATTAGATGAAGAGTATTAATATATTTAACACCTTCTTGGATCATGAAAAAGCAAGATAATCCATTCAAATGATAAATGATAGATTTTTGTAATCAGTTCAAGCTATATACATAGGCCTACAACATTAATATATACCTATAGGTACCCTTAATGAGGTAAATCATGTTGAAAAAAAAAATTGGTTTCAAGTCCCTTATGGTTAAAATTATTCATATGAAGAAGTTAAGAATGTTCAAGATGAACCATAGACCATACACCATGAAATTATTCATGTCCTACCTTCACTTCCCTTGTCTACAACTATGTGCACACATACAAGTGGATCTCACAGAAGCTTGATGATGTTGTATATGAAGTTTGAATTTTTTTTTAGACATCCATAGAAGATTAAGAATGTTGAAGAGACCATGATAATCAATAGTTAATATTTTAAGTGAAAAATAAACTTGAGGGTCATATACATTTATGGAGAATGAGTTTTAGAGATAAATTTATTTAAAAACTCCAAAATAGAGCCCTATTGGAGAATGAGTTTTAGGGATAAATTTCTTTAAAAAATACAAAATAGAGCCCTAGCTTCTTTTGCTGTTACTATATGATGATGTGACATAGATCCTAGATGAAATTAAATGCATCCATCGTGTATCCCTCATATAGGGTAACACCTTACAAAAGAGAGTGAGTGGTTTGACCAATATATTATCATGATAGAATGCATCAAATCCATGCATTTGTTCACTATAGAAGGTTTGTGTTCTCTACAGTATCTTGAATCCAAAGGTCTTTATTGTCTAGGGTGGCATAACAATAGCATACCTTCATGTGAGGTGATAATATTAAGGTGAAGGAGACATTTGTGTTTCAAAAAACATCAAAAAATATTAGAGTCTAGGGTATTTACCTCTATCAACATCTATAGGTGTACCCTTACCTTCAAAATGTTAACCTACAATATGATTGTAGATATTTTTAATTTCATAGGTGAACCTTGGTGATTAGGTTTAAAAATAAAAACAATTAAAATTTGGAAGTGCATCCAAGACTTCAAAAGAGACTCTATCATGTGTGTCATAGGTTTTAAGTATTTTCAATCATCTACAAGACCCTTTTTAACTCCAAAATGGTTAATTGCAGTCAACTATAGCATGATAGTCCACTAGAACATGGTGATTTAAATGATGGCTTGACATGGGTATGTTGTGAATAGACCTAAATGACTGAAGGATGATATTAGTAACTTCAAGAAGATGTTAAAGTATGTAAATAATTTCTAAGACAAAATACCCACCTACAAGCAAGTCTCTTTTCTAAGCAAGAATATAATACATAGATAACATATAGTCTTATGTCTAGTCAAAAGAAGGGTTACCTTGGAGATTTTAACAAAACTCGAAGGATGAACATGTTTATAACACCTAAAAAATTATTATGTCCAACTCATTATATCTTCATATCAAGTAAATAGAGAAAGGACAAATCTCCAAGATTTAACCTACAACCATGTTGATGGTCCATGCACATTCAATAAGTTTAAAAGCCTATTTTGAGGTTTTAAAGAGTTAGAAGGACTATGAGTATAATATAACACTTCAAATTAGTTTATATAATCCTTATAACCTCTTTGAGCCTCCCATACCTTCAATTTTCCTAAGCAGATAGGGGAGATACACTCTATTTTATCTCAGACAAAGGGTACTCTAGGAAATAAGAAAATTGTAGATTAGGGTAGGTATATGATGAAATATGAGATAAGAGGCTTAAAGAGTTGAAATGAAGGTAGAGATAGTTGTGTTAAACATGAAATAGCATGGTCTAAAGCCTCAAAACTCTAAGAAGGTATGCAAAGAGATATTTAGGTCATGAGTGTAGACTAGACTGATTAGGCTTGAATTAGGCCTAAAGTCCTAAGGGGTGTCAATATTATTTATAACACCAAGTGAGTATTATAATTCATTTTAATACCTTATTTTAGATTTATAATATTGTATATAACATTTATAATGCAAATAAATACATGAGGAATCCATTTCTTGGCTTAATAGCATGATAGGATATGTAGAATGAAAAGAGAAGCTCGAGAAGGCTAGTTTAGAAGCTCACAACTGAATGGACATATATAATGGAAGCCTAAGGAGTTGGGAGATGTTGAAAAGGGTCACAATCAAGGTTTTAGTGGAATGTTTTGGAGTATTGAAAGTCGGGATTGTATGAACTATCCTTAAGGGCCAAAACATCTCAAAACCCTCCAAAACCCTAGTTAATGATCCTATAGAGAGAGTTGATATAAAGGCATCCAAAAAGTATAATTTGAGTAGTAATATGATTTTAAATTTTATAATACTCCCCAGGGTTCTCTCCCATCTATTTGGCTTCTACCCTATTTGTATGGATAGGGTACAAATTAGTTTTTATTGATAGTTTTTTATATTATGTAGGTAAAAAAGGGTTTCAAATGATGAAAATAAATTTGGGAGGTAGGGTGAGATGTAATATAACTACTTATTTCTATCTCTTCATAAAAACTCATAAGTATATCTGCTAACACCTCTACTTCATCCAGTTTAAAATGACATAGTGAATGAGAGATGATCACCAAGTGAGAAGGTGATAACTTAAATTGGGAAGCCTTTTAAGGTTTTTTTATTAATATAAGAGAGTGAGGAATCTTTAAAATTTTCATACCCTCTTTTATATGTATTTATTTGATAAACTGAATCACACCTTGGTGCTAAGTGCGAAGACAAGTCTAAAGGAGGATGATAGTGACTGCAAGCAATGATAACTCATGTCTAGAAGAATATCAATGATTAGGTACACAACCAATGCATGTTGGGGAATGTTTATAAACACCCCCCCCCATTTATATTTAAATAATTAAATCTATTTTTATTCTGTATTGGAGTGCTCAAAGAAGGCCAAATGATGAGGGTAGTTTCTAAATAAGCAATTGAGGAGTCTTATGCTAAAATTAAAGAGCTTCATGCCTTGGAGGGACATTTCTCCAAAGAGACATTGCATGGTCTATATTATACTTCATTCCTCTATAGTTTTAATCTTTATCTCATCTTGACACATGTTCTAGTGACTCTTGGACTTAATTATCCTATCTCTCTTTTCAAATTTTATAAGGAATAGCCATTTTGGTTGTTATCTGATAATTCCCCACCATGTATAGTAAATCCTTACTAGTTTAATGTTTTACTTTGCCTTTAAACAATAAATAAAATTTGGTTTGAGTTCATATACCATCTTGTCAAAGTGTATGAAGAGATGTATAGTGAATAGCTAAATGATATTCATCTATCCTTACTTTCTCTCAATCCTTTCATGCTTGATGTAAGATGTTCCACTCTAGTAGGTCATATGAAGTGTTTTTAAGTGTATGAATTTATTTTCAAGTTTAAAAATAGCCTTAGTGTATGTAACTTATATTTGGTTCATTTGCCTTGGATATTCCTCATGCATATCACCTTTATATTGAAATATTAATGTTAGAGCATTCTACGACTTTGAAGTTAGTGTTATAAGTTTTGTTTCTTAGTTAAATAAGTATTATTCTCTTGTGTAAATACTCATTGTATCACCCCCATAGATTATATTTATTTCATTCATACTTATATCTTTTTTCTCACAAGTAAATAGTTAGTGTAGGTAATAAGCACTTCAAGGTAAATTCAAGGATCTAGTCCTTAAACCTAGAGGTTTACTTCTACTATAGGTAAACCCACATACCTATAAGTATTCCAATATTGTAAAAATTTGGAGGAGGATTGAAAAACCTATTATAGGGTACAATATTTGGTGACAATAGTTATGACATGCCCAGTGGGACCAAAATTCAAGAGAGTGGAAATATTGTTGGTGTGTCTTTCCTCTAATCAAGTTTTAGAAGCAAGTAAGATAGCACCAATGGTGAATATAAATTAAATATTCTAGTTTTAAGAATCCTAAGTATATTATTTTGAGTATTTTGATCAATTATTGTATCTCATTTGACCTATGAGGTTGATATCAATAGCTATGGTGGATATCCCTAGTATGAACCTCCCTATCAGCCTTGTTATGAACCATGTTATACCCCTCAATAGTCCTATGAAAAGGGCTACCAATCGTATGAGCCATGATATCCCCATGGAAATCCTTTTCCTTCTCCATATGGACATCATGTTGTTGGATATACCTATGAGGAAGGCTACTAAGAAACCTATCAAAAAGTGCCTTCCTATCAACCCCAATATGACCCTTACCAACCATACCATGATGCCTATCAACCTCAAAAGGATTATTATCAATCTTGTAATGAAGAATCAAATGATCCCATTGATTTTACACAAATATACTACAATACAATATATGAACTCACAATAATGAAGATGGTAGACCTTCACAATTCCCAATATCACATTCCTCCTCCATGAACCCCATCTTATATCAAATCTTTGTTGTCACTCATACTAGAGTTGCTAGATAATGATGAATGGATGGGAACATGCGATGATGAGTTTACTCACTAACTATGAGATGGAATGGTTAAGAGGTGTTTCTCAAATTTATATGAATGTGTTAGATATAGTTGAAGGGGAAGAGGAAAGTCAATGAGAAATTAAAGAGTAGCTAAACTTACAAATAAGTATTCCCAATGTTTAATAAATAGGATAAATATGTGGAAAGAGAAAGAACTTTAAAATGAACATGATACTATTTAAGAGACTCAAGGAGGCTATTATCAAGGTGAAAATTCTATTGGTGTAGGTGTTTTTCCTTTTAACCAACCCAAACTATCACTTCACCATGACCTTACTCAAGAAGTTCTTTTTCCTAAACCCATTCACAAACCCTCCACCACACCTCACACTCCATATTCAACTCATAAGCCTATCTATCAACCTCCCACCTTATCCCTATTAGATGGTGGAGCTTGATCTTATTATAATTCCTAGTTCCTAATAGGGTGTGTGTGTGTAGGGTGGGGGGGTAGGGGGGAAGGGGGAAATACCCCCCCCCCCCCCCACTATGGTTGTTATGGGGGTCTAGGGGGATAGTGACCTACTTGTAAACCCTATATTGAGTATTTGGGGTAAGCACCCTTGAATAAAAATTTAGTTAAAAATGCATTTTAAAATATTATAATTTCATAGTAAATCTAGACCGTACACTATTAGGTTATAGATCTAATGGTAGAAATTATGTTTGTGATTTTTTTCCTATATGTAACCCTCATTTTGATATGAGGGAATTGTAATTGTGGTGGCATGTTGTATTTGAGTGAAGAGGAGTTTATATTGGATGTATTTTAGGTTTCATCCCTTCATTTTATTGGAATGAAAAAAGAGAAGAATTGATTGCTTTTGTGTGGATATAGCCCATATTAGGTAAACCACATTAAATCTATGTCTATCTTGTATTATGTTTTTTGCATTTTAATTATGTCTTTATTTAATTAATATTTATTTGTGTTTTATATTCCTAACAATTGGTATCAAATCTGAAGGCTTATTTGGTAAATAAAATCATAAGAAAAGAGGGTTCTCGGTTTGAGTAGGAGCAATGGTGGAAAAAGGCAAGTTTAAGGTAAAAACATTTAGCAACCAAAACTACTAGCTATGGAAGATGAAAATGGAGGATTATCTATATTAGAAGGATCTTTTCCTACCATTGGGTAGAATATCAAAGAAACCAAAGAATATGAACGCTAAAGAATGGGAGGTTCTTGATAGAAAGTCACTAGGAATAATACAACTATGCCTAGAAGCATCAATGGCCTTCAATATTTCAAAAGAAAAGACAATAACATATGTGATAAAGCATTATAGATTGTATGAAAAACCCTTAGCCTCCAACAAGGTATTTCTTATGAAATATTTATTTAATATGAAGATGTCAGAAGGTGGGTTTGTTGTTGATCATTTAAATGAATTAACATGGTCACAAATTAGTTAATCTCTATAGGAGTAAACTTTGATGATGAGGTTAGGGCTATTTTTATTATGTGCTCATTACCACAAATTTGTAATGGATTATTCATGGATATGAGTAATTTTATCTCTGTTTTAAACACTTTAAAGTTTGATGATGTTATTATTGTTATTTTTAGTGAGGAAATGCAATGAAAAAGCATAAGTGATACATTAGGTAATGCTTTGACTATAGATAATAGGGGAAGATAAAATGATAGTGGAAAGGGCCTAGGGAGTCATGGGAATTCTAATAAGGGAAAATCCAAATCTAGAGAAACATTGGTGTGCTAGATTTGTGGGAAGAAAGGACACTTAAAAAAAATTGTTGGTTTCAAAAAGGAAAACAAGGAGATGGACAACAAGATACAAATTAGGAAATAAATGTAGCAGGTGTTGTGTTATAAGATGTTTTAATCCTTTTATTAGATAATATTCATGATTATTGGGTGTTAGATTTAGGGGATTCATTTAATGCTACACCCTATAGGAAATATTTTCAATATTATGTTCAAGGTGATTTTAGATAGGTTTATTTAGGTGACAGTGAACCTTTTGAAATTATTGGAAAGGATAAGATACATATAAAATTAAAAAATGGTTGTTGAAAGAGGTGAGGTATGTCTTTGAGTTAAGAATAAATCTAAATTTAGTAGGGTAGTTGGGAAGTGAGGGATGCATAGTTATATTTGCAAAAAAATTATGGAAGGTCACTAAAGGATCATTGGTAATAACAAAAGGAGATAAGGTAGGTACATTATATTCATCTACTAGTAATATTGACTCTTCTATTACTTTAGCTTATACATAAGTGGATACAATATTATGGCACCATAGACTTGGGCACATAAGTGAGCAGGGGATACAAATTCTCCACTCAAAGAATTTATTACCAGATTTGAAAAAGGTGGATTTGGAATCTATGAGCATTGTGTGTACAAAAAATAGAAGAGAGTCAGATTTCTCAGAGTTGGGAAGAAAAAGAAAGATGAATAAAGATTGTGCATAAAAACATATGAGGACTATCTTAGGTGTCATCCCTTAGTGGTTCTTCTTATTATGTTACTTTTATTGATGATGCAACTAGAAAAACTTAGGTTTATTGCATACAAAAAAATCTAATGTTTTTTATACTTTTAAGAAATGTAAAGCTTTGGTTGAGAATGAGATAGGAAATAAGTTGAACTATGTTAGATTAGATAATGGAGGTGAATATTTTAGTAAGGAGTTTTATAATTACTATTCATCCCATGGAATTTGGAAAGATAAGATAGTTCTACGAACACCACAATAAAATGGTGTGTCTAAAAGGATGAAAAAATAATCATGGAGCGTGTAAGGAGCATGAGATTGTATTCAAGGTTCCCTTTATAATTTTGGGTAGATGTTATGGATATTGTTGTTTACTTAATAAATAGAGAGCCTTCAAGTTCTTTGTATGGTGGCATTCTAGAGTAGTAATGGATAGGTAAAAAGGTAGATTATTACTTTATAAATACTTTTAGTTGTGAAGCATTTGTCCATATTGATAAAGAAAATAGAACCAAGATTTAATAAAAATCCAAGAAATGTAATTTTATTGGATATGGAGTTAATGATTTTGGTTATTGTTTATGGTATTTTAAAAATCACAAAATAATTAAGAGTAGAGATGTGATCTTTAATGAGAAGGTCATGCACAAAGATCAATTATAGGGAAAGAAAAAAGAAAAGATAATATAAAATATGAAGTACTTGATGAAATCATAGAAAATGAAATTCCAAAAGTTCTAAAAAATTAGAAAGTGCAACACCAATAACAATAAGTACCTCAAACTCCTGAAAGTATAGTTAGAAGATATACTAGAGTAAGTAGACTCCATGCATGATACTCTCCTTCAATTTATTATTTATTATTGTCTGATGGTGGTGAGTCAAAAATATATGAAGAAATATAGGTAAAAACAAAAAATAAGTGGGAGAAAGTCATGAAAGAGGATATGGACTCCTTGATACATAACCAAATATGGGATTTGGTTCAATTTCCTTCAAGTAAAATAGCAACAAAATAAATGGGTTTATAGGTTGAAGGAAAAAGATGGAGGTAAAAAGAGGTACAAGGCTAGAATTTTTTTAAATGGGTTTGCACAAAATAAAGGTATTGATTTTTAAAAAATATTTCCTCTAGTTGTAAAAATGACTTCCATAAGAACTATTTTAAGTTTAGTAGTAGTAGAAGATTTGCACCTTGAATAGTTAGATGTGAAGATTGCTTTCCTTCATGGTGATTTGGATGATGAAATATATATGGAGTATCCAAAAGGATATGAAGTTTAAGGTAAGGATAAAATGGTGTGTAGGTTGAATAAAGGTTTATATGGTGTAAAGCAACCTCCAAGGAAGTGGTATTTAAAATTTGACATGTTTATGATAGAACAAGGTTATAGTAGATGTCATTCTGACCATTGTGTCTATTTTAAGAGATTAGATAATGGTATCTATATTATCTTGTTATCTTATGTAGATGATATTTTTGTTATAGGGTTTATCATGCAAGATATAAATGATCCCAAAATAAAATTAGCAAATTCATTTGCAATGAAATATTTGTGTGCTACAAAGCAAATCCTTAGTATGAGAATAACAAGAGAAGGAAAAATAGAAAATTGATATTATCTTAAGGAGAGTACATAAATAAAGTGTTATTCAGGTTTAATATGAAAGATGTAAAACCTATAAATACACCTTTGGGATGGCACTTCAAATTAAGCAAAGAACATTGTCTTGAAACATAGGAATAAATCAATTACATGTCTAAAGTTCCATATGCTTTAGTAGTTATAAGTTTAATGTATGTCATGGTGTGCATGAGACCAAATATTTCTCATGTAGTGGGAGTTGTTATCAAGTTTATGAATAATTAAATAAAATATCATTGGGATGTAGTCAAGTGGATTCTTAGGTACTTGAGAGGGACCACTGATAGACAATTTTGCTATGAAGGTTCAAATGTTACCTTACAAGGATATGTTGATGTAGACATGGCTAGAGATTTAGATGGTAGGAAGAGAACCACAGGGTATGTTTTCACTATTGGTGATACAACAATTATTTGTATTTCAAAATTTCATAATATAGTTGATTTGTCAACTACATAGGTAGAGTATGTTTCAACTATAGAAGATATGAAGGAGATGATATGGATGCAACAGTTCATGGAAGAATTGAAACATAAGTAGGAATATTACAAGTTGTATAGTGATTGATAGAGTGTGATTAATTTATCAAAGAACTTGGCATTCCACTCAAGAACCAAACATATATGACTTAATTATCACTTCATTCATCTAATTTTGGAAGATGGTCAACTAAAGTTGGAAAAGATTCATACAAGTTATAATCCTATAGATATGCTAAAAAAAGCAATCACAAAGGAGAAGTTAGAGAGTTGTTCAATTTAAATAGGTCTTCAAGGATAACAAGGAAGATGAGAAACATGATAGGATCAAAGCTCAAATAAAAGTCCAAGGAAGAGTTGTAGAATGGAGTTGTAGTAATAAATCTCCAAGTGAGAGATTGTTGGATGGTAGAGCCTGATCTTATTATAATCCTTGATTCCTAATAGTGGGGGTGTGGGGGGGAAATGCCCCCCACTATGGTTAACATGGGGGTCCAGAGGGTGACTCCCTACATATAATCCCCTCTAGTGGGGTTTTAGGGGTAGTGCCCCCGAAGCAAAATTTAGTTAAAAATGCATTGTAAAATATTGTAATTTTGTAGTGAATCTAGACCATTCACTATTAGGTTATAGATCTAATAGTAGAAATTATTTTTGTGTATTTTTTCCCTATATGTAACCCTCATTTTGGTATTAGGGAATTGTAATTATGGTGGCATGCTATATGTGAGTGAATAGGAGATTACAATGGATGTATTATAGGTTTTATCCCTTCATTTTATTGGACTGAATAAAGAGAAGAACTTGTTATTTATATGTAGATGTAGCCCATATTGGGTGAACCACGTTAAATATATGTATATATCATTAGTTTTATATATTTTAATTATGTTTTTATTTAATTAATATTTCTCTATTTTTTTTATTCCTAAAAACCCCTTCTTGAAAAAAGCCTATTTTGAGGGAAGCAAGTGAAGAACAATCTCAAACTATATTTGATCAAGAGGATACTTTAAGTGACTATGAAGAATAAATAACCATAGGGATTCCCTTTGGTGAACACAAGTGAAACTCTACCTTATTTAATGAGGATAAAGATATTGAAGATCCTATTGCATCTATCCATGTAGAATTTGGTCAAAGTATGAAAGAAAAAGTTCTTGAGAAAGATCCCATACTTATTCTCCATGATAAAACAACCTTTGAACATGATAGTCATGAGGAAGAGGACTTATGGAAAAAATTTCATTCTATAAATTAAGAGTTTGAGAATCTAAGTCAACCTATTCTCCTAAGAATTACACACCTGATCATGAGGTTGTTGATGATCATAACAAGCATGAAGTTGAGTGTGTTATCAAGAATGAAGAGTAAGATTAAGTCACTCCTCAAGAAGTTGTAGTCATGAAGGAGCTTAATCAATCTAATTTCAAGGAAGTTGTAGTTATATAAGAGTCTCTTGAGACCAAGGTAGAAGATGTATGTCTTAAATAGCACTCAATATCTTATCCTGATGTTGAACCACCCTCAATGCATTGGATCATAAGAAAGACTAGCTTGATGACATCATACATAAACAATAAAAACTTGAAGAGGTGGTGGTTCTAGATGAAAAGGAGAGTAAGGATAATTGGGAAATAAAAATTAAGGTCAAAAGTTTTTCATGGATAAAAATGACCAAGATTGGGTGAACTATATAGAGCTCCTTGATGAGCTTGAAGAACTTAAAACTAAAAAGAAACTTGATCTTATTGAGAGCACCATGGAAACTAAGAAGGTATGCCTTTATGAAACACCATTAGAGGTTATAGTTGAGTAGTCTTATGAGAAACTTGAGGCTATTTAAATTCAAGAGGAGTTCAGTTTCATGAGTGATTTGGTTGTAGTTGATTTTATTTCATTGAACATCATGCCCAAGAGATTGTCAAACACTATAAAGAAGATGGAGGAATCAATTCCAAGGGTCAAAAAAAATTCCTCATCTACTCTTTCATTTCATGCAATATAAAAGGTTTCAAAATTACCCTTTGACCTAGGAGGAAGATGTTTTTTTAGGTTAAATTGTTTTTGAGTTAGTTGGTTTGGTTTGTGTGTGTGTTTCATAAGTGCTCATGAAGCACAAGTGTGTAGTGTGTTTTTTAATGTATTGTTATTGTTTTTTATTATGTTTTAGTTTGTTTCAAAGGAAAATTAAGTGTGATATACTTTCATAGGTGAATACATAGCCTAATGGATAGGATAAGGCTACTAGTATTAGGCATAACAAGCATACCACCCCTAGAAATTGCTAATAATGTTGACTATTTTGACCACAGGCAAAATAGGTCAACCCCCTATAGTAAAAAACTTGTATATTATATTATTAGTCTCATATATGGCATGACATATTCCTATATATGGGTCATTTAATATGGCATTATCTTAATTACATCCATTTTACCCTTTATGTCATTTCTAGTCACTTAGGGTCATGTTTAGACTATTTAATGAAAATCATATGGTTTTATTAGGTATAAAAGTGTTATTAACTATTATTAAACATCTAATATGTTAT
This sequence comes from Torreya grandis, assembly GCA_037957365.1. Lineage (NCBI taxonomy): Eukaryota > Viridiplantae > Streptophyta > Pinopsida > Cupressales > Taxaceae > Torreya > Torreya grandis. The sequence continues at coordinate 1,479,779 of JARHVA010001589.1, forward strand.
ATCATATCATTCATTATCAGTCTCTAACAAAAATTTGTAGTTACTACGTTGAAACAAGAAAAGTGGTAGCTAGGTAGTTTTTGCAGTTATACAGCCCATAAAAGAGTGTGGGACATGTGGAAATATTTTTCAATTAATATTAATCTTATTTTAATCCATTTATAAACTTTATTATATTTATAATTCCCAAAAATGGTCCAAAACCATTCTACTCCTCCATCATTCCACTAGACATGTAAAATTGGTCAACAGGTCTTCTGATGGTGTGACCAGTAAGAACGGTTTCAGAAAAATGATATTGGTGGTAGATAGTAAATTAAATACATTTAAAATTCATGGAAGGAGTTCAAGTATTTTCTTCCTATTCTTTATGAACCATCCTTTAGAAGTTGACTATCTCATTTTTCATACTAATCTCCACACCCCATAGGTTTTCTCCTTATATGAGCTTGTCTATACAATCGAATTAATAAAGTTGATTATAAAGTATGTGTAATTCCTTATTTTATGTTTTACATATTTGGTTTAATGTTTAGAGTTGATTTTATGTCCAAGCATCTTAATTTATATAAAATAACACCATTAGTATGTTGAAGATAGGTCTTCACCATTTGCAGAGATTTCATGTCCTTGTAGTAGATTCAAAAGGTGATATGTTATATATCATGATCTCACATGGATTTTTAGTCAAAAAACATAAAATACAATCAACTTTATTCATGACTATCATAAGCAGTCAGTTGAATATAGTGTATGAAGGTTTGCAGAACATTCATGGAGAGTAGATGAAGAGTATTAAGATATTAAACACCTTCTTGGAGCATGAGAAATAAATATAATCCCTTAAAATGACAAGTTATGTACTGTGATAATTATTTTAAGTTATATATACAAGTCTACAACATTAATACTTACCTACAGGTGCACTTGAGGAGGTCAATCATGTTGAAATAAAGCATTTGTATAGTTTTAAGTCCCTTATGGTTAAAAATATTCATTTGAATAATTTTATCAAGTACAATATGAACCATAATACCATACACCATGAAATTTTTCATGTCTTACCTTCACCACCCTTGTTTGTAATTATGTGCACACCTACAGGTGACCCTCATAGAAGCCTAAGGATGTTACATAGTGAGTTTAAATGTGTTTTGAGACATATATATATAATATTGATAATGTCTAAGGGACCATGGAAATAAATAGTGAATATTTTAATTGAAAAATATACTTGAATACCATATACATTTTTGGTGAATAAGTTTTAGGGACAAGTTTCCTTAAAAACTCCAAAACAGAGCCCTAGCTACTTTTGGTGTTACTATATGATGATGTGACATAGATCCTAGATGAAGCTAAATTCATCTATATTGTATCCCTAATAGAGGGTAACACGTTTAAAAAGAGATTGAGTGGTTTATCCAATAGATTATCATGCTATAAGTCTTCAAATCCATGCATTTGTTCAATTTGGCACGTCAGTGTTCTCTGTAGTATCTTGACTCCAAAGAGCCTTATTGTCTAGGGTGGCATAAAAATAGTATACCTTAATTATAGGTGATCTTATTAAGGTAAATAATATTTTTTAATTTTAAAAAACATCAACAAGGATTATAGTGTAAGGTATTAACCTCTATCAACATCTATAGGTGTGCCCTTACCTTTAAAATGTTAACCTATAGACTGAATGTAGATATTTGTAAGTTCATAGGTGAACCTTGGTGATTAGGTTTAAAAACAAAAATTATTTAAATTTGTAAGTGTATCATGTGTGGCATAGGTTTAAAATATTTTCAATCATCTACAAGAGCCCTTTTTTCCCTAAAATGGTCAACTACAATCAACTGTAGCATGACAGTCCACTATAACATGGTGATTTGAAGGATGGACTAGCATGGGTATGTTGTGAATAGACCTAAATTATTGAAGGATTATATTATTAACTTAAATAATATGGTAAATTATGGAAAAAAAATCTAAGACAAAATATCCACCTATATGCAAGTCTCTTTTTTGAGCAAGAATACAATACATAGATAACATGTAGCCTTATGTCTAGTCAAAAGAAGGGTTACCTTAGAGAGATTTTAAAAAAATAGAGGATTACCATGTTCATAACACATAAAAAATTATTACGTCCACATAATTATATCCTAATATCAAGTAAATATAGAAAGGACCAATATCCAAGATTCAACCTACAACCATGTTAATGGTTTATGCACAATTAGTAAGTTTAGGAGCCTATTTTGAGGGTTTGAAGAGTTAGAAGGAATATGAGTATAATCTAGCTTTGAAAATTATTTTAGAGAGTCATTATAACCTCATTAACCTCCCAAATCTTTAGGTTTCTTGAGTAGATAGGGGAAATACCCTTTTTTCTATCTCAGATAGAGGGTAGTCTAAGAAACAAGAAAATTGCTTATTGGGGTAAGTATATGATGAAAGATGAGACAAGAGGATTAGATAATTTAAAGGAAGGTGGGGATATTTGTATTAAAAATTAAATATCATGTTTTAAGCCTCAAAACTCTAAGAATGTATGTAGAGAGAGATTTAGGTCTTGAGTATAGACTAGACCTATTAGGCCTAAAGCCTTAGGGGTGTATATATTATTTATAACACCAAATGAGTATTATAATTAATTTAAAGACATTATTGAGGAGTTATTATATTATCTATAACCTTTAGCATGCATAAAAAGACATGAAAAAGCCAT
>JARHVA010001589.1:1490000-1775000 GCA_037957365.1 Torreya grandis
TGAAGTTTAATTGTAATGTAATTTAAAAGTTGGCTATAATGAAGAACTATAAAGCAGTCTAAGGTAGTTTCAGGATGTTTTGGCTTAAAGAGATATGTATTGGCAATAGTGTTACTTGGTATTAGGGCCTACCCATTAACTTCAAAATCTTGCATTAATAAGGGTGTCAGGTAATTTTCCAATATATACCATCAACCACATATTTATATTTGGTTATAAAACCAAGTCAGCTTCTTCCTTGGTGATGAAATCCAAGTAGGTAGACCTTGGGAAGATAAATGTTAAATGTTTTTTTTGTATATAAAGTGATGTGTAAGTGTGTGTAAAATAGAAAAATAGTGTGACTAAAATGGTAATATGAAAAACCACATATTTAATTTATGTTTTTTACTCTAATCATGCAAGTAACTGAAAGGAAAGGTGAAATAATTACTAGCAAAAATAGGTTAATTTCTTGATTGTAAAGAGTATAGAGTAGGTTTAGGTGAAACCATATGCAAATAGTGGAGAAAAAAGTTGACTAAGTCATTAGTATTTTATATATTAAAGATCTAGAAGAACACAATCAAATGGTTTGAATATATTTTCAAGATAGAAGATATACTATAAAACTATGTTGATCTTGTCGACCTAGTTGGCCGTAGGGCTATAATTTTATAGACTATAAACTTGTGAAAAATAATACTAAAAAAATAATTAAAATGATAGAGAGAGTAAGAATGAATTTTGTTGGTGAATTTTATGTTTTGATGCTCAAATGTTGATTAAAAAATTTTACTAATAGAGTCAACTAGTTTAATAGAGTTTGTAAAGCCTATGCACTAAAAAAAGAAGTTGTGAACAAAGTCGACTAGCTTGACTATTTTTGAAAACATATATGCTAAAAAAAGAGAATTGTGAATAAATTTGACTTGTTTTATCATGTATGAAAATATGGAACTGAAGAAGAATATTGTGTCAATATAATGGATCTAGTCACCTGTAATTAGAGAATACATGCATAAATAGAATATATTCATTTTGGAGCAACAATGTGTTAAATATATGCATAGACTGTTAAAACTATATCAATAAGTTTGATACAATACTAAAAATATATAAATATATAATATGATGACAAAATTAAAGCATGAAATAAAACCTACAAGGGTTTGATTCAGACCAGGTTGACCAAAATGTATGCAAAGGGAAATGTAACTGATCTATTAATCAATCCTATCTTAGAGAAGATAAATCCAACTTAAATTTATGATTGTTGATACATTATATATTTGGGGTCATGACCAATATGGATCTTCTAGACCTAACCAAGGGATCTCTTTCCATAAAAACATCACTAGAGGGGGTTATAAAGCCTCTAGTCAAGTAACATTATGTAATAACCCTAGCTAGGTCCTATTATTTCATATTCAAAAATTAAATGAGAATTAAAGTATAATCTAGTGCTCACCAAATCTTTTGGCATAAAGTGAGGCTAATAAACATAAAAATTAAACATACATAGAAGATATATACTCACGTTAATGTATAAGAGATCCTAATGCATGGGTGAGAAGTACAAATGCAAATTTATCTACTCTTATAAAGGAGAAACATAGTTAGGAATACTTACCTTTGAAGACAAACCCACCAAGCCTCAGTCTCTCCCTTGGCCAAGGTGTTTTACAAGAGGTTGTTTTGGAATGTAAGGATAACAATGATAATTCAACTCTATGCTACATAAATTATCTATGCATCTAAAATGCTTCTCCATAAGAAAAGATCCATATCTCCAAAGAAAGTATTAAAACCCTAAGCTATATCCTCAATTAGAATGGTGGATAAGTAGATGTGTACTATTTCTCTCATAAATTATGTAAATGGATATATATATATATATATATAATTGAATATAACCCTAAACCTTTCCAAAATTTTAGCTGATAGGGTCAACCTAATCAAATCTATATCATTATTTAACAAAACAAATTAGGTATTGGTCTAGGTCAGTGAGGGTTTTACCTAGACCCTTAACATGTTTTATCAATTTGAATACAGGGTCGATGGGGCTAATAGTGTAACGTAAAAACTTAAAAAGGGTTTTAGTCTTAGGAAAGAGTTAAGTAAGGTGGTGAATGCTTGGAGGAGTGTGTAAGAGAGGAGATAAAGCTTAGGGAAGTGTGTAGGAGAAGGTTGTGTTGATATCAAGTGGTAGTATATGGGAAAATAATCATGTGAAGCACCAATGGTTTTCCCACCCCTTTCCTAATGTACCCTTTAAGGTATGCACTTAGAGATATTGAGACTCGATAGGTTCCTACAAGAGAAAAAACATCAATAATTGACAAAGTTTTAAAATATTATGTATATAGATTCCATCTTTGTGCCTATCCCTAAAAAACATTATTGATGAATAATCCTATCACACTTCATGTCTCAATAAACTCAACCTTCTAGATGAGAAGTGATTGAATGCCTTAAATCATCCACAAGTCTACCAAAACCATATTTGTCATAATTATAATAAATGGATAAAATCCATGGAGTTTAAAATTAGAGATCTTGTTATAAAGGAAAACCATTAGAATACTGATGTTGAGGGATAAAAATGTAAAATTTGAACCCAATTGGTTGTGCCTATATGTTATTATTTCTAAATATGGATTAGGAGCTTACAGGTTGGCCATAGAAGATGGAGAGGAGCTTAATGAACCTATGAACATTATGCACCTTAATATATCATATGCCTAACTTATTATAATGTTTTTATTTATATCTTAGGTGTAAAAAAATCAAAAAAATCACAAAATTAAAAAAAATTAAAAATCAAAATAATGAGATAAGGAGAAAAATAGTACATCCCCAGGTGAAAACTAGTTTTAGGAAAGTACCATGGTGAAAACTAGGTTTTTGGTGATATTTTAAGTAATCCATTATCTATATTCACCCTTGTTACTTGGGACATCCCATTGCAGTTATCACTTTTATATTCTTATGTTGTCATTTGTAACTTGTCTCACCATCCATTTCATAGCATCCTAATTTAAGATTTGATCCTTGTATTTTTATAATTGTGTTATTGCTCATGTTAGAATAATGTATTATATATAACTATATTTATCACATTTATATCCATATATTATTTCAAAACAAGCTTTCCAAACTACACAAGCACTTCACCTATCCATGTCTACCAATCTAATTACCTTTCAAATCATTCATAATCATTCATTCACTCACTTTTTATTGGGTGGTAAATCACTCATCTATTCATCAAACATAAAACACTTCATCACTCAACCTATTTTATCATCACTTATCATATTGGGAGAACTACATCTAGCCTGATATCCCCACATGAACTTTGTCCAAGGTGGATTATGTAGGTAGCACTTAGAGACATGGGGTTTTGAGGGTCAGTGTGGCAACCATTATCCCATTCCCCCAAGAATGTTTTCATTCTTTTCACATCTAGCATGATAAGTCACTTTTTCACATCCACATCCATGTGGTTATCCTTAGAAATTCCTCATTGATCTTTCAATATTATCGTGGACATTGGCTACCAAAAGTAACAAGCCCAGTCTACGATGTCAGTCAAGTATTTGCTTCATTTTTAGGTGTTGATTGTTTTCATTGTGTTTAAACTTATTTTTTAATATTTTAGTATGTTTTCATTTACATAGTTGTTTTTGGTTAGTTTTTTAAAATCTTATTATCTTGTCATTTTTTTTAGTGTGATTAATCTTCATTTTCTTGTCATGTGTCTTGTTAGTCTCATTATTTACTTATTCTATCTTATCTTGTCCTTTTCTATGTTAACTTTTTCATTTAGTTTGAATTTGTCTTGTTTTCAATTATTTATTTTTCTTTATTTTTATCAAAGTCATTTTGTGTATTACAATATAGTGTTATTATGATTTCACATATCAAGATGCACTTCATGCTACACAAATTAAAACTTTGTATTGTTTTTAATTGTTTGTGTGTCAAGATTTTATTCTGTATTACATTATAGTGTGGTTATTGTAGACACCTAAATTTGGCCACCAATGACCATCAATCAGGGTTTTGACTAATTTCCACCAAAATGCAAAATTTGGCCTAAACACACTAAAACACATTAAATGAGTTGAAATTGATACATTCAAGTGCCAATTTTGGATAGAGTATCATTAAATGGGTCAATTAAATTTATGAATTATCTAACTTTAATCAAATCATTGAGTCAAAATGCCAATTTTGCACTTGGGTGCTCTGGATTTCTCTTTTCTATCAAATTTATTATACGAGACACATGCCTTTGTTATTTTGCATTAACAACATCCTAAATGTGATAACAATTCCAATGCATCTAACATCGACTTCCAATTTCAATTCAGTCAAATTTTGAACCAATAATACAACATTTTAACCAATTTGATTAATTTGTGCATAAATTACCAAGGTTTTACATCAAAGTTTATTAATCATGTTTAAGGCTAATTAAACCAAATCAAGAGATTAAGTTAATTTTTCATGGAACTTTTTGAATATTTATTTTTTTAAATTGATTGTCATTAACTACATAATCAAATGACATCATCCTATTGGATGACAACCACAAGCCATAAATTCCATAAATATCTAAATTAATGCTTCCCATACCTCATTAAGACCCTGTATACCTGGTTAATGCCCCTCTATCCCAAATATTGATGAGCCTATTAATGAATTTTAATTACATAATTGAATTAATCCTTATCCACACATATTCATCTTGAGATGGATAGTTCAGATTGATTCTAAGCCATTCCAAAAATCTATACATAGGAGGCCTTGCCTATTGAATTTCAAGCTTGGATAATGAAAAGTTATAATGCACAAATAATTCCAAAAGCCATTGCAATTAGTGTTATGATACCAAATTTTTGAGCCAAGCCAAATCCAAACATGGTGCCAAGGAGAGATGAAAGTAACCACACTTCATTGATGAAGACTTCATGAGCAAAAACCAAGCAATCCACTACAAAAAGCATTTTGGTGCATCCAAAGAAGGTGAAGGAAGGTCTTTCTTTCATTTTTTAGTTGTGTTTTCCATTTTTTTTTGTTAACTAAGATCCTCCTTTGAGATAGGCTTAGGGTGCTAGTTTAGTGTGTTTTTGATTGATTTGTTTTATTCACTAACATAATACTAATCTCCCTCTATTTTAATCCTATGTTCACAAATCGCACACCCAATGGGAGATAACATCACAAATTCGTTCAAATTACATGTAAAAGCAAGATACTAACCATTTTCATGTAGGATCTTAGAGTGTGGAGGCAAACAAGGTAGAGATTTGAGTAAAAATTCATTTTTTTGTAAGCCACAATTTTGTAACCTGGATCAACTATGTGCCCAACTCACCTCAACTTAACCCCAACTCACCCTAAATTGACCCCAACTTGGCCCAACTCAACCCTGACTCAGTGCCAACTCATCCCAACTCAGCTTGACTCAACCCCAACTCACCTACCAACCCAACTCGACTGTCAACCCAAGAGTTAAATTCTTAATGTCATTTGTTCAAAATCCTAAGTGCTTCAAAGAAATTCATTGTAATCTTGGTTTTTCAAGTTGAGGGGTTATTTTTTAAGTATATTTAAATGCTTTTGACTAACCACACATCTTTTAAATTGGGTTTAAAAAGAACTTGATTAAAAATCATGCACTCTTCAAATTTAGCTTAAAATGAACATGTCATGTTTCTCACACATTTGAATTGGTGCCTAAAATGAACCTAAGATTTAAATAAGTCTTAGGTAATTTTCATTTAGTGATTAAAACACATTGTAAATCTTGAAACTTTTTAAATTTGGTGTTTTAATAATGAATCTAAGCTAAGTCTTGAATTTTTAATTTGGGTTTAAATTGAACTTAGTTTTTTTATTGCTTCATTTGGTTATTTTGTGAAATGTTTTCCATTTTTTACTAAAGCCAAAGTGCTAGTAATGAATCTAAGAAAACATTTTTAAATTTGGTGCAACAAATCAACATCACTTCAATTGTTTGTAAAACTTGCTTGTTGATTATTTTAGAAAAAAGAGATGTGTGTGTATACTCTCCCATCCATCCCCTTTAGGAAACTTTTGGGATCAAAATTGACATCTCATCACAATTTAAGCCTAGTCAAAGGCATAGAAAGAATGTCATTTAAATCACTTCCTAAAAACTCACAATAGTTTGGGTGATCTTAAAATGACCCTAAAGTCTTTTTATCAGTCATTTATTTTATTGCATCTTGGCTTGCAAGGGGGACTTCATTACCTACCACAAGTTATATAAGGAAGATTTGACCTAGGGTTTCATCTCTTAGCTCTAAATTCAACCACTTCCATTTAGATCATAGGTTTGAGTGGTTAAACCACCTTCTAGTCTTAGAGTTACACACAAGACGTATCTGTACTTTGGGTATTGCACTACACTGAACAAACAACATATGTAGTGGTTACAAAAACGATAAGACCTTTCTTCTATAAGACAAGTGCCATGGACACCCAATTAAAGTGGTGCTTCTCTTATTTGCTAATTTTAAATTTGGTATACATGGGATCCATCTAGAAATGATTAAAAACCAATTATTTTTAGTCAACCCCACTTTGCCACACCCTTAATAGAAATTTGGACAATTTACTCATATTTTGTCACTGTTTTACTTGGTGTTTTGAAACTGAAACTAATATGTTCATTTGTAAACCATGTCAAAACCAATTTTTTTATATATCACTATTTTGTCTGAAGAGGCATTATGTTGTTTTTTTTACACCACACTTGTGTCTTGAAATTTTTTCTAAACATGTTTGTGTGTGTGTGTTACTTATTTGTGGGGGGTAGTGTTATGCTACCCAAAACATGTCAACCCATTTTTGCCTTTGAGTCTTTAAAACATAACATTGATCACATCATTCAAGCATGCTTACACCATTAGGCTACTCAATTGATTTCAAGAATTATTTACCATTTCACCAAAAATATTTGTTTCAAACCATGTCACATTAGTTATTTGAACCTTGTTTATGCTTTGTCATGTTGTCCAATCTTGTCTAGCTTGTTTGGTCAAATCCTAGTTTTCAATTAACCTTTTAAAAATTTGTATTCAAACATTGATTGATTTTTATTAAGGCCTGAATTCATGGGGTTGATACATAAATCTTTCTTTTTTGGGTTGCATAACTTTGGTTAATTGATTACCCAAATTTGAAGACTATTGATTGTTTGTTTGTTTAATGCCTATCCTCATCATTGTTTATGCCTTTGTTTGGAATAACATAGCCTTTCTAAAATGCCTTTTGCCTTGTGTCTTATACCATTTGATCATGTTTATGTTTGATTCTATGTGTTGGGTCCATGTCAAAGTTGTTTCTAAACTTGTTAGATTAAATCAAATCACATCATCCTTTGTTTCAAGCCTAGATTTTGAAATCATTTGGCCAAAAGTCCTAGCATAGCCTATTTGAGCCTAGCTTTTGACTCCATGTTCAGATAAAAGACCTAAAGACTCTTTTCCCTTTCCTAGTTTAGACCTTATTTGCACATATTGATTAGATCCAAAATGCCCCTTCATCATTAAAATACCTCATCCTTTGGTTTATGTGAGCAACCAAGCTCCGCATTGCCCTATCGTTACCATTTCAGGACTTCATCCTTTGGCTCATGTGAGAAATAATGCTCCCTAATGCCCTACCATTATCCAACCATAGGCCATTCCTCATCTGGTACCAACCCAATAAAAACCTCAACCCATATAATCATTCAAAGACCAAGCTATGTTCAAAACTAGTATTTTCCAACTAATTCAAAACCAAGGCCAAGAAAACCAACCAATCCAAGATATTTTTGTTGAACCAACCACTTGTGATAAGTCAACCTATAATGAATCACCTATTGATCCTATACCAGTTATCAAGGAGTCTCAATTTGGTGATCCAATCTTTACTGAGTCACTTCTTAATGATTATAACTATCTTTGGGCAAATTATTACCTTGAACATATGACTATTTTTCAAGAGCCTCCTATTGACAAGGTAGTCTTTAAGGCGTTATCTCTTGACCTTTTTTCTATACTAAAGGAGTCCCACTCTAACAAAACATTTTTTGTGGATCTCATTATGCCATCATAGGTTATTACTTGTCCAATACCAAACATTAAACAAGACATCATTATAATAAAGTACCCATCAGATGAAGAATCAAAATTAGAGTTAGGTTCTATTTTTGAACTGACATCAAATTTAGCATTAGGATTAAAATCAACATTAGTCTCAATATTGGATTTAGATTCCATTGAGTCAGAATTAGATTTAGAAATAGAATACATTCATGATTTTTACAATATTGGTTATGCATGCCTCGTAGATCAATTTGAATATATTTGTGATCCTTTTATAGTTTTTGAGGATGAGTACTTTACCTTCAACACAAGTTATCCTAGTATATTCTATGAGGATTTTATAGCCTCTCCCCATTATATTACCATTCCATAGGTCATTACCATCAACCAAAATAGACATATTATTGAGATTCCATCTCCCATAAGTGTCGATTTGGATTGACAAAATCACACTTTGTTGAACTATATCCATGGTGACATAGCAGTTGAAAAAGAGAAAAAAGGCCAAGACCACATTCATATAGCATAAGAACATTCTCCTAGTGAAACCTTTTTGGAGGCACTAGGGGATAAACAAAGTTCAAATAATGAAACTTTTTTGGAAGCACTAGAAGACAATCCAAGTCAAAATTCAACATTCCTTAGTGAAACCTTCTCAAAGGCATTATAGAATAATCAAGACAACTTCATTGGTGAAAACCTCATCAAAGCACTGATAGCTAAGCACAAAAGTCCTTTACTAATTTATGAATATAATATCAAAGATTAAATTAAAATAGATTTTAACATATAGCCTAATCAGATGGTAGTTACTCTCAAGATCAAACAACAAAAAAAATTGGTGATCCTATCAAGAGAATATTTATAAGTCTTCAGCCTCACGACATCTAAAATTATGTTGAATCTAGCATCAAAAACATTACATGTGATTAAACGTCTTGATCATCATTTTTTTCCCAACCATTATCCATTCCATTATCATTTACCATTTCATTTCATAATCAAACCTACCATCCATTATTTATCCCTATTTACCGTCCACAATCGCACCTTCCTTTTAAAAATATATAAAGATACCTTGTCTCAAAGTTTGAAGGAATCAAAATCAATGACCGATGAAGATCACAACAATATTCTCAACATCCATATCTATAGCCAATTCTTGATAGAGCAGTTATTCAAATGAGGTGTGGGATAGAAATTAACATGATTGATTATTATCTTTATATCATTCTCTAATCAATATGTGCATCTCCAATTTAGTAGGAACAATATAATCATATGCCATTTTACCATACCCAAGCCAAATAGTATATAAAAATATGCATCAATCACCTAGGCCAAAAACATGTACCATACCATTTCATTTGCCATATCTATTTGCCATTGTCACATATTCTTGCCATTTACCCCATCACTTGGGGAAAACCCTCTTACCATTTTATCTAATTTATCAAACCATAATTATCATAAATAAATACTATTCCATCCTATCATTCCATTCCTATCTAGACCAAAGCCTATTTTTAGTCATCCTACCCAATCTTGTTTGATCCTGGTTCATTTTAGTTCTTCCTGCACTTTTCATGAGTGGATTCTAATCAAGTTTTAGCTCTTATAAAATGCATGTTTAAATGAAAGTCTATGAAATTAGTGTGACAATTTATCTGGAAAAATATATTTCATTTTCCATCTTATATCAAGTTTGTTTATGTGATCCTAATTATAACTACCTATGGGAAAATCAATGTTTCACTAGAATTGCTACTAATTATAACTACCTGTTGGAAAATTAGTATCATTGATCTATTCCATTATATCCTACTTATAACCACCTATGGGAAAACTATGAGTAACATTTGTTTATCATGTATTGATGTCTCACCTTGCCCTTATTTTTTTAATTTGAATGGCCATTTGTTGTATTTGAGAACTTGTTATCTAGTCAAGATTTTCCTTGCCTTTTATGTGGTAGGAATTATTGTGACTTGAGGTCATTTCAGGACTATGTGGGCCATGCTCAATTTATGTTGAGGTCACCTCAGTCCCCCTAAGCTATGCTCTCACCATTTTATGATCAACTTAAGCCAAACGCTCTCACCATTTTGTGATCAGGTATCTTGTCATTCTCGATCCACTTAAGATACCTCAAAATTCTAAAAACATTCAAATATTTAAAAATACCAAAAACATTTATCCTATCTAAGCTTAGTTAATTATCCTTGATTTGCCCAACTAGGGCATGATCATTATTAGGATGATTTCTTTTGATTTTGTTTTTAGGGTTTTTGTTTGTTTGTTTATTTCAAAGTTGTTTGTCTATTTATGTGTTTTTTTGTTTGTTTATTTTATTGCCTATTTGTTTTCTTTCAAAATTATTGCCTTAAATCAGTCTATATTTATGCATTAGGTGATTCCTTGTGCACATTATTCTTGAGTCCATCCATATTCATATGTCAACATTGTCATCATGGTTTTAATCATTGGTGCATTATTTTCAATTATTTATTGGATCGAGAGTTAGTCCTTACACATATTTTGAGATAGTCTGCATGGTGTTTTATCATGATGAATACCATCATGTGCCATATCAAAAATTAGCTTCAAGAATGTCTAAAATCAATAGAGCCACAAAATTTTCTCCTTGGCACCTTGGCAAATCCTCCCACTCTTTATCAAATCAATATATTGACCATTCCAGTTGTATTATTGATAATAAGGATGAGCATCTCCTCATTGGAAGGTACAACTAAATAATTTATATTGATCAGTCTTATTCTTATATTCATGTCTTTCATCACTTTGTGCCTACTCATATTTAATTTGTATTTCAAGTTATGTTCTTGAGCTATGCTTGATAATCAGCCCTAATTGGGGAATAATCATCTTTATAAAACAATCTAGGTCCCCTTAATGATTACAACTGCCTATGGGCTTTTATTCCTCATTATAACCACCTTTGTGAAAATAAATATCATTTTTAAATCAATGCATGTAAGTATTTTTTCATTTGGATTATTCTCAACCATGGGTTAATTCCACCTTTCATCTTGCTTCTTTTTTAAGGGACCATCCATCAACAAATGTGATGACCACTCCCTCAAGGGGGCATCATCATAGGCTTCCCAAACACTCTTTGGAGATTTTTCTTCAATCATCATCTTATTTTTGGCATACAAGACATCTCTTATTATTTGAGAAGACATTTCTTTGCCTATGATTTGAAACATCTTCACAAATAGGGGTAAACTAGAGACACCTAAATCTGGCCACCAATGACCATCAATCAAGCTTTTGATCAATTTCCACCAAAACACACAATTTGGTCTAAAAACACTAAAAAACATTAAATGAGTTGAAATTGATATATTCAAGTGCTAATTTTGGCCAGAGTATCATTAAATGGGGTAATGTAATTTATGAAGCAGTTAACTTTGATCAAATAATTTTGAGTCAAAATGCCAATTTTGTACTTGGGTGCTCTGGATTGCTCTTTTCTATCAAATTTCTTGTACAAGACACATGCCTTTGTTATTTTTCATGGACAACATCATAAATGGGATAATAGTTCGAATGCATCTAACATTAACTTCTAATTCCAATTTAGTCAAATTTTGAGCCAATAATACAACATTTTGACCAATTCAATTAATTTGTGCACAAATTACCAAGGTATTGCATCAAAGTTGATTAATCATGTTTAAGGCTAATTAAACCAAATCAAGATATTAAGTTAATTTTATATGGAATTTTTAAATATTTATTGTATAAATTGATTGTCATTAATTACATCATCAAATGGCATCATCTTATGGGGTGGCATCCATAAGCCATAAATGCCACAAATATCTAAATTAATGCCTCCCATGCCTCATTAAGACCCTCCATGCCTATTTAATTCCCCTCTATTCAAAATATTGATGAGCCTATTTATGAATTTTAATTACATAATTGAATTAATCCTTAACGACATATCTTCATCTTGAGATGGATAATTCAGGTTGATTCTAAACCATTCCAAATATCTATTAATAAGAGGCCTTTCCAATTGAATTTCAATCTTGGATATTTTAAAGTTATAATACACAAATAATTCCAAAATCCATTAAAATTAGTATTATAATTCCAAAGTGTTGAGCCAAACCAAAGCCAAACATGGTGCCAAGGAGAGATGAAAGTAGCCACACTTTCTTGATGAAGACTTCATGAGCACAAACTAAGAAAGCCACTACAAGCAACATTTTGGAGCATCCAAGGAAGGTAAATGAAGGTATTTATTTCATGTTTTAGTTGTGTTTTCCATTTTTTTTGTTAACTAAGCTCCTCTTTTGAGATAGGCTTAGGGTGTTAGTTTAGTTTGTTTTTTATTTATTTATTTTATTCACTAACATAATACTAATCTCCCTCTATTATAATCCTATAATCACAGTTATGATTTTTAACTTTATTTTTCACAAATTAATCTTCTAAGTCCTTATGCATATAACAAAAATACTAATCATGATTATTTCATATCATCAATAGTTATTAGTTTTTGCTAAATTGAAATTAGATTGCTCAAATCTTAATTAGTTGTTCGTGTTAGAAATGCAACACAAGGTAAAACTAGACACAATGAAGTGAAAATGCATACATCCATGCATTTTTCCATTACATTTTTATACCTTGA
The DNA here is from genome assembly GCA_037957365.1 of Torreya grandis. Classification (NCBI taxonomy): domain Eukaryota; kingdom Viridiplantae; phylum Streptophyta; class Pinopsida; order Cupressales; family Taxaceae; genus Torreya; species Torreya grandis. The sequence goes on from JARHVA010001589.1 coordinate 1,502,781, forward strand.
AAAAAAATTAAACTAGATTAACATGTGTTATTATCAAGTAAAATGTAGGTAAGTAAATACCATATAATATCCATACATTTAAACCATATACCATCCATGAAAAAAATAAAAGTCCATAATGTCCATCCAATATCCATAACACAATTATACCATCTCAAATGAATTGTGTATATATCAAACTCGAATGTGTCTATATAATAATACATATACATCAATACATCATAATCACATCCATCTCAAGTCTCTCATTGACCCTCAGAAGGGATATTTTCAATCAAAATGGGCTCATGCCACTATGGTATACTCCTTAGAGGACCCATGACTCACTATGATGCCTTCCTAATAAATCTCTCTGATTCCACAAGTTGTAGTGACCTCCCTAATAAAGACCTCCTAGTAGACTACACTATGTACAAAGGTGATCATTGTGCTCATCATATGGCCTCTTCATATAAACTCATGTAATATGTAGCATACTCCATCACCCACATAACCTTATCTAAGATCACTACCTATCCTTATCCTAACAATAATACCCTAAACTATGCTAACTCAACCCATGTTATGCCTCTCAATGGTACCTCTATGTCAACCATGTATCATTTTACATTTGTGTGGTTGCATCCTATGTTAATAAGCTAACTAAGAGTGTCTGTAGATACCTAAATTACATTTAATGTCACAATGCACATAAAACCTACATAATCTTCTTCCTAAATTTGTATTATAATTCATGACATATCCTTCCTCATTTAAATAATTAAATAAATCAAATTTAATCAATTATGCACACTTTCAATCAAAATTTAATTATTAAATCTATATTTTACACCTCACCCAACATCTTCCACATTTATCTCCATCACATGTTAATTAATCCCAACCAATACCGCAAGTTACTCAACTACCCTTGAGCCATCCCTTGAGTTGTAAAATAGTTTGACTCATTCTTGGTGACTTAGCTAACCATCTCCATGTTTCTCTCAATCATTTTAAATGGCCATCATCCCCATGGATGAGGACTCATTAGACACCATAATTTATATGGATTATTTGAAATATTCAAATAATTATCCACTATTTTATATTTCCTCCAAAAATATTTAAATAAGCATGTAATCCATCACTTTCATCATCTTTATGCTAACAAAGTGTTATCAAATTTACAAGAAAATACAAAGTAAACTAAATCTATCAAAAAACTTTTTTGCATCAAAATGCTTCCATTTTTACCTTGAATTGGAAGACTGAGCAACCATAATTCAAATTGAGATAATAAAATTCATATCAAAATGGAAGAGGCTTTTTGGTACTAAGGTATAAGTTTATGTTACTTATTTTAATATATTTATATCATAGGTTGAGTTATTTTAGATTAAGATTTCATATCTTAATTTGCATTTCTATATTTCCTTCAACACATTTTGGCATGCTCAATGGGACTTTCCTTCATATTTTTCATCTCACAATCATCATAGGTGCATTTAAAAGCATTTTCCACATGATTCTTATTATTTTTTATTTTACATATATGTTTAATCTTGATTTTAGAAGTGAAGTTTGAAGTTGCAGGTTGTGTTCTAGATTTTTAAGTTTTGTTGTGTGTGTTTTCTATGAAACTATGAATTTAGAGAGTCTAAAAATTAAATTACAACATAGAACTATGAAATCATTATTTACCCTATTTTTATAGTCTTTTTCATAGTTTTTTTCTTTCTTTCTTCTTTCTACTTTGTTTCTACTTTTGTCTATGTTTTCTATTTTTTGTAACTCTCTATTTTAGGGTAACTATGAAATCAATGAGTTTAACAACAAAGTCATAGTCTTTAACTATGGTCTAATTACCTATGAAATCATTTTAAAACCATGAAATCATTCCCTATGTTTTTATATATTTTTTGTGTGTTTATGAATTTATTCAAATTATTTTTGAAATTATCATTATCAATTTTAAAGTTAGAGACTATAACAACTAATTTGATGAGTAGAATTGCAAAATAATTTTAAAATTGTGAATTCATTTTGTATGTATTTCCTAATTTTATCTTTTTTTTATGTCTAATCAGTAATAATTTCATGTTTCTACTCGACTATGTATTTGTGAATTTGTAAAATAGTCTTTTTTTTCTCCAATTTTTTAATTTTTTCTTACTTTATTGCAGGTTACCTTATCTCTAAGTTAAAAAAACTTTTTAACAAATTATTTTCAAGATGTTAGTCAAAGAAAATTAGGAAAATGTTAAAAAAAACAAAATCTTTCCATTTTTTAACTAAAATTTTATTTCAATTTTTTTTTTCATTTATAGTAATTATCTCACACTTAATTTTCTTGGATTTAATTCATTTCTATTTTCCATCATTTTGTGTGTATTGTTATATTGTGTATGCCCTTCCCTTGGCATCATGTTATTGATGATATTTAGGAATCAAAATTAATTTCATAATGTTTATGCTACCCAAGTTGTGTTGATGTGTATTATCTTCCCTTGGTGTCACATTGGTGATGATACCTAAGAATCAGAGATAAGCATTAACTATTTATTTCTTTTTTAAGGGGTTTTATTGATCATGGATTTCACCACCACATAGTAGTCCAAACCTTGTGTACCAGTGGGGTATTTAAATTGAGATCTAATTTTTTTGATTTCCTAAGTGTGTATGTGTTTAATGACACTATGATGTGAGGGGATTTTATTCTCCAATACCTAGGGTTTCAATAGTTAACTTGATATGATTTTGATGATTGTCAATTAATTGAAACCCCTACACTTGTATTGGGCATGTTGGGGCAAGACTAATAGTGTGCATATACTCAATTTATTTATTACATAGATTTGAGCCTCAACATACCAAAAGTTATATCATATGAATCCCATTTAGATAAGCTTATGAAAACTTTAAGCCTAAGAAAGCCTATTTGTCATTCAAATTTAGTGCATCAATTAGTAGTTACTATCAAGAAATTACCTTCCACACACCCTTGAAATCATACTTAGTATTCCATGGGAATGGTAGGATCCTCCATATTTATTGCCTTAAAATATTATATTGTGACTGAGAGTATGAACAAGTGATACTAGAAGACCTAAAATTTGTTCACAGCCTTAATCCTAGATTTTCACTTTTATGTGCAATTATGTGATTATTTAAAGTAGGAATTTGTTTGTTATTTCATTGTTATTTAAAATGTGTTACATTATACTCGAGTGAAAATTAAATTATTTTAAGTCTTAAATCTAAAAAACCATCTTAAAATCAAAACTTGTCTAAAGCCAAAACTCAAAAGTAATTAGTTAGCAATTAGAATTTTTAGTCACTTTTGTGCTTTTTTTTAGTTTAATTTTTAATTTATTTGATAAGGGTAGTCCCAAAGATATCTTACCCACTCACTCATTTTACCAATGCATCATGTCTAATAAAAACTAAGTCTTTCTTCAAGCTTTAGGATTAAGAGCAAAATTTCCACTTTATTTTGATGTACCAAACTTGAAATACTTGATTCCTATTAAATATCCTTCACCTTCCATCAGTGATAAATCTATAACACAAGTCTCTATAGAGGGTATAAATTCTCTTATATGATCCTCAAATCCCAATCCCCAAGTCTTTCAAGGCGAAGATAAATCTATCCTCCATGAGGAATCCTCACAAGTAAGTCATAGATTTTATATGAAAACCCATGCACACCATGGTAACCAAGAGATTATTCATCTCCAATCACATCAAAAAAATAATCCTTTTGGTAATATAAATTCTTGTAATATTAATATGAGTGTGAAGCTTAATTTTCCTTCACATATCAATCCACCCAATCTAAGTTTGAACATGCATTCAAACTCACCAATCATAAATCCAACCAACTAGAGCTTGAATATTCATTCAAGTTTTTCAATCACACATCAAACCAATACAAAATTAAATATACATTTAAGTTTAACCAATCCAAATCTGATCACATCAAACTCGAATGTGAATTCAAGCTCACAAGTCTATGATCAAATCAATTTGAGTTTGAATCTTCATTCAAACTCATAAATCAACCCAAATCATAGTCTCTAAGGCTCAATAATCATTACCAATCCAAATCAAAATTAAAGTTTGAATCGTCATTCTATCTCACCAAACCAACCATCCAATCCAAGCTTGAGTATTACTTCATGTATGCTCAACAATCTTAGTCTAAATAGTGGTTTACAAAATCAATTTTCTCACCCTAATATTTTTGGATCAGTTCCATCTAATCCAAATATAATCCCACCTATCATTAACTCTAATACAAAACCTTATTTTAACCCTAACACCCATGTTAACCATATGAATAGCTCACATCCAAAATAATACTTAAACCTAAATAATTCAAACAATCTAAACCTTAACCTAAAAAACTTAAATCTAAACATAAATCCTAACTAAAACCAATTTAACCTAAACCAAACCTATTTAGCTTAAACCAAATCCAAATTCACCTAAATTAAACCAATTCCAACTTAAACATGAGTTTTAACCCATCTAACTTAAACTATAACATGAATCCATAATAACTCAATCATAAATTATTTAACTAATCCAACTTTAGCTACAATACTAACCCAAACCCCAAAAAAATTAACACCAATCTTCTGCCAACAAATTTTAAATTTAACACGAACCAAGGTTTTTTAAGGGCCCTTAGGAAAAATCCCTATGTAATTTTTTGGCAAATATTGAAAAGTTAGTTTCAAAAATAGAGGTAAATTGAAGGGAAATTAATTTCATCAAGAAGATGAATCCTATGTGTCACCCTCTTAATAGCATCCAAATTCAATAGTCAATGTCCAGGGTCTCTAGAGAATGGTTAGACCTTGTGAACACTATCCAAACCTTGTGGACACCATTCAAACTTTATGGATGACATATAGAGTATATGGGAAACATTTAGACTATGTATATAATGTCTAAAGTCTATGTATACTATCTAAAGTCTATGGATGACATTTAAAGTCTATGGGCAGCATCCAAACTATGTGGATGACATCCAAACTCTGTGGATGGTGCTTAGAGTTTGTAGACATCTTTTAAAGTCTATATATGTTATATAGAGTATGTGGACATAATATAGAGTCTTTTAATGTTGTATAAAGTATGTGGATGCCATCTAGGGCTTGTGGATACCATACAGAGTCTATGGATGCCATCCAAACTCTATGGCTACCATTCAGAGTCTATGGATGTGCTCAGACTTTGTGGATAACATATAGAGTTTTAAGACAATGTCTAGAGTCTTTGAATGTAATCTAGAGCCTATAGATGATATCTAAATATTTTGGATGCCATATAGAGTGTATAAACATTATTTAGACTTTGTGTACACCATCCAAACTCTATGGATAGTGTCTAAACTATGTGGATGATAATTATAGTTTCTATCTGACATCTAGAGTTTGTGGATAGCATCTAAAATATATGGACAACATCCAAACTCTATGGACATCATCAAGAGTGTGAATATGCCATTTATAACTCATTTACATCATATAGACTCTATAGACACCATATAGAGCTTGTGTTTAATATCTAGATCTTGTGGGCATCATCCAAACCATGTAGATGTCATTTATCATGTAGTCATCATCTAGAGCATGTGGATGGTGTCCAGTCTATCTTTTAGATGTTTAGATATTTTGGATAGTACTTAAGATCCATGGTAAATGCCTATATATATCTTTGACCCCTTATATTTTTTCATTCCTCTCATATGCTTAGCTCAAACCTTGATCACATCCTCTACCCTAAACCCCATCCTCTACTCTCAATATCATAAATGGATTCCAACCCTATATCTTCTACCCCCATTCACAAATTTGTCTGAAAAATCTAATTTGACCAAAAATATTAAGGCTTATATAAGATGATAATTCTTATAGATACTAGATCGGTATATGTTGTTTAAGAGGCCTCATGTACATGCCCTAGTATGAGATGGACATGAATTTATTGAACATTCTTGTGTCTAGTTAAAAATATTCTTTTAGAAATTTTTATTTTACCCTTGAATCTCAAACTCTTAATTTTGGCACCTCAACTTCATATATTGAGTTCTTTTTAGGGATATCACATATAAATGTCAAACTTGTGTCCATGAAAGTTGTTTTTCTAATTAAGATGAAATATATCTATAAAATCACTTGGTTGTAGATACATCTACCTTAGCAAGTAATCTTCTTTTTGTTAATTAATATTCATTTTTTTATGTTTTAAATTTGAAATTAAATGTCTAAATTAAATATTTTAATTAATTTTTTACATCCATTATAGTCACCCCTAATCATTAAAGAAGGGGTGTTTTAGTTTAAAATTTAATAAACCCATATCTAGAAGCCCTCATTTAATTTTTTCAGGCAAGGCTTATTTTACAGGAAAGACTTAGAGACATCCCATTTTAGGTTATGCATTCAATGTCCATTCTCTTAGAGGAAAAAAATTTAATTGGTGTGAAGTCATTTTAAATAAGATAATAAATGATTTGTATTGTGCCTTTCAAAGTGACAGTTACAAATTTTTTGTTTCTAATTAGATTTTTGGTTTATACTATGAGGTGTATCATGAGTTGAAAGGAATAACAATTCCAACTATATTTCATGAAAAAATCAAATATAATTATGTGGCCCATGTTGAGATAAATGTAAGTTTTAATTTTACTTCTAAGTCATTAAATGATCCTTTTATTAGCTTGTTATGATTCAAATTAATTTTGTATGTTTCCTTGTAATAGAGAAGAGAATTTGTTTCTTAATCAAGAAGAGAAGATTCACTAAATAAGTATTTTCCTATCAAGGGCTCTAGAGATTCTCATTTTAATACAGGTGATGACATTTATTATAGTGAAATGATACCATTAATAAGGAAAAATAAAATGAGGATATCTATCTCACCTACTGTTACACATTGGCTAGGCCCCTTAGGCACATCCCTAGGCCTAAATCTAGGTTTTAAAATTTTAAAAGTTTAATGAAATTTGATGTAACAATTTACAAAATATTTTAAAATTTTATTTAAATTTGATATAACAATAAAAAAATATAATTATTAATGTTTCATTTAATTTTTTAGTGGCTTCCAACATTAACTACATTTTCCATCAACCTGTTCAACATTTACCTTAAGTGTAAGGTATTTGACTTCATGTTTACAATTATGTTATTCTTAAATTACATGAAATTTAGCATGTTAAATTGAATTTTTTATCTTTTTATTGTTTGATATATATTAAAGCTTTACCTTCTCTTACAACACATCCACGACCATAAAACACATTGGCAACTTGAATTATGGATGTTAAGTCTAATGTCTCTAACCTTCAGCTTAACTTAGTTTAAATTTTGATGAAGTTTATTTATTTATTAGTGATGTAATTTCCTATTTTAGGGAAACATTAATTAATAATTAATATTACACCACCACCTCTTCGTCCCCCCACACTATATAGACTAGGGGGAAGAATTTAACAATCCTAATAGGTAGTAAAGGAACAATGCATATAACAACATCAGATCTCCCTAGTTTTTTCAATGTGTGGAGTGTCTATTGCAATTTTTTTCATGATAATGTTACAAAATATTTATATTTATGATGTTTTATTTTAGGGTATTGATTCCATGCCCATAGATAGATTTGTTGTGCATAATAGTATTCAGGGATATTAATTCTAGGAACCTAAAAAAATAGTTGGGCATTGTTCTTCTAGTTCACCACCTGAGCCATGTAATGAAGAGGAGAAATATTTGGATGAATTAAGATCCTTTATATTTAATAATATTTTTTTAGATAATACTTTCACTTTATTAGATGGCATAGTATAGACTGATTGCAAATTATTGAAATAGTGGGAGATTTGGGGAAAGGCTTCGGTAAAGGAAATTAATGAGCATTATCATAACCATTCACAAGGATATTCATTATAATTTTTGGTTCAAAATGATCCATCCAAAATTTATGTATTATTTAATCAAGATGAATCATGATCCATTATAATGGAAAATCTCTATAATGATAATGTTTTAGATTTTATGATAAATAGATTGGAAAATTTGAATGCAGAGGCACATGCTTACTACAATAAATTGGTAGGAGACCAAAACCATTGTTGACTTACTAATGTAGAGAGAGATAAATATTTGGTAATTAATTAGTTTTTATCTATTTTTAATCACACTTTTGTAATTTTTATGTCACTCACTTTATTTTCCAAATTACATTCAAAATATATCAACCTAAAGAATGAAGCACAAGTACTTAATATTGATTTGGAAAAAGTGTGGAAAATATTAAATGCAATAATTTTATGGAAGTAAAAAATTGTTCTAGTAAAAAAATAAAATAATATGGTGAGGAAGATCATCAAAGAGCAAGGCATGGGTCTAAAAGTTCTTCTAAAGGATAAAATAGACATATATCCCTCTATCCTATTGGAAGGAGATGTAATGCACAAATAAATGATAATACTTGTAAATATTAATGATACATATGAGTATATTGTTTGAGAAGGTGTTTTACATTTATATTCAAGGAAAGGGGAAATCGAGGCAACATCATCCACTTTTGAATATCAAATTGGAACTCCTCATGTGGAATGATATCTATTTAGTGTGTGTATCTTTGTTTAATGAAAATAGATATAGGGATATGTAGATGATGTTTTTCATATATGTTATGTTAAAATTGAATAGTTTATGTTGTAAATTAAACTTTAAATTTTAAATATAAGTATATGTTTCTATTTTATTCTATGTATTTTATCCATGTGATAAGTTTTCTATTATATTATAAGTTTACTACTTAAGATATATAGTGATAATATCATAATTCATAGATGTATAATATTCACAACCACATGAAACAATCACTTCATATAAAAAATTAAGTGTAAAATAAATATTTTCCATACATATAACCTAAATATATTATTTAGCAAAGCTTAAATTTTAAACAGTTGCAATATAACACAACTATTTTAAAATAATACAATAATGCAATTTATTAAGTCTTGAAATTTACATAATATCAATATTTATATGATTTTTGATACCAATGATAATATGAAAAATCAATTTCAAAATTTAAATTTGAAACATACATACTAAAATTTAGGTAGCTAAAATAGTTTCTGACTAACCCTTTCTTCATAATTGTCTTTTGTATGTACTATATTTGATAGATATAAAGTCTTAATATCTGGATTAGCTATGTCATTTTTTTTATTGGTAAAATATCTTATTTTTCCAAGTAAATTCCAAATTTAAAGTGCTCTATCATATCTAAATGCATCCAATGGATAACACAAAATATACAATCTCAAACATGTGTCTAGATTTTTGTCCAATCTATTACGAAGTTTTTATTTAACAAAAGATAATTCACTAAAGACTCTTTCATATTCCACTAAACCCAAAATCATTATTTGGTAGAGATCATAAAATCAAAAATATTCACTAATATATTCTTTTAGGATGGTATTAAGATATAGTTTTTTCCATAGCCTTGTAATAGCACCATTTTTAGTTGGCTCATTTAGACACTTATATTGATCAATCATTGTGAATCTAAAATGGGTAGACTATGTTATCAATAAATATTTTTGTAAAATATCTATAATTTTAAATCCATTTATATCTATAGGCTTAGAAAAAAATTTAATAAGAGTTCCCGTGTATCTAATAAATAAATTATTGATTTGTTCTTTATCATCCTTAGCTCTCCAAAATATGTGATTCACCACTTCCATGGCTTCAATCAAATCATCCCTTTGAAAACATTTTCCAATTTCCTTAAGAAAGTTATCCTTTATGTTTCTCAATTTTATCCATGTTTTTAGTATCACGTTTTCATAAATAAAATGTGTTACAAGGACTTCTTAAATTTTTTATCCTACTAAATCAACATATTTTTAGAATGTGTGTAATGGTATTTCCTTTCCATTCATGAATATACAAATATCATCATTAATATTTAATTTTAAATAGGATTTTGGATCCTTAATATACGTTAAAGTTTCCCAACTAGAAAAAATAGGTAGATTAAAACTATTTTGCCTTGAGTGTAAGACATAAAGAGATTGACAAACCTATTTTTTAGATGTATCAAGTCTACAATATATATTGATTTATCTTGATCATGTGTCATCAAATTTTTTATTTCATTCAATATTGGGATATTATGACATAGTGTCAAAAGTGTTTCCAAATAAGTTAAATAGTACAACATATCCCTTTCCTTCTCTATTTCCATATGGTATTTAAACATAAAACATGTCAGCAATGGATATTCTTCAAAAATTATGCATGTATGCTCATACATGGAAATCCATATTGTATCATTATCTTTTAGAATATTTTTACCATTAGCAACCCCAATGTAAAATTTTTGAAACTCTAAAAATCTTTTCAAACTACTTGACATTGAAGCATGTAAATCATAGATAAGTTCTTCCACTTTTGCAATATTTTCAAACATGTTTATAATTTTTTATGAAAGATTCATTCTGTGGGTCATGCAATGAATTTAAATCATATATGGGGAAATTATTATCTATATTCAAACACAAAAACCATTTATGTTCCCATGTATTATTATTGCACCATCAACTCCAACACATACCAACTTCATAGATAGATCATAATCATCCATCCTAGTAATATCCATCAAATTAAAAATAACTAACTTGAAAAGGTTTTTTGAATTACAATTTTTAACCATTTTATATATAGCTAACAGATTAGGTGTCCTTACATTATTTTCAAAAGCGTAAACATGGATACAAACCGATGTTGTTTTGTCAACTATTGTGACCTCATCAACGGATATTAATATAAATCTTGCATTTTTAACTTTTTATTTCAAATCTTCCTTCTCAATCATTGCAAGACATTTTTCCATATACCAAAAACTACCATATGTACAATTTGATTGTGTAATGTTATAAATTCCATTATGTTAAAATAGAGTTTTATAATCCACAAATTCAAATATAGGTCTTCCTTTTTTAAGAATGTGGTAGATCATTGAGAACTATATATTTTTAGCATGTTGATTAGACTTAATAACTTTTCCTATTTGAGATATAATTATTCCTCTTTTTTTAATAAAATGTCACATATATCTCTAATTTTTTTCATACTCTATTGCATATCTAACATGCATGCATTCACTAGCATATTTCCATATATGAATCTTTTGAATTTATCCATCTTATTCAACTGATATATAAAATTTGCCATAATGTTTCTCAATGGTGTCCATCTTAAGTTGTATTTTATGGTCCTTTCCTGATTTCCAAGAACATATTGTACATTTCCATTCAATTTGGGTATCAATACTATTTCATGGCTCTACCAATTCAATGAAAGGAAATTTTGCTACCCAATCAAACTTTAAAGACCTTCCAATTATCCATCTACTTCTCTTTCTTCACATATATTTTTGAGTACTTATATCAGCTAAAGTTTATGTCTATTGAGTATAAGTTTATTCTACTAGATTTATCTCATCATATGGAATGTCCTTAAGTCTCCTCTTAATTGGAAAAAAATTGATTTTTTATTTTGCAACAAAAGTTGTTGTTTTATGAGATCTAGAAGTTTATTTTAATGTTTGTATCATATCATCTGGTTTGTCCTTATCTATAGCCATGCCATATTTAGGAATGTCCTCAAGTGGTGAAATGACATCATCAATAATATATTCAAATGGTGAAATAATATTTTGATTAAATATTTAATTTGGAAAACCACACTTAGTAAAGGGATATATATGCACAAACATTTTGTTATTATCCTTCAAATGTTAAATAATAGTTATTACAAATAAATAAAGAAATTATTAAAATAATTTAGTACCTATATTTTTAGTGGGTTTAGGTATAATTTTCTTGGGTTTTTTGTTAGCTACCCAAAATAAGATAATATGCTCTTTGTCATTGATAATTGCCCTAATCTCTTACCATTATTAATAGATGAAATTGTAGACTATTTTTTACAAGATAAGTTATGGCCTACCACTTTGGTACTATAAAATAGATCATCCTTTTTATGTGTCCATTGTTTAAAGTCCCTATATATTCCAAGCACTACCAAGTACTTTTGTTCATTACCCAATACTTGTAGACATCATCTAGACCCTATGAACATTATATAGTCTATCTGATCACCATCTAGACCCTATGGATGGTGTATATAGGGTTTGGTCACTATCTAGAGCCTATGGATGATATCTAGACCTTATGGACATTATTAAATATTTTTAGTCACCATCCAGACCCTATGGATGTCATGTAGTATATTTATTCACCATCTATATGTTTTGGATAGTGTTTAGACTCTGTGGACATTATCCAATCTATTTGGTCATCATACAAACCCTATGGATGGTGTCCAGATCCTATGGACACTATCTACTCTATCTAGTCACTATTTATACCTTGTAGATGGTGATTAGACCCTATAGATAGTTTCTAATCTATTTGGTCATTGTCTAGACCCTATAGATGATGACTAGACCTTATGGGAACCATCAATTCTACCTAGTCACCATCCATACTTGATGGATGCTCTCTATAACCTATAGACACCTTCTAATTTTGTTCACTATCTAGGCCCTATGGTTGTCACCCTAATATTGAGTTCATGTAGTCATTTGAGGTGAAGTTAAATTTATGATATCAATCATCTATGGAATATATTAGATATGAAGTGTATAATATATGTTGGAAAAATAGTGCATAATTTCCTTTGATGGCATTGTGGTTAATAATTAAAATTTTGAAATTAGTTGTCAATGGTAGGTGAGCCGACTTATAAATCATATTTACAACCTAAATTTTTTAGTAACTTAATGCTCTTTTTAGGTATAAAAAAATAGTCAAATCTAGATTTTATAAAATGGAATATTCATGAATTAATTAAGATTCACCACTAAAAAAAGATTGACACAAACCCAAATCAACAAAACCCAAACATTCAATTTATAAGCAATCTCAATCTAACAAAATCATTCTTAATCCTAATTCAACAAACCTTGGTTTTAACACTAATCCTAATTCAAAAAACCTTGGTTTTAACACTAATCCTAATCCAAAAAACCTTGGTTTTAACACTAATCCTAATCTAATAAACCTATGTTTTAATGTTAATCCCAACCCCTTTGCAAATCCACAAAACATTAACTTTTCCAGCCAACCTCCTAATAACTTCAACCCACCACTCAACCAATTTACACAAAATCAAACCAACACAAACTCCTTCATAGGTCAACCATCCAATTTTTATAATTCCACAATTCAAATTAACCAACTATCTCCATACTTTATGCAAGTGGTCAAAAACATTAAATATAGGGTTCAAAGCTTACAATATAGTTATTATTCTAGGAAAAAATAATTTAAATTTGAGGAATTTTTTTCATACCCTTTTTACTTATGTACCATGATAACACCTTTTCCTAAATACTTTGAAATACCAAAATTTGACAAATACAAAGGTAAGGGAGATCCTGAAGAACACCTTATAGACTTATATCATGTATGTGCAGAAGTTTATTTAAGAAATGAGTATATGTTATGATTAATTCCATGAAGAATTGATATTCAAAACCTTGAATGGTTTTCATGACTTCTTAAAGGATTGATATTCACTTTTGAGGACCTTTCTGATAAGTTTGTTTATCACTTTTCCTACAATATTGAATAATATTTTACCACATTAGATTTACATAACACCAAACAATGTAATGGTGAAACTTTTTCTTCCTTTTTAAAATGATAGCGAATAATGACAATTCATTTTACATGGTCATTTCCTAAAACTAAAATTATGGTAAACTCAGACTTGGGATGTCACTTATTACTCCTTTTCCCAAGATCATTTGATGAAATTATTTAAAATGAGGTCCAAGTTGAAATAATATTAATCAATAAAGGTGTGATCAAGATATTTAAACCTAAAAACAATTTGTCAAAACCAATTGAAAAACCTAAGTTCTTTACAAAGAATAATAACATTTTTAGAGACAATGTGATTGATGTTAAAAAAATTCAAAACCCACCAAATCAATAACAAACTTACACCTAACCCATTAATAGCATAACCATTCATGGTGGTCAATCCTGACAAGAAAGACCTAACATAAATTCACTCAATTGGGTGATAATTATGAAAAAAATTCTTAAAGATGGCCCATAATAACATGGTCACTTGGTCAAACACCAACCCTTTTGATCAAAATGTTCCTAAACCTAATTGGTATAAATAGGATGAATTTTGTGAATACCATAGGATAAAGGGACATTCTACTAATCGATGTATGTGCCTCAAGAAGTATGTCCAAGAATGTTGTGTTATGGAGCCTATTTCTAAATTATAATGTATTTTCAAATATTTTACATTTTAAATGTACTGTACACTCTATATGTACATTTTATGGACCCCTTTTAATGGAAAACCATTTTTGGGTTGATTTTGCCCATGGTTTTGGTACCCATTATTTTGTTATATTTCTTTATTGATGTGTTATGTATTGATGGATATTTCATAGGTAATACATCAGGAGAACTAGGGTTTGAGAAGGAAGAATAGAGTATGTGAATTCAGGTGTGAATTCAAGAGGGTTTGTTAAGCACAACTCTAAATAATATTTATGCATTTTAATTGTGAGAAGACTAATCTAAGAGTCGTTTATACTCTCATGGCTTGTAATAAAATATGAGAAAGTCTTTCTTGGTGGATGTAGCCTACATTGGGTGAACCATGTCAAATTTGGTCTTCTTATTTTACATGTTTATTTTCTATTCTTTCTACATCTCTATTATTATTATTATTATTATTATTATTATTATTATTATTATTATTATTATTATTATTATTTAAAATTATTCTACATCAATTTCTATATTTATTCCTAACATAAGACTTCATCAATTGAGAGGACATAACCATTGAAAACCAAACATCCAAAACATCCAACAACCAAAATCTGGAGATATACCAAGATCCATTCCCCAGTCATGAGCAAGTAAAATGTAAGGAAAAACAAGAATAACTTGAAGCTAATAATTTCAGCCAAGTTAGTCATCCTTTTGACTCTATAGTTAATAGTTTTTTTATTTTATGCACAATCATGTCAATGTCATTACTACAAAGTATGAAAATATTACCGTTCTAATTACATCATCATCCAATGTTGAATTCAAGTACAACATTATTGATCATCTTGAGAATACACCCAAAAAATATTTCCATATAAGACCTTCTCAAGATGTCATGTGTAGATAAAGACATTTTTTCCAAAGTCCTTTAAGAGTCTAGTGTCCCTAAAGACATTAACCCTACAAGATTTTAAGTGTTAGTATGTAAATTTTCCACTAATAATAAGGTAAAATTTGACCATTTCGATGTATCCCATTTGGGAGATGTTCATAATATTCCATTATACATAGAGGTTATTATCTCTAGGTGCAAGGTAAAGAGAGTGTTTACAGATAATGTCTCATCATTAAATCTATGTACATTAAGGCAAATAAAAAACTTAGGATATTCAACAACAGCATTGGAAACTAATATTATCACAATAAAGGCATATGATAATAATGAGTAGCAATCCATGGGTATAATTTATATTCCTTTGATGGTGGGGTCTATTATAAAAAAACACTAGTACATGTGCTTGATCTTGATTTATAGATGTAGATACCTTTGATATCTAGCTTAACTTAAAATATTCATACTACATGGTTAATATTTTCTCTAACTAAGAGAATATTACATTCACTCTTTTGAAAGTTTCTAAGTTAACTTTATCTTCATGGTTTTTATGTGTAGTGTAATAGTTATTCTACCATTTCTTTACTTATTAGACATCCATGGATACATTCAATGAATTCTATACCCTCCACCCTACACTAATGTATGAAATTTTCACATGAAGGTATGGAATTATCCATTCAGGGTTATCCTTGACACTTTCAATATTGTAAACTGTTGGAAGGAAAATATCAAAAATCCAATTATTTACTAGTTACAGATGATAACTTCACTCCCATTGAGGATTATCCTTCACTTGAAAATTATGTCCATCCTAAAAATTTATTTCAAACACCCCCTCTTATGTTTGGATCAATACACCAACTACTTCCATTTCTATATAGAAGCTTTCCACTAGTGAAACATCCAATCAACCATCTACAAAATAAGCTTTTAATCAGTTTTCTTCTAAACAAGCTTCTAATCAACCATCTCCTTCCAAGTCATCTTCATCCTCCTCATCCCATTTCAAAATCATTTACAAATGAATTAATGAATCATAATCAAATATTTTAATTAAATAGTCACAATATATATAACCCCACATTATTATGGTAGGGCTCACGATTAAAATGTACTCAAGTGATTAAAAGATTAGAAAACATAAAAAATTTAGAAGGTAGTTTACTTTTATATGAACATATCAAAGATTCAAATCTTTCTTGGATTTACTTTGATGAATTAGTTACTTTACCAACAATAAATATCATGTCACAAAATCCAATATGTGAAATATTATGAATTATAAAGTTGAAGGCCTTAGTCTTGATGAACAAGGATCAATTGAACCCATAATGTTAAAAGTAAATAAATCCACTCATAGCATGGTATTTAATCCACTCAATGTACATATCACACTTTTCCAAATTGATTCTTCTAGTGATTCAAAGGATGATTTTTTATAAAGTGAAATAGATTTCATTCTTAGCCACTTTTAAGACCTTGTCATAACTAATCTTTTCCATGAGATTACCATTTTTACACTAGATATCACATATACATCATTAATAAAATAGGACCAACATGCACCATATTTTATTGTTCATTTCCAAAATGATGAGGTGATTTCATAATTCTTGAGAACATGAGACCACATTCCAACATGTGATCATAAGAAAGGTTTTCTATTTAGTTATATAATTTTGCATACTTTGGGGTAAAATAACCATATTAAACTATCATTTCTGCATCTACTTCAAATCAAGAAGACCTAGAGAAAGACTTCAATCTTCCTCCACCACCCCCAAAATATAAATAAGAGTCAACTTTCCTAGTTGAGGATACTATTTCTGTAAACATTAAAACAAATGAAGGACCCAAAATTGTCAAACTTGTAGTCTCCCTTACTCAAGAAAAAAGAAAAATACTTACACTTTTACTTCTATAATTTTATGAAGTATTCATATGTTCATATGTGGATACGTCAGGGTTTGATCCATCACTAGTAGTGTATCATCTTGTTGTACATATGGATACCAAACCCATCAAAAAAAAACTTCTTGAGATGCATCTAAAAATAACAATATTAGTGAAAGAAGAGTTGCAAAAGCAATTGGCAATTGGTTTCATACACTCTATCAACTATTTAGATTGGATAATTAATATAGTTATCATATCAAAGAGGACCAAAGGAATTAGAGAATTTATATATTTTTTTGTTATAAATAAATCATGTCCAAAAGATGATTTTCCATTGCCCAATATCGACATGATCATGGATTCTACTACAAGTCATGAAATGTTGTCTTTAATGGATGATTTTTCAAGGTACAACTAAATCAAAATCACTATTGAAGACCAACATAAAATAATATTCACAACACCATGGGGGACCTTTTGATACCAAGTAATGCCTTTTAGTTTAAATAATGTTGGAACCACATACCAAAGGGAAATTATTGTCATTTTTCATGATATGCTACAAGATATTATGGAGGAATATGTTGACAAACATACTTAAAAAATCAAAATCTATAGAACATCATAAATTAATGTTTTGCATATTTGAATGCATGAGAGAATATAATATGAGATTAAATCCAAATAAGCGTGTTTTTGGCATGACATTAAGAAAATTATTAGGTTTCATTGATTCATAACATGACATAGAATTTTACCCTTCTAAAGTTTTAAAAATCATGGATATGCCACCACCAAAAAATATCAAATAGCTTTGAAGTCTATAGGGTAAAATCCAAGCAATCAGGCACTTCATATCACAACTTGTAGATATATATCACCCTTTTACATTTTTGTTAAATAAATACACTCCTTTTAATTAGAAAAAAAATTGTCCTACAACATTTGTTCACCTTAAATATCTTTCTAATCAACCAATATTAATGACACCTATTACTAGTAGACATATATATATATATATATATATATATATATATATATATATATATATATATATATATATATATATATATATATATATATATATATATCAACTACTTAGTTTGTATTGGGGGCATTATTGTGTAACGTGATGATAGTGGGAAAGAAATAGAAGTGTATTACTTGTAGGACCTTGATATATTATGAAATTACTTACTCTGAAATATAAAATTCATGTCTCTCATTTATTTTTGCTTCAAAAAAACTTCAAAATTACATGCTCAACAGTTAAACTACAATCATTGCAAAAATTGACCCTCTCAAGTTTCTTCTATCTAAAACATCTTTAATAGGTAGGATGGATAACTAGGTTATGGTTCTCAATGAGTCTTCTCTTGATTGTGTTAATAACAAAGTAACTAAGGGATAGATCTTAGCATATGCATTAGTATAAGCACCACTCAAAGATAAATCACCTCTTGTTGTAAAATTTCCAAATGAAGCAATAATGTCTATCAATGAATTTTTAGTTTGGAAATTATTCTTTGATGGTTCCTTCACAAATCATGGATTAGGGTAAAGTATTTTTATAGTCACAATATATGGGGATTATAATCCCAAATCTTTTATAATTTAGTTCCCTTGTATAAACAACATTGTAGAGTATGAAGTTCTCATAGCTAGTCTTAAATTGGCTATTCAATGGGGAATCCAAAATCTTCTCATCTTTGGTGATTCCAAGCTTATCATAAATCAAGTAACTAATTAATTCCAAGAACATGGTGATAATTTAATCCTTTATAAGTGGATGGTGGATATATTAAATTTGTCTTTTATATTCATCTAATTTGAAAAAGTACCAATGATCAACAATAGGGGAACAGATGTCATGGCTACCATTCATTTGTTACTTGATATAAATAAAAAATACAACAAGTTATTTATTGAATACCTAATGATACTGGATTAAAAAATTCCTACTTCTAAAATGGTTTATGAGGTGATTTTCCCCACTTCTCCTTGGTATTCTAAAATATATTCCTATCTTAAAAATAACACCCTGCCACCTAACTTATCCTATAATCAAAAAATAATAATTTTTCCAATGTACCTCTCACTAACAATACTTGGTAATACCTTATATAAAATAGGATATGATGGAAAACTTTATCTTGTTTGAACTATAAATAATCTACTTTGGCCATTAGGGAAGTCCATGAGGGAATTTGTGGTGGACATTTGAGTGGCATTATCCTAGCTAAAAATATTTTATAGGTAGGTTATTATTGGCCTACCATGGAATATGATTCATTCACTTAATGTTAATTAATTTATACCTTGTCAAAAACATGGTAACCTTATACATATCTCTTTAAAATCTATATAGCCTATTACCACACCTTGACCATTCTGCACATGGGGGTTAGACCTTGTTAGAAAAATCATTCCTAGTTTTTTTATAGTCATAAGAATATTATCATGGAAACTTAGTAATTTACCAAGTGGGTTGAGCCAATGACCCTTGCTTATGTAATTAGAGAAAAAAATTCAATATTCATCCTAACCACATCATCTACCACTTCAATATCCCTTCCACTATGATATCTAAAAACATAAAATCATTCAAGAATAAGGAATTTAAATCTATTTTCTAAACCTATCATATAAAGCACAAGTGATCCTTTCCCTACTACATGAAAGGCAATGCCCAAGCTAAGACAACTAATAAAATAGTTATACACATACTTAAATGAGTTTCCAATGAATTTGGTCATGACTGACACACACAGATCTATCCTTCCCTCTATGTATATTGTACTAGCATTCATACACCCATAGGGGAAACCTCTTATTCCTTTGTATATGGTAGTGAGTCTATTATAATAATATAAGTTAAGATTCCATCTTTTTCCATATCCATACAACAAATCATTGATGAATAATCCTATCATACTTCATGCCTTAGTGAAATTGACCTTCTAGATGAGAAATGACATAATGCCTTAAACCATGTGCAAGTATACCACAATCACCTCTATTGTAGCTATAATAAGTGGATAAAATCTAGGGAGTTTGAAATCAGAGATCTTGTTCTAAATAAAAATAATACAATACAAATTTTGAAAGGGAGAAGAAAGGAAAGTTTAAGCCTAATTGGTTGGTCTCATATATCATCATTTAAAAATATGGATCAGGAGCTTACAAATTAGCCATAGAAGATGAAGGGGAACTTTATGAGCCTATGAACATCATGCACCTTAATAAATTTTATGCCTAAATGTTTATATATTTTTTTGTTAATCTCTTAGGTGTCCAAAAAAAATTTAAAAAAATAAAAATAAAAAAATGACAAAAAACAAAAAAACATAGATCGTCCAAAAGTGAAAACTAGTTTACTATCACTTTGGGCAAGTACCATGGTGAAAACCAAGTTTTTAGTGACATGCTTAATCCATTATCTATATTTACCCTAGTTACTTGGGGTCATCTTATTTTAGTCATCCATTGTATATTTTTACATTCTCTTTTATCACATGTGTCATCATTCATCCTATAGCATTTTAGCTTAGGGTTAGATCCTTGTATTTGTGTACCTAAATCCTTTCTCATGATAAAATAAAATATTATAAATCACCATCTTTGTCATAATCATTTATCACTTATCTTTCAACCAAAACATCCAAAACTACATGTAAACACTTACCATAAAACATATACCATCTTAGCTAGTTTCCAAACTCATTCACTCATATTTCTTTGGAGGGAAAATCATGAATCTATTCATACAACACTATACACTTAATCAATCACCCACTTTCTCCTTAGTTCTTGTATTGGGAGAACTACATCTATCTTGATATACCCACATAGGATTTATTTAGGGTCGATTATGTAGGTAGTGCTTAGAGACAGGGTATTTAATGTTAGCTCATCCACCACCTTCCCCATCATCCATTTCCTTGAGTATGTATTTGTCTTAAATTCATGAATTCCTCTTCCTAATTCCTCGTCAGTTGTTTAGTTCTTATCCTAGATCTTGGATATCAAATGTCTCAACCCTCACTTAGGATGTCAAGTCTTTTATTATGTCTTTCTGGTATTGATTACTTGTTTACTATTTTTATATATATATTATTTTCCTCTTGTTCATATTTTATCCTTAAAAATTAATTTGGTTATTTCCTTTCTATCTTTAACCATTAATTTGGTTATTATATTTTATTATCCTTTACCATTATTTTGGTTATTATCTTTTTTCATCCTTAACCATTAATTTTTTAGATGTATAATCACTGAGAGGGTAGGGTGAATCAGTGAGCCATAGATAATACAACCTCAATTTCAATCACTTCAAAAGTCTTAATCATTTACCACAAAAATTCATGAAGCATACACATCATTCACAATAATGAAAAAGAGAGACAATTCAAGATCAATCACATAACACAAGACATATGTGAGAAACCCTCTTGGGGGAGAAAACCCACTAGAACCTATAATTGGACTATTATACTATAATTTAAAAAATCCAATTTAGACTAGTTTCATTTTATCAAGGAACTACCATCCCTTATTTAGTGAGACTACAATCCCACAAGGTGTTATCACATGTCTAGCTAAGCTGCAACAAAAACTAGACCTTTAATAAGTTCTACCTCTCAAGGAGGATACAACCTCCTAGATGTTGAGCTGTCACAACAATGCCTAGGAATAACACATAAAAAACACTAATTTCTTACCAATATGATGGAGATACAAATTATATTAACTCTCTTTAACTCTGCACACTCAATACATCCAAAGCCACCTTTTAGATCATCCTAGACCTCTTCACTCATCCTCAACCTACAAGATCACTATTCTAACATTAGAAACATGACCCAAAATTCATACACACATTATGTTGACCAGTTTTTTCCCAACAGGTGCTTGGTTCAAGCTTCAAGTTCTTTGGCTTTGGTTCAATCAGCTAAGTTCAATGTAGATTTCAATCGGCATAGTTCAAATGGTTCAGTGACCTTTGGTTTAACAAAAGTTCATCGCTCAGTTCAAACGTCTCGATTCAACAGTGTTGAACCATTGAACCATTGAACCAATTTCAGTTCAATGGCTTAGTTCAATGATCTTGGTTCAAAGGGAGTGGTTCAATGTTCGGTTCAAGCAGATGGTTCAATCATTTGGTTCAACTAGGTGGTCTAGTAGCTTCAAGTTCATCAACTTTAGTTCACTTGGCATTGGCATGCAATAATTGAAATGCTTGAACCGTTGAACCATTTTGGTTCGATGGCTTGGTTTAAAGGTATGCCTAGATGGCCGAAGGGCAGCTCAAAGTTCAAATGCCCTTGCGAAGGGTAGGTACTTAAAAGAAAAGGCAGTCGAGGGGTAAGTTCAAATTTTGTTTAAGTCCCAAATTCCTTCAGACTTTTTGTCTAAAGGAATTACTTCAGAGAAATTTTTTGAAGGAATTCAGGTCGTAGTTCAAAGCAAAGGCTAAGGCAAAACATCCGCAAACAAAATTCCATGGGAAAATGTCTACAGACAAAAGTCCACAGGAAAGTGTCTGTGGACAAAAGCCCACAGAAACCCGAGAAACAATCTGAAGGAGCATAACAATCCACCGAAGGACCCTGAAGGGTAGGTACCCTTATAGGGGACTCTCAACCAAATAAAGGGGCACTTTAAAAGGTTGAAGGGTCACCTTCCCTTTGGGAAGGTGCTAGGAAGGGACTTCAAGAAAAAGAGTGCCCGCAGAGAGGGCCAAGGAAGACAAAGCCCGTAGAGAAGCCAGCAAAGGACCCCATGACATTTTTTTGGGGATGGTGACATCCCGAAATCCATCAACCTTAAGAAAGCAAATTAGCCATTGGTTTTCAAAGTGATGATGGCCATGTTAATGTCAAAATTAACACAATGAAATAGATGTTCGCTTTCAAACTAAAGGAATGTCGACCATGAAAGGAGGCCCAAAAATGTAGTGACCTACCAGAAGATCACCCATGAGGGATGAAGGAGCCAAAAGAGACAAGATAGGGAAAAGGCAAAGTGCCAATCATGGAGTAGGTAGATATTCCAAGTGGTGAAAGGAAGTATCAATTCAAGAAGTTACTCCAGCAGGTGAAACAGTAGCTGCAAATTGACCATTAGAAGATGCAAATGGCCAACCGTGTGACCCTTTTTCTTCATTTCATATTTATGAGCAGACAAGCTACGTAGGTGCCTTCAAAAAGTAGCCTTGGTTAATGGGGAAATAGTGTGGCCATGTCAAAAATGGCTTGAATTCAAAGCCAAGGTCGACACAGCATTTATTTTTTAGGCAACCTGCTCTTCCCAATGAGGGGACACAAACAGGCCAATTGTAAAAAGGGGTGCCAAAAAGGCCTCTTTTCTTCTCCCATATATTGAGGACTTGTCATTTTGAGAAAGGATTTTCCACATTTGTAAGGCGTAGCCCTGGAAAAATTTCACCTAAATCAATAAATGCATTTTTTACCTCTATCTTGGATAGATATTTTTGTGTATGTCTTGAGTGTTAGTTTGTGTTTAGTCATTATTTCTTGATGCTTTCATAGGTCCAACACTAGCATATATATTATCTACAAGGTGCCATTTTTGTAGCTGATAAGGAAAGCTACATTTGGAAGTGTAGAAACAAAAGAAATTACTTACAGTGTGTGTTTCATAGCACCTTGGTGAATCTCTATTTTTTTTATTTTTTCCATTAAAGCCTCCCTGCCAAGTTTCTTGTAGCCTGGTTCTTCTACCAAGTCTGAAGTGTATGTATGTGTATGCCTGATTTAAAGTGTGAATGTGAGAAGCTTAACTTATTTTAGTGCATCACCTCTTTAGATTAGTTTGTTTTCCTATAATCTCTCTCCCTTTTCATCCCCCCCATTATATTTTATATATATATATATATATATATGTTAGCACTTTCTAGAACAAACATGATGCATCAAAGGGAGCTAGACATTATCTAGAGACTCTCCCCTCCAGCTCCGCTAGTCCCATAGGTGAGATGGGAGTTTCCATAGTTGCGTGAAGAAGGCAGGAGCTCGGCTTCCTGCCAAGGGTGCAATCTTCTGTATCAATAGTTTTTGGCATGCCCAGTGAGACATAGTTTTACAACTCAGTAAGGTTTCAAGATTGATGCTAGTCATATTACAGAAAATCAAAGATTTCCAGCATCTGGCACCTCCACTGGTAAGAGCTTCAATTTTCCAATCAAGACTAGTTTCTTAACTTTTTATGCCTAAAGTCACCACAAGGTCTGCTTCTAAAAGGGTTCCCTTCGATTTCATTGAGTTGCCTTTAAACTCAGCAAAAAGACTAAGGTTTGAGAAGACCCATCCTTATTCAACAATCCACCCTCCTAGACCTATTGTAAGGGATGCATACACAGCAGAGCCACAGTTACATCTCATCCCAGCTATGGCATTTCCCTTCGCAGCTTTTCATGGTCAGAGCCCCTTGAATCTCCCATGTTATGATCCAATCTCAAGAACAGCCCTCAAAAATGTGCCTTCTTTAGATGGAGAGGGACCCATTACACTCATCAAGCACATTAGGAATATTTCTAGCCTCTACAATACTCACAATGTCACAGAGGAAAATATTGCCATCAGATTGCTAGCATTGTCTCTCAAAGGCAAAGCTCTTGACTGGTATGGGACCTTGCCTGTAAATTCAATCCATTCCTAGAATGAATTGGGTACTCAATTGATAGACCATTTTGGGGAAAAGAGTGATGACCTCTCACTTGCTGAGCAGCTGACAACCATTAAAAGAGCCCCACACAAGTATATGCAGGATTTCAACACGTGGTTTTAGAAGACTTGGGATAGAATCCCCATTCTGGTAAGGCCAACTCCCAGCTATGCTTTTCTATATTATTTAAGAGCATTAAATAGTGATATTATTATGATGATACAATCCATGGGAGGGCATATACTGCTTTTTGCTTATGACATAGCCATAGCAGCTGAAAATTGCTTAGTACATGCTGGGAAAATAGCCCTTAGACCTCACATGCCACTTTTCCCAAAAATGCTACCTTCGATTCAGACTATTGCTCCCACATTAGCTCCTCTACCTAGCATAGAGAAACCAGTTGTTGTTTGATTCAATGAGCTTCATGAAGTTAAGAGTCTATTGTAGAGCATGTTAAACAAACTTGTAGCTCTTAAAAGGCAACAAGCTCAAAGCAACAGACCAAATCAGGGATACCAGCATTATAGCCAAGCCCCTAAACCCCCTTTCCAAAACTATAATCAAGGACAGGGTCAACTTACTCAAACCAGGCCATTTCAAGGTTACAATCTAGCCCCCCTTCATCATCTAAAGTCATGGTGCCCATTCAAAACAACCTAGTATAGGAACAGCCAACTTGTTCGACCATGGGATATGGTCAGGAATAGGCTATTTATACAAATGAGATGATGGGTTATTTCTAGAATGTAGAAAATCAAGTAGTTACTCAAACCCAAGTCTTTGAGCCTCCAATGCAACCCAGCACAAGCAGCAGTCAGAGCCAGCCTGACTCTACTCTTATGAACCACCTAGAAGGTGAGTTTTATGTAATCAATTATGTAGGTGTTAGAGATAGTCAAGCTGACTGTGTTGCAGCCAACACAAGATTCAAGAGGAGGGAAATGGGAGAGGCCCAAGTAATTACCCAATTGATAGCTGCACCTTCTCCATCACACTCAAATCAGAAAGCCCCAAACTTCAGATCACCATTCATACCTTCAACCCCTCAATTTGCAGCTCAGGTTGGAATTAGCCCCAAAGAAAGCTTGAAGGGAGGCAGTCCTCAAGTCAATATAGTGGACCAGATGAAGAAGTTGCATATGAACATCTCTTTATGGGATTCATTGTCTCTACTAGGATAGAAGGACATTCTACAAAGGGAATTGCATGAGCTAGATCGATAAACTACCCCAGTGAGCACTGATAATGTCTTGATGATGAATGGATAGCCTTCCACTTCAGGTCAGTTAAATAAGGAAGAGAAAATTCCCCCTTTCTATGTGTCCTTGGTTATAGGGGATTTCTTGGTGCACAATTACATCATTGATAGTGGGGCTAGTACCTCAGTGATGCCCAAGTGCATAGCTGACAAGATGGGACTGAAATATGAAGTGATGAATAAGGGAGTCCTGCAACTACATGGGACACTTGCAAAAATAGTTGGGATTTTGAAGGGTTTAATCTTGACATTGCATACTTGGCCAACCTTCTTGATTCCCCATGATATAGTGGTAGCAAATGTTCCTCCTTATTTTGCAATTTGCTTGTCTAGGGACTTCACGTCAAAGATAGGTGGCTATCTAGCAGATAATTAGTCCTATCTAGTTTTTATAACCAAGTATGGGACCAAGGTAAAGATTAAATCTGATCCACTCTACAAAGACCATCTAGAACCATATTTGCCCAAGGCAGTGAATTTTAGTTACACCATTA
Organism: Torreya grandis; assembly: GCA_037957365.1. NCBI lineage: Eukaryota > Viridiplantae > Streptophyta > Pinopsida > Cupressales > Taxaceae > Torreya > Torreya grandis. Next base: position 1,529,408 of record JARHVA010001589.1, read on the forward strand.
TCGACCTAGAAGAGTCCCAAATAGACCAATCTCCATCCTCTACTCTTGAAGGAGTTGCAGACCTACTCTTAGATGAGTGGGGAAATGATAACTTTGAGCATGATCCTTACAAGTTCATAGAGGAGGTAGGCCTTGGAGTCTACTGCATGCATGAAGAGGGTACCTTTATACCAAATATAATGAAGGCAAGCCAAGAGGACCTAGGTCTATGGTAGCTATATTTTGATAGTTCCAGAAGTAGGCTAGGATCTGGTGGTGGAGTGATGTCAGTCTCCACTTTAAAGGAGAGATAATTTTTAGCTTTCCATTTCCAATTTTCTTGCACAAGCAATGTTGTAGAATATGAGTCCCTTATCCATGGTCTGGAATGGGTGAGGAAAAGAGGGATCAAGGAGTTGCAAGTTTTGGGAGACAGTGAGCTAATTGTAAACTAGGTGAAAGGCTAGAATCTGACCAAGAATTCCTTGCTGAAGTCCTACAAGTATAGGGTCTAGGACTTGGTGGAAGATTTCCTCTCTTTCAGTATCACCTTCATTCCTAGAGAGCAGAACAAACAAGAAGATAGGTTAGCAGCAATTGTTGCTCAGTTCAATGTTTCCAGGGAGATATGTTGAGACTGTGGTTCATACTATTTGAAAGTGGTAGTTTGGCCCTTCATCCCTGACAACATTACAAACTAGTAGTTTTCAAAAATGACCAGCAAATAGCTTTCTTCCTACTTGAGGAAGTTGAGTTCACAACATAGAACCAGGTAAAGCTACAGTAGAAATATGGCAACCAGTTTGTTTAATTGAAGAACAATAAGCTCCCTAAAGGTTTGGTCACTCTTGAGAGCATCTTCAATGGAGATGACCAATTGAGAAATGACAAGGCATGCATCACAACTAAGGAGGAGAATTATGAAAGGGTTGAGATATTCAAGGACAAGTTGCTTATGCTTGGAAAGGTCTACATGGTTTAAGAAAGGTAGGCTTTCATTTTGTTGTGTCAGGAGTTTATCGATGTTTTTGCATGGGATTACAGTGATTTGAAGGGTTTTGACCCAAGACTCACCCAGCACACCATCAAATTGGAAGAAGCTTCCAGGGTAGTCACACAAAAGTAGAGACCTATCAACCTAATGATTGAGCCCCTCATGTAGAGGGAACTGGCCAAATTGATTGAGTCTGGGATTATATTTCCAATCAAACATTCCTCCTGGTTGGCCAACCTTGTTCTTATTAAAAAGAAGAATGGGGAGATCAGGTTATGTGTTAATTTAAGAGACCTTAATAAAGTTTCTTTAAAAGATCATTATCCCCTCTTGAGCATGGAGCAGATCCTTTAGAAGGTAACAGGCAGCGAGCGTTTCTCCCTCCTAGATGGTTATTTAGGGTATAATCAAATTTTGGTGCAAGGTTGTGACCAGCATAAAATAGCCTTCACTACTAAATGGGGAACGTTCACCTACAAGAAGATGCCATTCAAGCTTGCTAATTCTGGTGCTACTTTTTAGTGAGCCATGGACATGGATTTTGGAGGCTTGATAAACAACAATGTGCTGGTATACCTTGATGATGTGATGGTGTTCTCCAGGGAAGCAAGCCAACATATGAAACACCTCAGGCAAATTTTTGAAAGGTGTAGGGAGTTTGACATCTCTATTAACCCAAAGAAATATTTGTTTGTTGTTCATGAGGGGAAACTCCTTGGCCACATCGTGTCTAGGGAAGGCTTATCCATTAACCTTGAGAGAGTTCATTCTATCCTAGAGATGTCCCTACCTAAGCACAAGAAAGGCCTACAGAGTTTCTTTGGTAGGATAAATTTTATTTAGAGATTCATTCCAAATTTCACAGAGATAGTCAAGCCACTAACCTCTATGCTGAGGAAGGGTGAGGAGTTCAAGTGGACAACATAAAGGAAGGACAACTTTGAAGCCATCAAGTAGGCCATAACTTGGGATCCTACTTTGATTAGCCCTAACTTCAACGAAGACTTCAACCTCTACACTTTTAGCAATGAAGAGGTGATCTTTTCCATGCTTACCCAAGTAAATGGTGATGACCTCGAGTAACCACTTGCTTTTTTTAGCCAAGGGCTAGAGGATTTCAAAGTCAGATACATGTATGTAGAGAAGCAAGTCCTGGTAGTAGTACGGAGCCTAAAGAAGTTTAGGCATATGTTGTCTAACAGTAGGATTCACCTCATGGTTCCACATCCTAGCGTCAAGGATTTTTTAAATAATTGAGACCTAAATGAGAAGAGAGTGGGGTGGATCACCAAGGTGATGGAGTATGATGTAGACATCAAGATCACCAAGCTAGTGAGGGGAAGAGGCCTGTGTGAACACCTTGTTGTAGACTTCAAGTAGAAAGGGGAGGATAGCTTACTAATTCATGATGTATCTACAATAGAAGAACTAGCTATAATAAAGGACTGGACATCAGACTTGAGGCATTTCCTTCCCACTAGTGAGTGCTCATAGAGTCTTGATAAGACCAAAAGAAGGTACTTCAGACTCTAGTCTCTCCCTTATGTTTTGGTTGATGGAGTATTGTTTAGGAAGGATCTCTCTGGGGTCCTTCTAAGATGCATTGACCCAAACTAGGCTGATAAGGTACTATCTGAGTTCCACGATGGGCTAGCAGGTGGCCATTTCGCTCCTAGAGCTACTGCAGCAAGGATAATGAGAGCTGGCTATTTTTGGCCTACTCTTTCTAGGGACACCCATGCCTAGGTAAGAAAGTGCCAGAAGTGTGCCCTTTTTGATGGGAAACAACAATTGGCTACCATGCCTCTACAGCCTATTCAGGTGGAAGACTTGATAGGGATGATTAATCCCCCTCCAGTGCTGGACACAAGTGGGTCCTGACCACCATGAACTATTTCACAAGGTGAGTGGAGGCTATTGCTCTGAAGGAGGCAAATGAAAGTGTGGTCCTGGAGTTTTATGAGGACCTGGTGACAAGATTTAGGGTCCTAGCTACCATAATCTTAGATAACACCTTGGCTTTTTTGGGAACCAAAACAAGTGAATGGGCACTGAGGTATGGTATATATCTCAGCACTTCATCCAATTATTACCCATAGGGGAATGGGCTGGCTGAGTCCACCAATAAAAATTTGATCAGGATCATAAAGAGGACCATGGAAGAAAATCAGAGGACTTGGCATGCCAAGCTAAAAATGGCTCTGTGGGCCGATCGAATCACTCCAAAGAGAGCAATCAAAAATTCTCCATATACGCTCATATATGGAAGAGAAGCTAGGCTTCCCATCTCACTTGAATTACCAGCATTAGACCTCACTCACCAGCTGCAATTAGAGGAAGGAAGTAGCATGGAGGTCTAGCTGTGCGAGCTGATGGAGCTCCAAGAGATAAGGGATCGGGCTATGGCTTCTATGACTAGTCGCCAATAGCAAACAAAGAGACACTTCGACAAGAAATCTTCATCAAAAGATTTCTTTGAAGGAGACATTGTCTTGAAATGGGATGAAGACTGAGCTAAGCTTGGAAAACATGCAAAATTTGACACCCTATGGAGTGGCCCATACATAATCACTCAGTGCAAGTAGCATAATGCATTCCAACTCTCCAAGTTGGATGGTGAAGAACTGCATATCCCAGTTAATGGGATACATCTGAATCATTGCCACTGAATCTCCTTTCATCTGTATATATTTTCCCTTGTTTTCTTTCCCTATTTTCCCTAAGTGTTGTTGCACAAGTAGTAGTTTTCTTAGTCTTGTGTGTGTTTTCATTTCCTTGGAGGTAAATATGTGTGACTAGTTCTAGATTTATCAAAGTTGTTGCTAGTTTTTTAAGTTACCATATGACTCTGGGCCCAATGGACTACAAGGCAAATGGTCTTTAAGCATAGCAGGCATGCTTCCCCTAGGATTCACCAATTTGTTAACCAATTTTTTCCCAATAGGTGCTTGGTTTGAGCTTCAAGTTCTTCAGCTTTGGTTCAATCAGCTAAGTTCAATGTAGATTTCAATCGACATAATTCAAATGGTTCAGCGACCTTTGGTTCAACAAAAGTTCATCGCTCAGTTCAAATGTCTCAATTCAACAGTGTTGAACCATTGAGCCATTGAACCAATTTTGATTCAATGGCTTGGTTCAACAAGCTTGGTTTAAAGGGAGTGGTTCAATGTTTAGTTTAAGTGGATGGTTCAATCATTTGGTTCAACTAGGTGGTCCAATGGCTTCAAGTTCATCGACTTTGGTTCACTTGGCATTGGTGCACAATGATTGAACCGCTTGAACCGTTGAACCATTTTGGTTTGATAGCTTGGTTCAAAGGTATGCCTAGATGGCCAAAGGGTAGCTCAAAGTTCAAATGCCCTTATGGAGGGCAGGCACTTAAAAGAAAAGGAAGCTGAGGGGTAAGTTCAGATTTTGTTTAAGTCCCAAATTCCTTTAAACTTTTTGTCTGAAGGAATTCCTTCAAACAAAAAGTTTGAAGGAATTCGGGCCATAGTTCAAAGTAAAGGCCAGGGAAAATTTTCCATGGACAAAAGTCTGTGGGAAAATGTCTATGGACAAAAGTCTGTGGGAAAGTGTCCGTAGACAAAAGTCTATGAGAAAGTGTCCGCGGACAAAAGCCCGCGAAAACCCGAGAAACAATTCAGAGGAGCATAGTGGCCTGTCAAAGGACCCTGAAGGGTAGGTACCCTTATGGGGGACTCTCATCCAAATAAAGGGGCACTTTCAAAGGCTAGAGGGTCACCTTCCCTTTGAGAAGGTGCTAGGAAGGGACTTCAAGCAAAAGAGTGCCCGCAGAGAGGGCTGAGGAAGATAAAGCCCATAGAGAAGCCAACAAAGGACCCGATGACATTTTGTCAGGGGCAGTGACATCTTGAAAGCTATCAACCTTAAGAAAGTGAATTATCCATTGGTTTTCAAAGCGATGACAGCCACGTGAATGTCAAAATTAACACAATGAAATAGTTGTTTGCTTTCAAACTAAAGGAATGCCAACCATGAAAGGAGGTCTATAAATGTAGCGACCTGTTAAAAGATCACCCCTGAGGGCTGAAAGAGCCAAAAGAGAAAAGATAGGGAAAAGACAAAGTGCCAAGCATGGAGCAAGCAGATAGTCCAAGTGGTGAAAGGAAGCGCCGATTCGAGAAGTTACTCCAATAGGTGAAATAGTAGCTACAAATTAACCATTAGAAGACGCAAATGGCCAACCATGTGACCCTTTTATTCATTTCATATTTATGAGTAGACAAGATACGTAGGTGCCTTTAAGAAGTAGCCTCAGTTAATGGGGAAACAGTGCAGCCATGTCAAAAAGGGCCTAAAGTCAAAGCCAGGGTTGACACAACATTTATTTTTTAGGCAACCTGCTCTTCCCAATGAGGGGATGAAAATAGGCCACTTGTAAAAATGGGCACCAAAAAGGCCTCCTTTCTTCTCTTATATATTGAGGACTTGTCATTTTGAGAAAGGATCTTCCATATTTGTAAGGTGTAACCCTGGCAAAATTTCACCTAAATCAATAAACACATTTTTTACCTCTATCTTGGATAGATATTTCTATGTATGTCTTGAGTGTTAGTTTGTGTTTAGTCATTGTTTCTTGATGCTTTCATAGGTCCAACACCAGCATATCTATTGTCTACAAGGTGCCATTTCTGTAGCTGACAAGGAGAGCTACATTTGGAAGTGCAAAAATATAAGAAATTACTTACAGTGTGCATTTCATAGCACCTTGGTGAATCTCTATTTTTTCTATTTTTTCCATTAAAGCCTCCCTACCAAGTTTCTTGCAGCCTAGTTCTTCTACCAATTCTGAAGTGTATGTATGTGTATGCCTAATTTAAAGTGTGAATGTGAGAAGGTTGACTTATTTTGGTGCATCACCTCTTTAGAGTAGTTTGTTTCCTATAATCTCTCTCCCTTTTTATCACCCCTATTATATATCTATATATATACGTATGTTATCACTTGCTGGAATGAACATGATGCATCAAAGGGAGCTAGCCCTTATCTAGAGACTCTCCCCTCCAGCTTCGTTGGTCCCATAGGCAAGAGGGGAGTTTCCATAGTTGCGTGAAGAAGGTAGGAGCTCAGCTTCCTACCAAGGGTGCAATATTATTCATCAACACATTCCTTAAATTTTTCTACTCTTTAACTCATCGACTAGGCACTCTTCATCTCCTTTTCTCCACCATACACACACAAGCCTCTTATAAGTCTTCTACTTGTCTACCACAAGTCTAGAAAACATCACATTTGGTTTCACTATTTATAGATAATTCATGAATTATCAAGTCTAAAATATTTCTGTGTCATCCAAAATACATTCCTTCACCCTTAAGACATCTGACATGGGTCACACTTAAGCACAACTCTTCACTCAATAGCCCTAAGTCACCTTTTAGGTCCTATGAAGACCCATTCAACTCTTTAACACTTCTCTAATAAAAATAAGACTAGAGGACCACTTATAAACACATGGACCTATTCCAAATTACCCCATTGACATCCTCAACTAATCATAGTCACCAAAAAATACGTTTTCTAAAGCACAATTTTTTTAAATAACACTCTATACACACAATCATAATGAATGCATACACAATCAACTTCTAAACCTTTGTTCATGATACATATGACTTTTGAAACCTTTAAAATGAAAAAATATGGTCATAATTTATTATAAAACATTATCTAATAGATAATTTATCATGATACATCCAAAAAACAATAAAACAAGCTCAAACATCCTTCTTGGGTCATTTGCATAACATAGTCAAACACAGTCAAATTTGGAGCTCAATATCTTTGATTATACACACTTTCAGATATTAAAACTAGGTTCATTAGATGCAACATAGAGTCTTATTAAATTTTTAATTTTATATCATCTTTGAATTCATCTTGGATCAAAATTTATGGCCAAAATACAAAGCACTAGTTTTCCCTTTGCAAAATTCAAATATTCAAATGCCAATGGTCACAGTTAAACCTCATACACTATAATATCATCTCATATCCTCACTACTTAGATAAATAAAAAACCATTTATATTATTGTTAGGAGATAAATATTTAACAATGCTAAACTTTAAATAGGTTGATGACTTTAACTCCACTTGTGTCATCGATCTCAATTGCATGATTACACGTAAACCATTAGATCATTATCCCTTACCTTTGCTTAGTATTAAACAACATGAAATTTTTACCATATCTCTCAAAATGAAACATTATATAAATATTTTATGATTTCCCATGCACCATTGGATTTTAATTTGGTCCTGATCTTTATCTCTTACAAAATTGACCAAATATGGGTAATATTGTTATTTGCCTAGAAGGCCAACTTTGGACCGTCATAACTTTTGCCTCACTCACTAGCATGTTCTCAAATTTGCACCATATGATCTCCTTAAATATTATAATCCAAAAATGTATAAATATTATATTGTAACCCTTAAAAATTTGAGATATAATTACATTAAAATGCCTCCTTAGATTTATCTATGACAGAGACAACTATGCCTAGAACTGTTTGGAAAGGCCAACTTTGCACATGCATATCTTTTGAAGCACATCATCACATGACCTAAAAATTAGTGAAAATAAATTAGGTTAAAAAATAAACAAATACATATGATAAAATTATCCTTTTACCTTCACATGTGTGAAATATAACAACATCAAAATGTCTACTTAGCTTTTTTTGCCATATGCAAATTTGGCAAAGTATGGGAAAATATTGTCAAACTACCTAGGAGCCAAACTTTACACTTGAATATATTTTGTTGTGCCTCATCGCATGACCTAAAAATTATCACATAATGAATAACATAATATATAACAAACCCATGTGACCATTTCTTCCTGAAACCTCTATGCATGTGAATGCTAACATCATTAACATGATTACTCAACTTTATTTGAACATAGAAAACATTATTAAAATGATTGAGAGCCCAAATTTACACTCACATATATTTGAATTAACTTAATTTCGTGACATAATATTTATCACATGAGATATTTAGACTAATTTAATCATAACCATATGACCAATACCCCATGACTCATCTACACGTGGTAATTATGATGTCATCAAACTACCTACTTATATTTTCTGCCAATGACCCAAAATGTCTAAATGAAAACTACGGACTTCCAAATGAATTAAAATTATGCACACAACATATAAAATCATATAATACATCTTATGGTACCCATTTTACATAATTAGATCACCATACTCATCCTTAAACATCTCTAACTATCAAAACTCTCAAGATCAATCAAGCCTTCTTCAAGTATACTAAGACAAACACATTACAGACTTTGTCATTGTCACTTAGATTATTAAATAAATTAATCCACTCATTATGACACCTCCATTAAAATATCATGACATAAATTACAAATATCTAACAATATCCTCTTTTGTCATTGATGTTAACACCCATCAATATACAACTCACATTTCTTCTCTCTCTTCAATCACTCTCACAATAAGAACTTTCTCCCCCTTTGACATAATGAAAAATTTGGCACAAACTGATCATAAGGACCTAAAAATAGTACCAATAATATAGGACCACCTTATAAATATGATATAAACTCCCCCTTACATTGATTCTACCTCTTCTTTCCTTAACAACTTCCTCTTTCTCCATACCAACACTCTCTTCAACCAAACATTGAACCCAATTAAGAAAGAACACACAAAAGATACTAAAATATGATATAAATTGACAATAAAACTATGATAGGGACTCCCCCTAATAAATCTGAGCCATTTCACCTTTTGATCATCTTTAGATCTCCACACACTATGAAGAATCATCATACAGGCTTACTAGCCTTCTTTCTCAAACCACCTCAAGGACCATTAACAAAAATTCATGCCACTCACCAAATATAAAAACATGATAAAAAATAAACATATAACTCTCTTTGAATCACACTTACCTTGATATTTTGGATAAACTTAACAAAAAGCACTCATCTTCTCACTAGGCCTATCTAGTCTTCTTGTAGCCCTACCTAGAACTTGAAGAGCCCACAAATTTAAACATATGCACCTTCAAGACTTTAAAATTCATATATATATAAATATCATATGTACCCTAAATCAAAAAAAAAATCATTATCTAGATCATCTTCTGCAACATACTTCCTTCACAAACCTACTAGTCAATTAAGCCTCTACCTTGACAAAAACTTGAATAAATTGAAATCCACAAACTTTTAAATTTCTATGAATATTTATTTTGTAACCCATTTGTCCCATTAAACTTATTAATAATCCTCAAATCTCAACTCATAATATAAACCACTTTTATAGCATAGCCCAAAACCCTAGAAACTCAAAACAAATTGAGTCAACAAACCTCCTTCTAGTCAACATCAACCTCTAAAACTTCTTACACACCTAGAGACAACCATCACACACTCCTTGACCAGTATTTGAGCTTCCAAACCTTTGATAACCTTGACTTCCTATACCATATATTTTGAGCTACAATAAGATAGATAAATCTAGAAGCGCATAAAAACTTCCAAAAGGCACAAATAGGATTATCAAGACATAAAACCATCTCGAACACATCATAAAGAAGTACACAGACCTTTTTTAGCACCAAACTCTTCTTGACACTCCATTAACCTCATTAAACCACTTTTAAACACCCATTTTGACCTTGTACTATAGTTCCTTCACAAACCTATGGAGCAAGATCATGAACTTATTACTCCCCATTAACCAAACACATAAGATTAACACAAGTCTTTATACATATCAGCATTGTAATCTTAATCACTAAAACTTTCTTATTCATAATAAATATGTCTCCTAAGAAGAATAGGTAGAGATGTCCTACTTCACAATGTCCTAGAATAATGTGAAATGAGCAGTTACCCACAACTCCTCATATTCATTCTCCTCCTTGGTCATCTGATACATGTAGTTATTCTTCTTCTTAGGATTAAGAGAAGAAATATGATAAACCAATACAACATTCTCCTTTTCTTCTAGAATTGGATTGGAAAACCATGGAGACAACAAAGATTCATGACATACCTTTTCATCTGAAGAATCCACTTTACAGTTTGGAACCTCATCACTAGTCATAGACAACTAATGTTCTTTGCATGATCCATGCTCAGCAATTTTAGGATGTTCAATTAGATCCATACACACCTCAGAACTATCCTCTAATAGTATCTTGGTCTTCTCCTTGACTTTGATCTCTTGATTCTCAACATGAACAGACAATGAGACCTCTTGGCACTCTTCAACTTTTGTAGCTTTCTCCACCATAACAAATAGATTACTTGGACCTATAGACTCATCATGAATCACACTTGTCACCTTTGGATTTAAAGAGTTAACTTTCCTTCTTTCTTTCATTATAGGAACTTGATTAAACCTATTTTATCTTGTAGACCTTTGCTTGTAGAATCTAGAAATATGAGCTTTTTATTGACACTTGAAGCACACTATACCTTTTGTAATAAATGTATCTTGCCTTACCTTATTTGGAAAATGGTTTGAAAAATGTCCCACATTAAGATAGTTGAATCACTTAAATTTTTTTACCTTTTAACTGATGACCCCCATCATAGTTCCATGCAAACTCATTTCTAGTAGGTCTCTTACAATCTCTAGCTCTATGTCCAAATTGGTTACATTTGAAATAGTAACCATTGAAACTTACATACATCATGGAATTTGGTTATCTGATCTTTTTTTTCTTCATTTTACTAGCACCTTCATTCCTTATTTGATGATTTGGCTTAAAATAATGATTTTCCTTGTTCACATTTGTCATCATCTTGTCTTGAGTTACATTCTTTTATTCTTCTTCATATCCAAGACTAGTTCTATCACTAATATGCTTTTAACCACTCATAATATTTTCTAGATCACTTGAGCTCTTTTCAAATCTCAAAAATGACTTCACCTTATTAGATGTCTTCACTAACTTGAATTTCAAATACTCATTCTCAATTACATACCTTGAACATTCATCTTCTTTGGCTTTCAGGCTTATAGACATAATTTCTAATTGAAAAATGAGATGATTGACCATATCTTCATGCTCCTTGGTGTCTTCATTCATTCTTGCCTCATACACTCTTAATTTCTCCTCATAGTTTTTGATTTGAAACTTCATCTTTTTATTGATCTTTTTCTTAAAATTTATTTCTTCAAGAGCATTCATCAATGTAGTCTCATAATCCACCTCATCTTCATCATCATTTGGATCACTCCAAGTAGACTCCTTTTGATTTGAACAACTTCCTTCCTCAGCTATGAATATGGATTCATCTTCAATAGGACCATCATCTTCATGATCATACTTTGAGTCACTCTCTTCACTCTCATCTGATAAGATACAATATTCTTTAGTGTAGAAACTCTTCTTATTTTTGAATGACTTCTTGTTATTAAAATTTCTAAATCCTTTCTTTTTGTATGTATTCTTATCTTCATCTTGGCCTTGACCATGCTATTCAGCATCATTATTCTCATGCATATGAGGTAACTTACAAGAAAAATGTCCTATCTCTCCATAGTTGAAACATTTGAAGGGTAATTTACCCTTATGCTTCCCTGAGCTTATGTTTAATTTCCTATTAATCAAAGCAATTAGTTCATCTTCATCAATGTTAGATATGTCATCCTTTTTAGGTTTATTACCTTGAAACTTCTTCTTTGGATTCATTTATATCTTGAATGTTGCTTCCTTCTTTGGTGGTATATCATAATTTACTCTCTTTTCATAGGAGGTAAGGGTGTCATGTAATTGATTTATCTTCAATTGAGTAAGATCATGACTTTATTCTATAGTAGATACTTTTGGATCAAACATGAGAGATAGAGATTTTAATACCTTTTGAAATATAGTATCCTCTTCAAGTTTCTATTCAAGACCTTTGATGATGTTCATAATCTCATCAACTCTATATAGAAAGGATGCCACATAATCTTCTTCCTTCATCTTGAGACTTTCAAATTTCCTTTTATGAGTATGTAACTTAGCAATCTTGGCCTTTGAATCTCCTTCATAAATGATCTACATTTTGTCCCATATCTCTTTAGTATATTTACAATGGATTAGTTTGGAGAACTCAATCTCTATAAGACCACAAGTGATGGAATTCATTGCCTTAGAATTATTTTCAAATAGCTTCTTATCTGTAGCACTAGATGGAGGAGTAGTAGAAGTAACATAACCATCTACAATATATTTACATACATCAAACCCTAGGGATATAATGTATATTCTCATCCTTTCACTCTAAAAATCATAATTAGATCCATTGACAATCAGTGTTTTATTAATAGAGAAACCTTCTTGATGACTACTCATATTATACCTTGGATCACCTTCAAGTTATCAAGCATTTACCAAAGGACCTACTTTGATACCAGTATAATAATTGAGAGTGGAAGTGAATCAGTGAGCCCTAGATAAAACTCTTAATCAGTTACCACAAGCATTCATGAAGCATACACATCATTCACAAAAATAAATAAGAGATATAATGAAAGATCAAGCACAAAACACAAGACATATGTGGGAAACCCTCTTGGGAGAGAAAACCCACTGGAACCTAAAATTGGACTTTTATCCTATAATAACAAGAATCAATTTAGACTAGTTGTAATTGATCAAGTAACTAACATCCCTTATTTAGTGAGGTTACAATCATGTAAGGTGTTACAACACCTATCTATTTGAGCTACTACAAAAACTAGACCTTTAACAAGTTTTAACTTACAAGGAGGATGTAACCCCCTAGATGTTGAGCTGACACAATAACAACTATGAACAACACATCTCTTAAACATTGATTTCCTACCAATTTAATGGAAATACAAAGTATATTATGTTGGAAATATTGTCATTGATGTCAAAGGTCTAGCATTATTTGTGATATAGACCCCATTGCATTTAATTTTGTTTATCTTAGCTAATATGAGTTAATATTTATTTAATATTAATGAATATATTTTTGGTTTCATATGAGACAAAAGAAGGGCCCATGGAGAAGTCAAAGAGCCACGGGTTAAAGACAAAAGAAGGATGGGATGCATTTTCCCATGAAGATTAATCTTGGGGAATTCCAAGAGTCACCAAGTGAAGACAAAAGAGGAAGGGCACAATTTCTCATGAAGGGACACTTTGAGGAATATTAAAATTCACCAAGATAAGGACAAAAGTGGGAAGGACATTTTTGGTCATGAAGGGTCACCACATGACTTTTCAAAGGCAAGAATATGAAGGGTCATACAAGTTTGGTGCCATTTTCCATGAGGATTGAAGGGTCACAAAGGGGGAAGGCCAAAGGTCATTTGGAAAGCTATAAATAAAGGCTTGATAAGCCATTTGGAAATATGAGAGATAGAGGTTGATTTGATATTGTAATATCTAGCTTAGAAGAGCAATTGTGAGAGATGAATATGATTTGTATTTGTTATATATAGCTTAGAAGAGCAAAGGTGAGAGAGAGGAAAGAGATGTTGTATTGATCTATCATTTGTTGAGATAGCAACATTGAGTGATAGGTGTGTGGTATACATAAAGGGGTTGGTGCTCCTATGGGTTGGTGCTCATGAATAGTAGCTGGGTTGGTGCTCGGTAAAGGGGTTGGTGCTTCTGTGGGTTGATGCTCAAGAATAATAGTTGGGTTGGTGCTCAGTAAAGGAGTGTAGTGCTCCTGTGGGTTGGTGTTCATGAATAGTTGTTGGGTTGGTGCTCCTACAAGCTTGGCTGGCAAATATTATTTGGGTTGGTGCTCATTCATATATTTGAGATTATTTTCCATGGTTTTTCCCACATTGGGTTTCCACGTTATATCTGGTGTCTCTCTTTATCTTGTGTGGTGTTTACTGTTTGAGTTTTATTGCATATCTTGAATGTTTGATTAAGTGTAATTTGGTTAAGGAAAAGATTTATAAGATATATGATATACTGATTCACCCCCCTCTCAGTATATCGTGTGCTTAACATATTATCTCTCTTCAACTCTACACACTCAATGCATCCAAAGCCACCTTTTGGATCACCTTAGACCTCTTCACTCATACTCAACCTACAAGAGCACTATTTTAACATTAAAAACATGACCCACTAGTCCTACACATAGTATTTAAACTATTCTACTCTTCAACTATCCATTGGGAACTCTTCATCTCCTTCACTTCATAATACACACACATGACTCTTACAATTATTCTACTTGTCTACCACAAGTCTAAAAACCATCACATTTAGCTTCACTCTTTATAGAGCATTCATGAATTATCAAGTCTAAAATATTTCCATGTTAGCCACAATACATGCCTTTACCCTTAAGACATTTTTAGTCATATAAAATTTCCAAATTGGTAGTTTGAGTATGGCTTGTGACACCCAATCCATAGGTCCTTTCATGCTCTTGTGACCCTTCTAAACACCTTTTTGTTCACTGATAGTCATCCATAGCCTTTCAAATGATTATTATAGCTTAGCTAGACTCTACTTCCCAAGCCAATCTTATCCCCTAGGTATTGAGCCTATAGGATAGGAGAACCATACCTATACTATAACACCAAACCCTAGGGTGTCTTATTTTTGGAACTTATATCCCTTTAAAAATTGAGCCTAAATGGTCATTTTCATCTAATTCATATTCTTCATTATGTTAGCCTAGCATGAATACATCTGACCCATGACTAATAGATTCCTATAAAAGCCTATCCAAATTTCATTGACAAAAAGAGGTGATAAATCTTATAAATTAAGCAAGAATACAAGTAAAATACTATGGAAAATTTCCCTATTATCTGCATACAATCACCTAACATAGTTGCAAACACATTCAAACTCTCATACCAATCCTCAAACACTCTCAATCTAGCATTATTACATTTGCATCACACTATTACACAAATCACATTAGGTTAGAGAACTACATATGGCTTGATCCCTCTTTGGAGTATTAGTATATAGGCAGCGTGCCCACACAAAGGGTATGGATCACATGTTCAGTGCATTTTACACACATTAACCCCCCTTTTTCGAGTGATTCAAATCCCATTTATCAAGCATGATGGATGGTTAGGGTTTGATTATTAAATCATATCTATAGCAAGATACATCAACATTTATAACTCAATATTTCATAGGTAAGATCACATAGGAACAATGTAACATACCCAAAAAACACAGGTCTCCATGATTAGTTTGAATAATAGTGGTAAGAGTGGACAATAGTGCTAAACACCAAAGTGTCCTATTTTTAGTACTCCTATCCTTTCACCAAAAAAAATCTAGATTCTGATTCATGACACTGTCCTAGTCCTACATAACCAATTTTAACCTTTGTTTTATCCATCTTAGTCTAGTTTTAAGCTAAGTTATATTTCTCCTTATTTATTTGTATTTTTAGAAAGGTAAAAAAGATAGATAAATTATACAAATTAGGACTATAATTATTGTAATATTATTTACTAATTTATTAATCCACACGCTTAACTAAAATAGGAATAAAACTCCATTATTAACAAAAAATTTAAATTATTTGGTGAACTGGACTTACTTCAAATAAATTTCAAACCCTAAGTACCCTTAGGGTTCTTCCTTCACATTTTTGTGCAAAAATTCAATTTTAATATTTTAATTTTTGTATAATTTTTTTTCCATTTGTTTTATTCAAATTTATTTTATAATTCAAATTATAGAAATAATTTCAAAATTATAAAACTCCAATCCAAAACCATAGATTTTCAAACAAGGTCCTCAAACCCCAAGCCTTCCTCCCTTATAATTTTTAGATAAAACTTTTAGAATCCTTACAAATTGTTTGGAGTGTCAAAAATATTTTCAAAATATCTATGTTAGTAGTTATTTTTACATTTGTGTACTCAATAGTAATTTTACATATGCTCTTTGTTGAAATCAATAAAATGGCCCCTAAGGCACTTCTTCCTTCTCATCCTATAGATAAATTTTCAAATTTTTCTCATAATTATGATAATGAATGGACAAATTTGAAAACTTACACATTATCCAAAAATGTATAAAATGATTTCATTTATAATGAAGACAATTACTATTATTTTAATGAGGAATATGATGATGCATATGAAATTGATAGTGAATAAAAAGTAGATGCATCTTCTCTCAAACCTATCTCTTTTCTTCCCTCTTCCAAAGAAAATAATTTTGATAAGTGGGAAAGTTAATTTTCACCTCATTATCCTATGCATAATACATAAAATGTACAAATTATTCATGCAATTCCAAGTAAACCTCTCATTGGTGATAATTTTCTTTCATTTAAACCTATTTTCTCCCTCTCTTTTGCTACTTATATGTTCAAATTACAACAATATAAATGAAAAAGAATCAAATTTGTAATGCATAATTCAAATGATGAATCTCATGTTCTTAACTCTACTTTGTCATCTCAAACAATGACAAAAGAATGTCTAAACAATTACTCTCTTACTCTTACATCTCATATTGTAAATGAAAATAATGCATACACTCCATCCAAGGATAACATAGATGCACATAGTATTCCAATTTCACATGACAATTTATTGCATATTAGAAAATAATTAAAATATTCTCTTACCCCTCTCCCTAGTGATAATAGAAGTGATCATGAGTATGATAGTGAACATGCAAATGAATATGATAATGTGAGTGAATATGAAAGTGATACTTCTATTTCTCCTCTTTCAAATGAATAAAATTCTGATTGTGATAATGCATGGAATAATGATGACTATTATGCATATAGTGCATAAGAAAATGAATCTCATGCTTATAAATCTTCTCTCACTCCTTTAAAACATAATGCATTACAAAATGTTGCTTCTATATTATGCATGATTCCATTTCAAATGATGCACATATTAATGATATCATCGCATCTTCTATTTAATTAGAATGTGAATCAATAAATACTAAAGATACCAATGAATCTCCCAAGCCACACCCTACTACAATAGCACCTATTTATTACTCTTCACCCAAAGAGAATGTTATCCCATATCCCTCTTCTAAGGTTCAAATTACCACTCCTCCAAAGGTTCAAGTGATCACACCCCCTCCCTATGATCTAATTATTAAATGTAGCATTCTCATGGCTAAAATAAATGATCAAATTCAATGTTTAAATAAATCACTTCAAGATAATAATATGCCATCCTAAGATATTATTTCTCTGGTGCATGTAGTTAATGAATTACAAAACCAAGTACATCTTCTTAATTTTAAAAACAAAGCTTATAACTTTTGGATGGATGCCAATGACTTGTATGGTAACCCTCTTCTGAAAACATTTGTCAAAACTTCATTACCTAAGCATTTCTAGATACCATCATTACCTTAATTTAATGGAATTGGAGATCCATTTTTACACCTTAAATCCTTTCAAAAGGCTTTTCCATCTCATTCAAGTCCTTTGAGTCTACTTAAGTTATTCTAGCACACACTAGTGGGTAATGCATAGAATTGGTTCTTTCATCTACTCCCTGTGGTTTCTTGCATACATATATTAACTTAGAGGAGGAATTTCTTAGATATTAAATATAAAACATGATCCCTCATGTTACATATGAGAAACTTTTTTCATTGTATTAGAATTATTCAAAGTCAGTTAGTGATTATATTTTATGATTCAAGACTCACATGTTATAATTGATCTATAAACCAATAGATTTAGAGGTTCAACATATCTTTATTAAGAGGCTTTGCCAACCCCTCCTAGAGCATATATTATATCAGAAAAATTCTTCTTTTAGACACTTATGTTATATATTTTTAGCCTTGGAGAAGAAATTGGGATTGATTGAGTCAGATTTAGTTGATCGACTTACTCTAGATTCATAGCATTACCTCTATCTACAAATCCTAGCATTCAGCATCCACCATATCCCAAACAATATAGGACACCATAGCTAAAAAAGAAACTAATTAAGAATAGAGAGCCAATTTATAGAGCACCACTTATAAAATGTATTATAGATAATAGCATTAGGGTACCACTATAGTTTGATTCAGAGTGAGATAGCCCATATGTCATATTATTAGCACTACTATATAGGAGTTTAATCACATTTCCTTATATTCATCATTGAGATCCACATCTCTTACATAGGTAGCCACATTAGCCCTTTTATAACTATCATCATATTCATGGACACAAAGATAATGATTGTTATGGACTCATGGACTATAATAATAGATATGTTGATAACAACATCCTAGCTTTCACACTAGGGGCACTGATATCTCTTCCATCATGGATCCATAGACCTCATTCCTCCATGATTGAGTCATCCCAATACATTCCTTCATAGGAATCATCATGTACTCATCATAAGAGTAATGAGGTTTATAGGATAGAGGCTCATAAGAGATCTCCTATCCCACCTACTCAGAGGTTTTGGAGACTAGTATAGTGAGAAGAACCTACATATAGTAGTGTAGTATATGGAGTACATAGTGCAATTCCATATACGTATATAGCATAGTCATAGGAACTACATTAGAGTTTTTAGGTTCCTATCTTATGTAGTAACATGCTAAAATTAAGATTAAATGAACCCACATCATAGAGTATTGCTCTAGATAGATATTCACTATAGCTGAGTTTTCAAAATCCTATCTCATGTAGTAAACTACTACGATTAATATTAGATGAACCCATATCATAGAGCACTAATCCAAATAGATATTCATTATATCCAAGTTTTCTAGGTCTTATCTCACATATAAACCCACTATAATTAAGATAAGATTATCCCCCATCATAGGTTACAATTTAATCTTGATCTATTGCTCAGGCATATGCATCACAATAGAGGCCATAGGGTGTTATTTCATGTAGCAATCCACTATGATTACAAATAGATGAACCTCCTTCACAACATAGTTTCCATTATGCATCCATTGAGGTTACATATTATAGATTATCCATGTACATTTATAGTTAATGCACCATAGATAACATCATATACAAGGTATGTTCTTATACAACATGAAAAACATGGCCACTTGTTTAGTTGGCTATCAGGGTTTAGATAGTGATACAGACATATTCGAGGCCTCCCTTGCTATCATAGAGAGTTCATACACTTCCATGAAGGCCTATTTTAGAGAAACCACTACATCATTGATAATTTCAATACTCTAGATACTTTCTAGCTATAGTATTAACACCCAAAGTAGTATCATTGAGCTCTCATGCCTTTACATAAAGAGTACATTTTTAGAGAGATTCTTCTACTACCAGATGGGTCCCTAAGAGCCCCATAGTTGCATCCACTTCTTAAAGTTATAGGGGAACCCCACAGTCAATTTACACTATAGATATTTTAGAGAACTTACATCATACATATCTTTTAGAGTCAATCTCAACACTTCCATCATGATTCATGATCATGCATGATCCATCTCCTTGATATAGGACACCATGATATGGAGTCTCTCATGAGACTCATCGATTAGTATCATTTCTTCTTAGTCTTCTTATGCATAGCTATTTTTCAATTTATTGTACATAGTTTCCTTATGATTGATTATACATAGCTTAATTAAAAAATAACAAAAACAATATAATAGTTCAAAATATAAAAACATTCAAATAACTCAAAACACCAAATATATTTCAATTATATGCATTATCCATGCTTTACATTTATACTACCATGATAAAATTAAATTTTGTTGTTTTATGCTATTGTATGTTGATTTATCTGCATTACCATGTTTCACTTGATCTTCTTTGATTGTGTATAGTGACATCCAAATCCTTTATTTCTTCACTCTAACCATTGAGGGGGCATCCTACTTCATACATTTGAGACACACATTGACATATCTACCCACTGGGGGCATATTCTAAATGATTACACCATCCAAGTTATGTCATTCCTACACCACACACTCTAGTTATCATGTTGATGTACATTACTTACTAGCTTACACAAATTATTCTATCGACACTCACTATTATATAACACTTTTGTATTTCTTAGCATCTACCTAGTCTTGTACTACATGTTTTTCATACTTTCACTTATTTCTTTGATTATTTAAATGTGATTATATTTCTAGCATTTACATGCCTTCTTTTCTTTCTTTGAGTAGCTAGATTTGATTACATTTCTTAGTTCTTATTTTTTTTATTATGTGTGGTTTAGGACATTTGACAATGTCCTTTTCTTGTACTCTTCTATGTTCATGTGGCCCTCATGCCAACCTTGCTTATTCTCAATTGTATGTGTATGTGACATTTGAATATGTCTTGTATTTTTGATTTCCTAGTTTGAGTGACATGTGACTAAGTCCCTTGTTTGCTTGTCCCCTTGGCCACTTTTTTGTGCTTCTTGCCTTACATGCTTGTTACTTGTTTGCTTCTCATTGTTTGCAATGCCATGATCCACATCATGTATTATCTTTATTTCTTGGATGTCATGATGTAAATCATGTTACATCCCTACTTGATAAATAAAAACTAACATTTCTAATTTCAATTCATTATATTACACATGTTATTACATTGTTACATCTATCTAGGCATACCCCTATTGATCTAACAATCTCTAATACAAACTATGTTATTTCTTGAGACATATTTTTTATTATCATTACTATATCATGTATTTCATAGTATAACACACTTACAAGGATATTTATTCTAAGGGTAATAATTTTAGGTTCTTCATTCATACCCTCAAAAGAGGGGGCAATAATCAAGAGTTTTGTCAAAGAGATCAAAGCCTTCTACTGGTCAAAAATTAATTTTTAGAACACTCAAAATAATAACCAAAACCCAAACTAGGTAGATCAAACTATAAAAATAGTGATGAACATAAAATAGTGATAAAAAATACTGAAGGACAAAATCACCATACTTGGATTATAGTACTGGACAATAAAGTGTCATGTTTTTGATGCTCTTGTCTAAATAGCAAAAAACCTAGATTTTACAGAAATAGATAGAAAGCTATGTTTAGTTACAATTTTTCTAGATATAATTTAGTTTAAATTGGGTATTTATATTACAATTTTTCTTAGAGAATCCATATATAGGGGCCATCATTTATGACATGATGGATCGAGCTTCTAGTTTTAAAGTGGGCAATTGGTTCGACTTCTAGATCAGAATCCATGTTATAGACATCAATGATTAGGGGAAATGTGTGTAGTACATTTGCCTTCTTTTATTTTTGATTTTAGTACACTACCTAGGTATTATCAATAATTACATGCCTTATTCCATCGACAAGTGGTTGGCATCATTCCTAAAATGCTTCCATAGAAGCCTAGTTCTAAGTTTTAGAGTGGCTTTCATACAAGCCTAATCTCCACCTCTTAAAGTGGCCAAGATTGGCCTAGTTTCTAGTACATAGTTAGCTACCCACACCACACTATCAAATTTTAGATCATTCATGGGATTCAAGATCCATCTCATATGACACATGTTCATATCAATATCAATTTATAGCTTCACTTAGTGGGAAATGATGGATCCAAAAGACTAGCTAACCTTTGTATTCTTGAGCCACCTACATAGAGGAATTGGACACATAGTCCAAACATCAATTAACACATGCATGATCACATAACTTCACTTAGTGGGAAATGATGGATCTAAAGTGATAGCCTTTGCATTCTTGAGACACTCTCAAGGAATTGAGCACTCATTTCCATTCATGATATTACTTTTGGTACAACACATACCCAACATTACTCAACATCATTCAACATCACACATCTTCATGGGCTTCACCCTTGAAAGTAAGTTTAGGTACACTTTCTAATTTTCCTTTATCCTATTATTTCTCTTTGTTGCATCACTTGAATAAAGGGGGGAAAATGTAGTCATATAAAATGTCCAAATTGGTAGTTTGAGTCTAGCTTGTGACACTCAATCCATAGGTCCTTGCATGCACTTGTGACCTTTCTAGACACCTATTTACTCATTGTCAATTATTTTTATCCTTATAAATGATCATTCTATCTCAACCAAACTCTATTTCCTAGGCCAATCCTATCACCCCATGTCCCAAGCCTATAGGATAGGAGTGTCATACCTAGACTATAGTGTCAAACCCTAGGGTGTCCTATTTTTAGTGTTCTTATCCCTTTTCAAATTGAGCCCAAATAGTCATTTTCATCTAATTCCTATTATTTATTATGTCATCCTAGCATGAATACATATGATGCATGACCAATATATCCTTATAAAATCTTATCCAAAGTTCATTTACAAAAGGAGGTGACAAATCTTACAAAGCAAGCAAGAATACAAGTAAACTTCTAAGGCAAATTTCCCTATTCTCTACATACAGTCACCTAACATAGCTACAAACATATTAAAACTCTCATACTAGTCCCTATCTACCTCAATCACTCTCAATTTGGAATTATTACATCTACATCACACTATTACATAAATCACATTATGTGGGAGAACTACATATGATTTGATCCCTCTTTGGAGTATTGGTATGTAGAAAACATGCCCACACAAGGGGTATGGATCACATGTTTAGTGTATCTTACACACACTAACCCCCCCTTTTTCAAGTTATTCAAATCATGTTTATCAAGCATGATGGAGGGTTAGGGTTTGAAGATTAAATCATCTTTATAGTGAGCTTCATCAATATTCAACACTCAAGATTTAATAGGTAGGCTCACACAAGAACAACACAAAGAACCCAAAAAACGCAGGTTTCTATGACCAGTTTGGATAATAACAAGAGTGGAAAACAACATTGAACACCAAAGTGTCTTGTTTTTTTGTACTCCTATCCTTTCACAAAATGAAATCTAGATTCTGATTCATGGCATTTTCCCAATCTTGCACAACTAGTTTCAACCTTTGTTTTATCTATCTCAGTCTAGTTTCAAGTTAAGTTATATTTCTCCTTATTTATTGCTATTTTTAGAAAGGTAAAAAAATAGATAAATTATATTAATCAAGACTATAATTATTAAAATATTATTTACTAATTTATTAATATATACCCTTAAGTAAAATAGGAATAAAAATCCATTATTCCCAAAAAAATTAAATCATTTAGTGAACTTGACTTACTTCAAACAAATTTCAAACCTTAGGTACCCTTTGGGTTTTTCCTTCATATTTCTCTACAAAAAATTTATTTTAGAAGTTCTAATTTTTATATAAATTTTTGTGCATTTATTTTATTCAAATTTATTTTAAAATTCAAATTATAGAAATAATTTAAAATTTCTAAAACTCCAACCCAAAACCATAGATTTCCAAACTAGGTCCTCAAACCCCAAACCTTCATCCCTTACAATTTTTAGAATTTTTGTAAATTATTTGGAGTGTCAAAAATATTTTAAAAATATCTACGTTAGTAGTTATTTTTGTGTTTATTTACTTAGTAGTAATTTTACATATGCTCTTTGGTGAAAGCAATAAAATGGACACTAAGGCACTTCTTCCTTCTCATCCTATAGATAAATTTCTAATTTTTTCTCATAATTATGACAATGAATGGACAAATTTGCAAAATTGTACATTATCCAAAAATGTGGAAAATGATTTCATTTATAATGAAGAAAATTACTATTGTTTTAATGAGGAATATGATGATGAATATGAAAGTGATAGTGAAGAAAAAGTAGATGCATCTTCTTCTCTCAAACCTATCTCTTTTCTTCCCTCTTCCAAAGAAAATAATTTTGATAAATGGGAAAGTTACTTTTCACCTCATTATCCTATGCACAATACATCAATGTAAAAATTAATCATGAAATTCCAAGTAAACCTCTCATTGGTGATAATTTGCTTGCATTTGAACCTATTTTATCCCTCTCTTTTGCTAATTCTATGTTCAAATTAAAATAATATAAATGAAATAGAATCAAATTTTCAATGCATAATTCAAATGATCAATCTCATTTTATTAACTCTAATTTTTCATCTCAAATAATGACAAAAGAATGTATAAATGATAACTCTCTTACTCTTACTTCTCATATTGTAAATGAAAATAATGCATACACTTCATCCAAGGATAACATAGATGCACATAGTATTCCAATTTAACATGACAATTTATTGCATATTATAAAAGAATTAACATCTTCTCTTACCCCTCTCCTTAGTGATAATGGAAGTGATAATGAGTATGATAGTAAACATGCAAATGAATATGATAATGCGAGTGAATATGAAATTGATACTTCTA
Organism: Torreya grandis; assembly: GCA_037957365.1. Taxonomy (NCBI): domain Eukaryota; kingdom Viridiplantae; phylum Streptophyta; class Pinopsida; order Cupressales; family Taxaceae; genus Torreya; species Torreya grandis. The sequence goes on from JARHVA010001589.1 coordinate 1,553,616, forward strand.
TTTCTCTTATTTCAAATGAATAAAATTTTGATTGTGATAATGCATGAAATAATGATGACTATTATGAGTATAATGAATAAGAAAATGCATCTCATGCTTCTAACTCTTCTCTCACTCCTTATCTCAAAAATAATTCATTGAAAAATGTTACTTCTACTTTTATGCATGATTCCATTTCAAATGATTCATATGTTAATGATAACATCACATCTTCTATTCAATTAGAATTTGATTCACTAAATAGTAACGATACTAATGAATCTCCCAAACCACCCCCTTCTATAGTATTACTTGTTTCTCACTCTTCACTCAAATAGAATGGTATCCCACATCCATCTACTAAGGTCCAAGTTACCCTTCCTCTAAAGGTTCAAGTGAGCACACCCCCTCTCTATGATCCAATTGCTAAATGTAACATTCCCATGGCTGAAATAAATGATCAAATTCAATGTTTAAATGAACCATTCAAGATAATAATATACCATCCCAAGAGATTATTTATTTGGTACATGAAGTTGGTGAATTACAACACCAAGTACATCTTCTTACTTTGAAAAACAAGGACTATAAGTCTTGGATGAATAATAATGACTTGCATGGTAACCCTCTTTAAAAAAACATTTATCAGAGATTAATTGCCTAAGCATTTATAGATACCATCATTACCTCAATTTAATGGAACTATAGATCTATTCATACACCTTAAAGCCTTTCAGAAGGCTTTGCAATCTCATGTGAGTCCTTTAACTTTACTTAAGTTATTCTAGCAAACACTAGTGGGTAATGCATAGAATTAGTTCTTTCATCTACTCCATGTTGGTTCATTGCATACATATGATGACTTAGAGGAGGAATTTCTTAGATATTATATAGTAAACATGGGCCCTCATGTAATATATGAAAAACTTGCCACATTACATCAAAATTATTTAGATCCAGTTAGTGATTATATCTTATTATTCAAGACTCACACATTACAATCAATCTATAAACCACTATATTTAGAGGTTCATCATATCTTTATTAATGAGAATTTCCAACCCCTCCTAGAGAATAAATTATATCAGACAGAGTCCTCCTTTAGGCACTTATGTTATCTAGTTTTAGCCTTGGAAAAGAAATAGGGATTGATTGAGTTAAATTCAGTTGATTGGATTACTCTAGATTTCATAGCATTACCTCCATATATAGCTTATATCACTCATCATCCACCATGTCCCAAACAAGATAGGAGACCATAACTAGAAAAGAAACTAGTTAAGAATATAGAGATAGTTTCTAGAGTACCACCGATAGTATGCACTATAGATAATATTAGTAGGGCACCACTATAGTCTGATTCAGATCGAGATAGCCCATATGTCATATTATTAGCACCAATAGATATGAGGTTAATCACATTGCATTCTACTCATCTTCAAGATCCACATCTCTTACATAGGTAGCCACATCAACACTTTTGTAACTATCATCATATCCATGGACATAGATATATGATTATTATAGACTTAGGGACTATATTAATATATGTGTTGATAATGGCATCCTAGCATTCACAATAGGGAACCAAGATCTCCTCCATCATAGATCTATAGACTTCATTCCTCCATGACTGAGTCATCTCAAGACATTCCTTCATAGGAATCATTGATTACTCATTATGAGATTAATGTGGTTTGTAGGATAGAAAATCATTAGAGATCTCTTATCCCACCTACTCAGAGGGTTTAGAGACCAGTACAATAAGAGCATCCTACATATAGTAGTGTAGTCCATGGAGTACATAGTGTAGTTCTATATACATATCTAGCATAGTCACAAGCATTTTAGTAGAGCCTTTAGGGTCCTATCTCATATATTAACCCATTATGGTTAAGATTAGATGAACCCACATCATAGAATACTACTCTAGATAGATATTAACTATAGCTAAGATTTTAGGATCTTATCTCACATAGCAACCCACTACAATTAAGATTAGATGAACCTAGATCATAGAGTACTGCTCCAAATAGATATTCACTATAACTAAGTTTTTAGGGTCCTATCTCACATAGAAACCTACTATGATTGATATTAGATGAGCCCCCATCATAGGTTACAATTCCATCTCTATTTATTTCTCAGTCATATGCATCATAATAGATATCATAGGGTTTTATTTCATGTATCAATTCACTATGATTATGAATGGATGAGCCTCCTTCACAGCACATAGTTTTAATTGTGCATCCATTGAGGTTGCATCTTATAGAGTCTCCACATATAGCTATAGTTAGTGCACCATAGATAGCATCAAATATAGGGAATGTTCCTACACAACATGAGAAGTAGGGTGATGAGCTTAGAATAAGGGTCATTATTGACATGTTATTTCCCTCAATTCATCTCTTGAAGGATATTATCTTATGCAAATCTTAGATAGCTATTACATGGAAAATAGATATTTGTCTTGTTTATATTAAACTAAAGACAAAACCTTTACCCTGTCATTAATGTCTAATACATAACATGTTTTAGTAATTTTTATTGTGTAGAATGCTCAAGAAAAAGACACAAGCAATGTATAGTGAATGTGCAATTTTGATCTTCATCTAGCAAAACTATGGACTCCACAGGCTTACTTCTACGGACTCTACAGACTTGTTTCTATGGACTCTACAGGCTTGTTTCTATAGACTCTATAGGCTTGTTTCTATAGACTCTATAAGCTTGTTTCTATGGACTCTATAGGCTCATTTCTATAGACTCTACAGACTTGTTTCTATGGACTTCGTAGGCTTGTTTCTATGGACTCCATAGGTTCATTCCTCCTAAATCTGTAGGGTCAATTCCAAGAATTCTGTAAGGATGAAGCTACAAATGGAGAAGCTAGTAGCCAGATAGGATAAGAGAGAATCATTCCAGCTAGAATCAAATAAGAAAAAGAATTTCCTACTATTTTGTAGGAGTTGTTTTTGAAAAAGTTGTGTATATATTTGGATCTTAAGATTATTATAAGATAGGATATCTATTTTATCAGAATAATTGGATCTCTTAGAAATCCAATCTCTTATCTTTGGATAAATAGATCGACTAAGGAATCCTATTCATTTGTATCCTATTTTGAGTTGATTATATTAGTATAAAATGTAATATTTTCATATATTATAGATAATAGATATCAATGATAGAGAGTAGATAATAGAGAAAAATATTTATACAAGCATATTATAGGTTTCAGAAAAATTATAATCATTTTAGTTTTATGAATTAATACTTCAATTTCCAACATTGATTAATCTTTATTCCTGAGTTTGAGAGGATCAAGGGCCCACTATCCTTGGAACTAGGAACTGTGTATGGTATTTATGTTATGTTTTACTAATTTGTTGTTATAATTAATTAGAATCTTGTTAATATTTACATTTATTCATAAAAAACATCAAAATAAATTCAAAGTTAAAAAGCATTTTCTTATTCCAAAGTCATTTCCTTTCTAAGAAATGTGTGTTTTCTTTTATAACAAACATGTGAAACAAATATCCTTTTGTTATTAAGGAGTGTGATTTTACTTTCCACACAAGCATAAATAGGAGTGTGATTTTTAGTTTCAGTAAAAAGAGTGGATTGATTTGATTTCTTCCTTTTCAGAAAAAGAGTGAATCGTGTAGTTTAAGACACATTTATTTATTTAGTCAAAGTTAGCATAGGACAATCAAACACCCCCATAATCTGCCTTCTAGATCTACCATCCCACACCTTACTACAAACAGCTTTGGACACCAACCCTGGTTGATAATACATCAATTGAATATTGATTAAATGAGGAGTTAAATGACACTCATCATTTTTGGTACCATTTTTTTGGATCACAAGGTGTTATTAAGGTAATAATTATTGGTCTAGAGTGAAATACAAAAAAAACTCATTAAATCCCATTAAAAAATTCAATAAATTGATGTACCATCCTAGAGATTATAAAGGATGATTCATCCCAAAGTTTTCACCAAGAACACAAGCTGACACTCCTTCAATATCTCTAAGTAGTGAACCAAAAGTTACAAGTGAAGCCTATCTGCAAGAATATTCTAAAACTTGGATAGAAACTAGGCCATTACCATAAGCAAACCCCATAGGATAAATCCCTAAGGATCAATCTCTTGCAGGAAGACACTATTTAGAATTTTCCAAGGATTTAGAAGATGCATTTCAAAATACATAACTAAAGAAAATTTTGAACCCATAACTAATACCACAAATATTCAGTGGGAAGATCATCCTAGCTTTGAAACATCATAAGAAGAAGAAATGGCTCTCCAACAAAATCAACAACTTGCACAACAAAGAAGGACTTTCTCCTTTCCTATTATTGTAGATCCTAATGATCAAACCCCCATGAAAAATATTTCACTAGCTAATCTACCAAATTTTTGGGGAAGATCTATAGAAGATCTTGATCAATTCCTATTTGAGTTTAAGGTGCTATGTCAAACCTATGATTACATAATAGATGGCTAGAAATTAAAACCATTTCCCTTTACACTTAAATATGTAGCTATGAGATGGTTCATGGGTTTACCTAGCGATTCTATTAGAACATGGGATGACATGGAAATAAAAAATTTGAACAAATATCAAGATTATTATCAAGTGCAAGAAAGAAAAGAGGATTTCTTCAAAATCAAATAGAATGAAGATGAATCTTTAGAGGATTATTTGGATAGATTCATGTTCACTCATAAAAGAAGCAATTATCCACTCACTGAAGATGTTCAAAAATTGTGTTTTCTTGAAAGGGTTAGATAAAGACACTAGAGATGTCTTAAATCTAATGAAAGGTAGAGATATAAATAAATTGGATTTCTATCAAATTTTTGAGCTTTGTACCAACTACTCTTGAATGAAACCTAGAATTAGGAAAGGAAGATTTAGGAAATCTAATGAAGTGGGTAACTTAATGGAAGAATTTGGTAATCTAAATACAGATATCCTAGTTACACTAAATAGTACTTTGGATGGCCTTCAAGCTAAGGCAAATGCAACATAACCCTTAACAATCTATTGTCTTAAGTGTAGATAGAAACATGCCCTTAGAGACTACCCCATAGATAGAACCAATGTTTCACCATGTGGAATTTGTGATGCAACAGATCATGATACCAAACATTGTGCCCTTCTACCTGTTTTAAAGAATCAAATGAAAACACAAGTCTAGTCCATTAAAGAAGTAAAATATATTCAGAGACAAAACTTTACCCCACAAAACCAAGCTCAAGGACATTTTTAATGCTAAAAACCCAGTTAACCCATGGATGGCACCATGGAATGTTTCTATTCTTTCACTGTTTTGGAATAAACCCCAAATTCCATTAATTCAAAATCCATGGGCTGGACACAATTAGATGCCAACACCCCCATGGATGGTACCATAGCCACAGTAACAATGGGTACCACAGTAGTAATAGATGCCACAACTATATCAACAATGGAATCAATAGTAGAACCCACAATCACAATTCACCCAACTAAGAAGACCACTTTAACAAAAAACTATTATGCCACCCCCAATTATTCAGCAACAAAGACAAATCAATCAACCCTTAATGCCTACACAACCAATAGCAAATCTAAAAAATAAACAAATAGCACCTATTTATGTTAATGAATAGGAAGAAACAATCAATGTTGGAACTATTGAGTGTTCAAACATACATTTAAGATCAGGGAAAACTATACAAAAACCTCTAGTTCTCATTTTTAAGATACCTGATGAAAACAAAAAAATAGAACCATATCAATTAAACACTAGAGAAGATGAAATCAAAATGAGCCCTGAAGTAAAAAAATGAAACACTACTACACCAATAGTTCCTTTTCCTAAAAGATTAAGAGAAATTGATATTAAACCAGAATCAAACTTGGTCCATGAGTTGCAAAAGATCAATATTGAGGTACCCCTACTACAAGTTATTAGGGATATACTTGGATTAAATAAGATCATCAAAAACCTTTGTATCAAGACACTTGGGAGGAAAGAAAAATATCCAAAAACCATTCATGTTGATGGAAAAGTTACTAATTTATTAGTAGGAAAACTGTTAATTCTAAAATATGCAGATCTAAGAAACCCAGTGATCACAGCCACAATCAGAGGAGAAGAAATTCCTAACATCTTGGTAGATTTAAAGGTAGTAACAAATGATATGACAACTGATACTCTCCATACATTATCTCTTATGAGAATGCAACCCACAAATACCATTCTTCAAATGGTAGACTAGTCTATAACTAAACTAGAAGGGACTATAGAAAATGTTGAAGTACTAATAGAGTCTTGGGAGTATCCAGTAGATTTCATGGTCTTGAAACCCAAAACAAAGAATCTAGGATATCCCATAATCCTAGGTAGACCATGGTTGGCTACTGTAGCAACATTAATTGATTTCAGGTCAAGAGAGATGACCATTTCTAATGGGATAAAGTCCAAATGTATCTCTTTGTATCCTCTTACAAAACCATCAACAAATTACATACAAGAACTTTGGGTGGATGAATTAGACAACACATTAAACAACATTTTCTCATTAGTTATGATCATAGTTAAAAAACACTTGGAAGAATATAATGGAGACAAATACCTAAAATCTACAGACTCTACCAGTCTGAAAGCTATGGACTCTGCCAGTCTAAAAGTTATGGACTCGACCAGTCTAGAAACTATAGACTACCTTAGTTTAGGATTCTTAGGTTAGATATAATATTCTAAAACCTCCACTTCTACTTCTATTATTTCTTCATCATATGATCATGGAGTGATTCAATAAAGTGTGTGAAAATTGGTAAAACAACAACAAACTCATTTCTTAGATGCATTCCATTATTCTTTAGCAATACTGATTCCTCCTGGAAAAAATTTTGTTGATAATGTAACCATGTTTCATAAGCTAATTCCTCATCCATGTCCTCTAAACTCATTGATTAGTGAGTTTAAGAAAATAGAATCCAACTACCCAGGTATAAAACTAATCATGGTATTACCTAGAAATATTTTGAACATCAATAGTTGGTTAACAAATGAAGAGGAAGATAAACTCTTTGAAGTACTAGAAATACATACCAAGGCTTTTGCTTAGGATTATACTGACATGAAGGGAATTCAACCCAGCATATGCAATCATCACATTTACATAGAATCTGTCAAACCGGTTAGACAACCACAAAGAAGAATTAACCCAGCATTAAAGGAAATAGTTAAAATAGAAATCCAAAAGTTGTTAGAAGTTGGGTTTATTTACCCCATCTCAGATAGCCAGTGGATTTCACCTCTAGTAATTGTGCCCATGAAAAATGGAAATTTAAGGGTATGTGTAGATTATAGAGAACTGAACAAAGTAACACTAAGAGATTACTTTCCTTTACCTTTCATTGATCAACTTCTTGATAACTTAGCAATAAAAAGATATTTTTCTTTCCTAAATGGGTTTAGTGGGTATAACCAAATAATGGTAGCAGCTGAAGATCAAGATAAAACCACATTTACCTACCCTTGGAGAATTTTTGCTTATTGAGTACTTCCATTTGGACTCTGTAATGCTCTAGCAACCTTCCAAAGAGTAGTTCTAGCAATATTCTCTAACCTTACAAATGATTGTGTTGAGGTATATATGGATGATTTCACCATTTATGGTGGAACTTATGAAGAGGCTCTTACCAACTTGGAAAGAGTATTGATCAGATGTGAGGAACATCAATTATATTTGAGCCATGAGAAATCTTTATTGATGATGGATGAAGAAATAGTCTTGGGACACCATATTTCTACAAAAGGCATTTAAGTAGATCCAAAGAAAGTCAAAATAATCTCCAATTTACCCATTCCATAAACACAAACTAAAATTAATAGTTTTTTTGGGATATGTTGGTTACTACAGATGCTTCATTAATAATTTTAGCCAAATAGCTACCCCTATGTTTGCTTTGCTTACAAAATATAGTACATTCAAATGGAGTGATAGTTGTTAGCAGGCCTTTGAGACCATCAAATCTAAACTTGTTACTGCTCCAGTATTAAGAAGACTAGATTGGACTAAGCCATTCCATATATACATAGATGCTTCTAATACATCACTATGAGCAATCCTTGGACAAAAGGATGAAGAAGGTAACATGTATGCTATATATTATATTATAAAAAACATGACACCTACTAAAAGAAATTACACTACAATTGAGAGGGAATTCTTAGTTGTAGTCTATGCAATTAACAAATTCAGACACTACATAATAGGCTATAAGGTGTTTATCTATACAAAACATTTAGGTATTATATATATTACCAACAAACCAATTGTGAGAGGTAGGATTATTAGATGGTTGTTGCTCTTATAATAATTTGATGTTACTATTATAGATAAACTAGGGAAGTCTAATGTGATGGCTGATTTCTTGTCAAGAATGAACACTAAAGGTGAAGAATAACCAGTGGAAGATGACTTTTTAGATGAACAATTACTTGATATTTCATCAAAATCTCTGTGGTTTGCTGATATAGCCAATTACCTCACCATAAGGAAGTTTTCTCTATAATTTTCATAAAAAGAAAAGAAATGTTTAATCAAAGAAAGTTTTTCTTTTAAATAGATTAATGGAATGTTATTTAAACTTGGACTTGACCATGTGTTTCATAGGTGTGTGACAAATGGTAAAGCTTATGATATCATCATATCTTGTCATGATGAACCAAGAGGAGGTCATTATTTATCTCAAAAACCATACATAAAATCCTAGGATTAGGATACTATTGGCCTCATCTTCATCAGCAAGTAAAAAGATATGTCAGACATTGTGATGCTTGTCAGAGAATTGGATAGCATACTCTTTTAATAGAGATGGATCTATAACCTCATCCTTAATTGGTTTTAGAACCATTTATGAAATGGAGATTTGATTTTATAAGTCCTATAGATCCTCCTTTTAGAGGAAAATAATATCTCCTAGTATGTACAAACTACGTGACCAAGTGGGAAAAAGTGGAAGCATTAACTCATTCTAGAGAAGAAATGGTAGCTAATTTATTATATTTCAAAATCATGAAAAGATTTGGTGCTCCAAAGGAGATAGTCTCAGATCAAGGACCATAGTTAATTTCAAACATGATAAAGCACTTCATGCAAGTATATCAAACTCAGCATAGAAAAACATCTCCATACCATTCGTAGGCTAATGGGCAAGTTGAAGTCACCAACAGAGAATTAGAAAACATTTTAACCAAGGTTATTAATTCTAGCAAAAAGGATTGGATAGATAAGATATCAAAAGTTGTTTGGGCTTATAATACTACTTAGAAAACAACAACTATATTTTCAACTTATGAATTGGTTTTTGGTAAGAAGCCTTTATTCTCTGTTGAATTTGAATTACAAACTTTGAAAATAGCTATAGAAGTAGGAATTGAATTAGAAGAAATATAAAAAAAAGACTCTTACAACTTAATGAACTTGATGAGATGAGGATGGAAGCACTACAAAGAATTGAATTGGTACAGCATCAATGAAAAGTTTGGCATGATTCATAAATCAAGCAATGGAAGTTTCAGAAAGGAGATTGGGCACTATTGTTTGATTTTAAATTTCAATGATTCAAAGGAAAATTACAAACAAAGTGGTTGGGACCTTATCAGATTGAGGTCTATGAAAATGATTTTATTAAGCTAATACCTATTAATGATAGTAGAAGAGCTCTGTTAGTCAATGGACATAGATTGAAGCTCTATCAAAAACCTCTCAATAAAGAAGAATTTATTCAAAAGGTAAAGGATCAATTAGTTATTCTGGAGAGCTCTGCTTCTTCTAGTGAACATGCTCCTTGATAATACTTTAGTTCTAGTAGAAAAAATAAATAAATAAATATCAATAGTGAAAATCCTTCTAGGGACACTATTGACAATGCATGCCCAGAAAACCAGCTTGTTGGTTGGCTATGCATTGAAAAAAGGGCTTTGGCTAGAAAATTAGTAATGGTTGTCCAAAGGACAAAACAAAATTTATAATAAGAAAATAGAGAATCTCATCATGTCACCATGATTGGTTGTCTCCATGTAATAAACTAATCCATACAAACTTATTTGTGTATGACACATGGTGAGAAAAAGATACATATAAGGTCAAAGTAATTAAGACATATATTTTATTTATCTATGATTAGTTAACTAATTATCTTTTATTTAATTAAGACTTATTCTATGGAGATGATCCAAGTTTGAATCTTCCAAAATGGAATGACATGACACATGCCATAATGAAAAAGCATGCAATCGAGCCACCAAAGATGTATGAATAAGTGTGTAGCTTTGATATAATAAATTGAGTCATCAATTATGATAATAATAGGATGTCATAAAAAAAGGTTTTAAATAAAGTAATGAATCACTGTCACTATCAAAGTGACATGTCATCATTTTAGCTAACTTGTATTAATGAGATAAAATGATTTGCACACTTCATAGAAATGTGTAGCACCTAACTATATTAAGTCATCATATCAAAATACAAACTCATGCAGCTTTAGTATTTCATATTATCTATTTCATTTCTATAGACTTCAATAGAAGCTGGTCTATAGATCCTCCATGATTGTTTCCTACAAATCCTCAGTGACTGTGCCTACTAATTTCAACAAAAGATTGGTCTACACCTCAATCAGAGTTAAAGGAATAGAGTTGACTATAAATTTGCATAGAAATGGGATAGAAAACAAGATCAAAGCTAAAGAATATAACAAAGTGTCATAAAGACAAAGCTTCTATGGTAGTGTTTAGAGCCAATGGCTAGCTACCTTTCATTGAAAAGTTCCAAGGTTTTGATGAAACAATGGTAAGTGAATTCATAACTAATCTCACCTCTAAATTTTCAATTATGAAAGTTATTTTTATTCTTGTTACAACTCAAGTTATAAGCCAAATTATACAAGTTCTAAAGGAGGGAATGAGAGATATAGGCAAGATTTTGTTTAGTGATTTAATTAGTCAGTTTAATGGTAATGAGTAGACTAGGACTTCATGTCTAGTAGATTCTAAGGGAAAATCAAAATGGATTAGTAAAAATTCACTTCCTAAACCCTAAAATTTTGTAGCCAAGTGGATATTCAAGTATATCATTTGTGAGGGGCAACACAGTCTTTTAGGGGGAGATGCCATGAAAATGTTAATACACCTTAAGCATGGGAGACAAAACCCTCAGTACAAAATTAACCTCCCATACTTATTATATGGTGATCTTCAAGTTATGTCTACAACCTATAATGCTGCTCTTAGGCATCATGGACTTATTCATCTCATTATCTAACATCACTTCCTTTAGCAAGGACAAGAATTCTGGGAGGAATTTTAGAATAATATAGCACAACGAATTCCAAATTTTCCTACACAAGAAACCCCAAATTTACCATAGAAACACTCATCTCCACCTGCTACATCAGCTGATAAAACAATACTAAGGAAGAAATCACATACTGTAGTCTCAACATAAATTCCTTCTTCTTCTTCTTCTTCTTCTTCTTGAAGAATCACAAGATCTCAAAACCCTAAAGTTTCAAGGTCCCCACAAGAACCTTATGAATATGTAGTGAAACTAGTTCCATTGTCAAGAAGAATAAAATTGAGATGAAAGGTTTCTATAGAACCTAAGAAGACCGAGGGTTTAATGGTTGAGAAGGAAAGCCAATCGAGTGTAGCTAAGAGAGTGACTAATAGAAGGAGAAGGCTCATTCTGACAGATGAAGATGAATAAGAGGCTACAGACATTATGGAAAGTCTTAAAATGGTATCTCATTCCCCCATACATTAAAATATCCATGCACCTATAGATATTGAAGAAATACCTTCCAAAAGGAACTCTCCAATCATAATGGAGGAGCCAAATCTAGAGGAAGAGCCACACACAACAGAGGAATCAAGTATGGCAGAATAACCACCTATTCTAGTTGAAACTGCAATGGATAAAGGGAAAATTATATGTACCAATGAGAAAGGAAAATCATCTAATCTAAATTATCATGTTATGCATTTAACTTTGCAGCTTTCTCAAGCTCAAGCTCTTGAATAACAACAAATAGCTGACATTGCTGACTTGATCAGTCAATTGCAGAACAAAGATCATCTCAACTAATTATTGGTGCATAAATTAGATATAACATTTGTTGATAATGAAACATAAGTTTATAGATTAGAGGAAACAATAAAGGAACATGAAAGTGAAAAAATAGATCTTTGGATATATGTAGAAAATCTGAAGAAGGAAAATAGGAGATTGTAGAGTTTGGTAAACTCTTCCGAAGCACCTGATGTTGCACCTTCTCCTCCTAAGGTATTTGTTGACCATGGTTGTCAAACAAGTGATCCAAGTATTCCTCCATTGCAAATACCACATCAAATTGAAGAATAATATTTTGTACTTAAATAAAAAAATAAAGATGCAACTTCTTCAAACAAACTATTGGAAAATAAAAAGAAAGAATTAGAAGTTAAAGTCCAAGATTTAGAAGAAAATTTGCAGGATGCATGCAAATTAAGGGAATCTCTTTTGGCATGTAGGAATCCTTATCCTATATATAGTTTTCTTATATTTGAACAATTTTATATATGACAGCTTCTACGGATCTCTTGTCATCTTCCATAAAAAAATTTATAGCTAACAACATTTTTGGAAATTTTCTATAGTATTGAACCTGATCAGTAGGATTTGATTTGTAAATTTTATTTGCATGATTTGATTCTAGGAGACCATGAGCACAATAAATTTTTGATAAAATTTCATTGAAGATAATTTCAACTAAAGTCATTACATTCTACATTAAAAAATCAAATAGCATGGAAAAGCATATTTGAGGACTATACAAATCATGCTAAGACTACAAGATTGTGTGTCACACCAGCCTTTCCTCTTCCCAGATTGATCAAATAGAATTTTAATTGTGATTGAGGTTAAAACACATTATTTATAGGCTTTATATGATTGTGTTTTTTCTTTTGATTTATTTTCAAGATAGATTTTTGATTTAGTGGTGGCTACAAGTGTAAATAGATGGGACCAACTTTTAGTGCCTCTTAAAAGATGAGAGGTCATGTCCCCAAATAACTTAAGATGGAGTATGAGGAGAGCATCCTCAATTTTATAAATCTTAATAGAAGTAATAAACTTTAGGGGAGAGCAAAAATGGATTGGTATGAGATATAGACCCCCTTTGTTGATCATACCTATTTTAAGATGGCAAATTTGGGCTCCACAATCAGAGGAGCAATTCAATATATGGAAATAAATGATTCAAGCACATCAGGGATTTACAATCAATTCAGACAAGCATATAATAGATGAATTTGATGAATATGATTTTAGTCAAAGTGTGGAATGCAGAAGCCAGAGCTATGAATGCCAATAAATTTTTGTAAAGGAACTTGCAAAAGGTAAATCTTAGTGGAGATGATGAGCTCAGAATATGGCTCATTATTGACATGTTATTTCCCTCAATTCATCTTTCAAAAGATATTATCTTATGCAAATCTTAGATTTTTAGATAGTTATTACATGGAAAATAGATATTTGTCTTATTTATATTAAACCAAAGACTAAACCTTTACTTTGTAATTAATGTCTAATACATAACATGTTTTAGTGATTTTTGTTGTGAAGAATACTCAAGAAAAAGACACAGGTGATGTATAGTGAACGTGAAATTTTGATCTTCATCTAGTAGAACTACAGACTCCACAAGCTTACTTCTATGGACTCTGCAGGCTTGTTTCTATGGGCTCTGTAGGCTTATTTCTATGGACTCTGCAGGCTTGTTTCTATGGAATTTGCAAGCTTGTTTCTATGGACTCTATAGGATCATTTTTATGGACTCCATAGGCTTGTTTCTATAGACTTTTTAGGTTCATTCCTCCTGACTCTATAGGGTCAATTCTAAAAAAATTATAAGGATGAAGCTACAAATAGGGAAGCTGGTGGCCAAATAGGATAAGAGAGAATCATTCCAACTGGAATTAAATAAGGAAAATAACCACTTGCTATTTTGTAGGATTTGCTTTTGATAAATATATATATATATATATATATGGATCTTAGGATTATTATAGGATAGGATATATATTTTATCAGAATAATTGGATCTCTTGAAAATCCAATCTCCTATCTTTGGATAAATGGATTGACCAAGGAATCATATTCCTTTGCATCCTATTTTGAGTTGATTATATTAGTATAAAATGTAAGATTTTCATATATTATAGATAATAGATATCAGATGATAGAGAGCAGATAATAGAGGAAAAGATTTATACAAGCATATTACAGGTTTTAGATAGATTGTAATCATTTCAGTTTTATGAATTAATACTTCAGTTTCTAGCATTGATTAATATTTGTTCCTGAGTCTGAGAGGAGCAAGGGCCCACTCTCCTTGGAACCAGGAACTATTTATGGTATTTATGTCATGTTTTACTAATTTGTTGTTATAATTAATTAGAATCTTGTTAATATTTACATTTATTCCTAAAAAACATCAAAATAAATTCACAATTAAAAAAGCATTTTCTTATTCCAAATTCATTTCCTTTCTAAGCAATGTGTGTTTTATTTTATAGTAAATGTGTGAAACAAATTTCATTTTTTTAGTAAAGAGTGTGGTATTACTTTCCATGCAAGTGTAAATAAGAGTGTGATTTTTACTTTTAGCAAAGAATGGATTGATTTGATTTATTCCTTTTCAGCAAAAGAGTGAATCACGTAGTTTAGGACACATTTATTTCTTTAATCAAAGTTATAATAGGACAATAAAACACCCCCATAAATAGCCTTCTAGATCTACCATCCCACACCTTAATACAAATAGCTTTGGACACCATCCCTAGTTGATAAGACATCAATTGAATATTGATTAAATAAGGAGTTAAACAACACTCATCATATGGCCACTTGTTTAGTTGGCCATCAAGGTTTAGATAGTGATACAAACATAGTTGAGGCCTTCTTCACCATCATAAAGAGTTCATGCACTTCCATGGAGGCCTCTTTTAGAGTAACCACTACATTAGTGATAGTTTCAAGACTCTAGATAGTTTTCATCTATAATATTCACACCTAAGGTAGTATCATTGAGGTCTCATGCCTCTAAACATAGATCAAAATTTTAAAGATATTCTTCTAATACTATATGGGTCCCTAAGATCCCCATAGTTACATCCACTTCTTAGAGTTATAGGTGGACCCCATAGTTGGTTTCCACTATAGAGATTTAAAATCACTTAAAACATACATATCTTTTAGAGTCATAGTCTTAGCCATTTCATCATGCTTCATGATCACACATGAGCCCTCTACTTGATATAGGACACCATGATAGGGAGTCTCTCATGAGACTCATTGGTTAGTATCATTTCTTCTCAGTCTTTCTTGTACATAACTTTTTCTCAATTTATTGTACATAGTTTCCTTATGATTGACTATACATAGCTTATTTCAAAAATACCAAAAATGATATAATAGGTCAAAATATAAAAACATTAAAATAACTCAAAACACCAAAAACATTTCAATTGTATGCATTATCCATGATTTACACTTCTACGACAATGCTAAAATTATATTTTATTATTCTATGCTATTGTATGTTGATTTATCTACATTACCATGCTTCACTTGATATTATTTGAGTTTGTAAAATGGCATCCAGATCCTTGATTGCTTCACTCTACCCATTGAGGGGGTATCTTACTTCATACATTTGAGACACACATCAACATATCTACCCACTAGGGGCATCTTCTACATGACTACACCATCCAAGTTATGTCATTCCTATGCCACACACTCTAGTTATCATTTTGAAGTACATTACTTACTAGCTTACATAGATCATTCTATAGACACTAACTAGTATATAACACTTGTGTATTTCTTAGCATCTACCTAGTCTTGTACTACATGTTTTTCATACTTTCACTTCTTGCTTTGATTAGTTATATGCGATTGTATTTATAGAATTTACATGCCTTCCTTTTGTGATTTGATTAGCTAGATGTGATTTCATTTCTTAGTTCCTCTTTTATTTCTTATGTGTGCCTTAGGACATTTATCAATGTCCTTTACTTGTACTCTTCTTTGTGCTTGTGTCCCTCATGTCAACCTTGCTTGTTTTCAATTATATGTGTACGTGGAATTTTAACATGCCTTGTATGCTTGATTTCTTAGTTTGAGTGACATGTACCCATGTCCCTTATTTGCTTGTCCCATTGGCCACTTTCATGTGCTTCTTACTTCCTACCTTGCATGCTTGTTGCTTGTTTGCTTATCATTATTTTCAATGACAATATCCACATCATGCATTATCTTGTTTTCTTGGATGCCATGATGGACATCATGCTCCATTCCTCCTTGATAACTAACAACTAATAACTAACAACTAACATTTCTAGTTACAATTTAGTATACTGCACATGATATTACATTGTTACATCTATCTCGGCATACCCCTATTGATGTAACAATCTCCAATACAAAATATGTTATATCTTGAGACATCTTTTTTATTCTCATTTCTATATCATGCATTTCACAACATAACACACTTGTAAGGCTTTTTATTTTGAGGGTAGTCATTGCAGGGTCTTCATTCCTACCCTTAGAAGAGGGGGAAACAATTAGGGGTTTTATCATAGAGATCAAAGCCTTTTACCAATCAAAAATTGGTTTTTAGAATACTCAAAACATCAACCAAAATCCAAACTAGGTAGAGAAAACCAGGAAAATAGTGACAAACACATAATAGTGATCAAAAATAGAAAAGGAAAAGAGCACCATACTTAGACTATAGTGTTAGATAATAAAGTGTCATATTTTCAATGCTCTTATCCAAATAGCAAAAAACCTATATTTTCTACAAATAGATAGAAAGGTAAGTTTTTATGGTTTTTTCAGCTATAGTTCAGTTTAGATTAGGTAGTTTTAGTAACTTTTTTCTTAAAGAATCTAGATATGGGGGGTATCATGCATGGCATGATGGGTCTCACTTCTAGTTTTAGAGTGGGTAGTCAGTATAACTTCTAGATCAGAATCCATGTTATAGACATTAGTGATTGGGGGCAATGTTTGTGGCACATTTACCTTATTTTATTTCTAATTTTAGTACATTACCTAGTTATTATTAGTAGTTGCATGCCTTATTCCATATTCAAGTGGATGGCATCATTATTGAGTGACTTTTATATAAGCCTAGTTCATAGTTTTGGAGTGGATTTTATAGAATCCTAATCTCTACCTCTCGAAGTGGCCAATATTGGCCTAGTTTCTAGTACATAGGTAGATACCCACACCACATTGTAAGATTTCAAAGCATTCATGCAATTCAAGAGCCATCTCATACAACACATGTTCATACCAATATGATTTCATAGCTTCACTTAGTGGGTAATGATGGAGCCAAAGGAATATCTAGCCTTTATATTCTTGAGCCACCTACTTAGAGGGATTGGACACATAGTCCAAACATTTATTAACACATGCATGATTACATATCTTCACTTACTAGGTGACGATGGATCTAAAGGGCTAGTATTTGCATTTTTGAGCCACTCTTAGGGAATTGAGCACTCAGTTCTATTCATGATATTGTTTTTACTACAACACATACCCAACATTACCCAACATTACTTAACATCACTCAACATCACACATCTCCATGGGTTTCACCCTTATAGGTAAGTTCAAGTACACTTTCTACTTTTCCTTTATCCTAGTATTTTACTTTGCTATATCACTAGAATAAAGGGGGTAAATATAGTCATATAAAATGTCTAAATTGGTAGTTTGAGTGTGGCTTGTGACACCCAATCTATAGGTCCTTCTTGCATGCTCTTATGACCCTTCTAGACACCTTTTTACTCACTTCCAATCATCTGTAGCCTTCTAAATGATCATTTCAGCTTAGCTAGACTCTATTTCCCATGCCAATCCTATCCCCCCAGGTCTTGAGCCTATAGGAAAAGAGTGTCATACCTAGACTATGGTGTTAAACCCTAGGGTATCCTATTTTTGGCACTCCTATCCCTTTGAAAATTGAGCCCAAATGGTCATTTTCATCTAATTCCTATTTTTCATTATGTTAGCTTAGTATGAATACATCTAACCCATAACCAATAGATCCCTTTAAAATCTTATCCAAAGTTCATTTACAAAAAAGGTGATAAATATTATAAATTAATTAAGAATACAAGTAAACTACTATGACAAATTTCCCTATTCTCTGCATATAGTCACCCAACATAGATGGAAACATATTCAAACTCTTATACCAGTCTCTAGCCACCTCAAGCACTCTCAATTTGGAATTACTTCATCTACATCACACTATTGCACAAAGCAAATTAGGTGGGAGAACTACATATGGTTTTATCCCTCTTTAAATTATTAGTATGTAGGTAGTGTGCCCACATAAGGGGTGTGGATTAGAGGTTCATTGCATCTTACACACATTAACCCCCCCCCACCACCTTTTCAAGTGATCCAAATCTCATTTATCAAACATGATAGAGGGTTAGGATTTGACTATTAAATAATATCTTTATTTATATCTATGAACATTCATCACTATATATTTCATAGGTAGGCTCAAATTGAAATAACATAAAGAACCCATAAAACTTAGGTCTTTATGACTATTTTAGATAACAACGATAGGAGTGGATAACAACATCAAACACCAAAGTGTCTTATTTTTGGCACTCCTATCCTATCACTAAATTAAAGCTATATTGTGATTGATGACATTAACCTAGTATTACATATCAAGTTTCAACATTTTTTTTATCTGTCTCAGTCCAATTTCAAGCTAAGTTATATTTCTCCTTATTTATTGATATTTTTAGAAAGGTAAAAAAGATAGATAAATTATAGAAATCAAGACTGTAATTATTGCAATATTATTTATTGATTTATTAATCCATAACCTTAACAAAAATAGGAATAAAACTCCATTATTTCCAAAAAAATAAAATCAACATCTAACATGGGTCACAATTAAGCACAACTCTTCACTCAATAGGCCTAAGTCACCTTTTAGGTCCTATGAAGACCCATTCACCTCTTTGACACTTATTTGATAAAATTAAGAAAATATGACCACTTAAAACTGTATGGAACCATTCCACATGACCCATTTGACATCCTGAAATGATCACAATCACCAAAACACACTTATATTAAAGCACAATTTACTCAACTAACACTTTGTGCACACAGTCACCATGAATACATACATATTCAACTTCTAAACCTTTGTTCATGATATATACAATTTTTGAAACCTTCATAATGTAAAAAAATGGTCCTTATGGAGTTTAAAACATTATTCAATATATAATTCATCATGATACATCCAAAAAAAATAAAACAAGTTTACAGAACATAGTTGAACATAGTCAACTTTTTGAAAATCCTTCCTTCTACATCTAAAGTCAAATAGAGATCCACATCCTCTCTAAAAACACCTTTTTTAGCTGCCATGACTTGTGAAATTATTGAATTACTCATGAGTGGTTTGCAATTCAATTCTAGATCAAATTATCCTTGCACAAATGACAATCCAATCTTCCTTGGCTTGATTATAATGAGCATAGGGTCAAATTAGGGATTCCTTACTTTCTGGGTATTTCTTGAAGTTTTTTACAATGATTTAATGGTGGAAATTATTTGAACTTATATAAGATTCATGACTTAAATTATGTTTAAATATTTGTATTTATACCTTTGCTTTTATGAGCCCATAATATCTTTTAATTTGACTTGGCACTTATTGTTAAGGTGTGGAGCTAAAAGCTTCAACTGTTTGTAGACACGAAGAAGAGGATGCTGAAGAACTAGAAGAACTAGCATTGGTAGTATAACTGACGTCGATCACAAATAGTACAGAAGGAAACCAGTGATGGCAGGGAGTCAGCCGACGCTGGCAGCACCAAGCAAGCAGGGACCGGCGTCGGTCGCCTGTGCGTTTCAGAACTGCTATTAACGAACAGTCAGTTAAGTGAAGCGAGTGTTTGCATGTCAAATGACTAATTATAGTCATGAGATGCGTGTCTAATTATTTTAGTTAGATTTCTATTTTTTTAACCATGCGATTCTATTTAAAGACCCATGAGGCATGTATTGTAATTATCAAGAAGGCAAGTAAAAGCATTGAAGCAAGCAAGGTCAAAGAGATCTACAGGTGTAAGGTCAAGGAGATCAGCTGAAGAATTCAAGGAGGGATAATAACTTAGGCTATAGAGTTGTTGTGTTGAGAAAGAGAGAGAGGGAAGAAGGTCTCCAGGTGTGGCAAGCCTTTGAGGTGAAGGAAGAAGTGGCATCTTCCTTATTGTATTTTCTTCTATTAATATCTAATACAAGAGTGTGTATTGTCTCTCAAATTATTTGTTGTCTCAAGTTTCTAGTTACTTTATTATTCTGGTATAATTCCATGTTT
This sequence comes from Torreya grandis, assembly GCA_037957365.1. Taxonomy (NCBI): domain Eukaryota; kingdom Viridiplantae; phylum Streptophyta; class Pinopsida; order Cupressales; family Taxaceae; genus Torreya; species Torreya grandis. The sequence goes on from JARHVA010001589.1 coordinate 1,574,106, forward strand.
AATTGCGTATAAGAAAGTAATCAATTGTGCTTCCGTTGGATAAGGGGTCACCTAACAGTTGGTATCAGAGCTATGGTTTGCAGGAAGCAGGTTAATTTTTGATTACAGGGCATTCACAGGGTTTTCTGATTGAGTGGGAGTTCAACAATGGCAGAATAAAGTAAGCTACGAAAGGAGAAGTTTAACGGCAAAAATTATCATCACTGGAGGATGCAGATTGAGGATTATCTGTATCAGAACGATCTATACTTACCGTTGGGTGGGGTTGCATCCAAGCCCACAGATATGAAGGATGAAGAATGGAGTTTTCTTAATTGGAAGGCTCTCGGTTCCATAAGGTTGAGCCTTGCATCATCTATGATTTCCAGCTTATCACAGTGTAAGACAACGGAAGAGTTGATAAAGTCCTTGGTGAATTTATAAGAAAAGCCCTCGGCTTCTAATAAGGTATATCTTATGAAGCAGCTATTTACTTTGAAAATGTAGGAAGGTGGATTGATACATACTCATCTCAGTGATTTTCATGGTTTAGTAAACCAATTAGCTTCAGTCAATATTGTTTTTGATGATGAGGTAAAGGCTCTCTTGATTTTATGTTCTTTGCCTGAAAGTTGGGACAATTTGGTTATGGCAGTAAGTAATTCTACATCTGCTTCTAAAATCTTAAAAGTTGATGATGTTGTGAGTGTGATCTTGAATGAGGAAATATGCAAGAAAAGCACAGGTGAATCATCAGGGAATGCTCTAAGTGCAAAAAGCAAGGGGAAGAAAAGAGAGAAAGTATAGCAAGGGAAATCAAGGTTGAGAAGGAGATCCGAATCCAAAGGTATTACCTGCTGGTTTTGTGGAAAGAAAGGACACACAAAGGAGTGTTGGTTTTGAGATAAAGAGAATCAACCTGAAGGTAAAGAAGAAGCAAAAGATGCAAATATCATGGTACAGGATGCTCTCATACTTTCTTTGGATAGTCAGGTAGGATCATAGATTTTAGATTCTGGTTCATCTTTTCATGCATCCCCAAACAGAGATTTGTTCCATGAGTATGAATAGGGAGACTTTGGAGTGCTTTATTTAGGGGATGGTACACCTTGTCAGATAGTTGGCAAAGGAAAAGTGCAGCTGAAATTGTAGATAGACAACACATGGGTGTTGAAGGAGGTCATGCATGTTCCAATTCTGAAGCAGAGTTTGATTTTTGTTGGAAGGTTGGGTGACGAGGGATGCACAATAACCCTCACAGCGGATTCTTGGAAGGTTACCAAGGGAGCACTTGTTTTAGAAAGAGGTAAGAAAGTAGGTACTCTTTATCTATCTACTTGTATTATTGATTCTACTTCTGGTTTATCTACTTCAGCCGTAGATTTGAACATGTGGCTTAATAGGCTGGGTCACATGAATAAAAAGGTAATGGATGTTCATGATTCAAAAGGTATGTGTTTAGATTCAGAAAGCATAGATAGAGTTCATTGCAGAAAAAGGAAATTTGATGCTTTTGACAGGAACAAAGAAGCCTTGGTGTTTATGGAGAAGATGAGGAACAGAGATCAGTCATAGGGGCTAAATAAATCTGAGCAAGGCAGCATAGACAGAGGTTTGATCTAAGATGAGCTCGCGGATGAAAAATTCATCACTTCCAGAAAAACATAGGTACCGATGCTGGTGCTCCCATGGCACTGACGTCAGCCAGACAAAAACCAACATTGGTCATGTGCAGACCAGTAGGGTCGGTAGGTCGGGTAGGAGAAGTCTGACATTGGTCATCAGGACCGACGTCGGTAAGGGGGGGACACCAGCGTCATCCAGCAGGTAACGACGTCGGCAGTCAAGGTCAATGCAAGGAACTGACATCGATCGGGAGCAGACTGGGAGATGGTCGAGATCGGTCACTGAAACGGATGGTGGGTGGACAGTTAGCTATCAAGGAGTCTCAAACACTCATATAGAGGTCAGATAAGGTATGTGAACCTCATATTCATTGTTCACCTTATTTATATTGCTTACTGATAGTCAAGAACTAGGAAAATGGAAGAAGCAATGCGGGTAAAATCCAGAAACAGTGGGAGCTTGACATGGATAAGGAGTGTGAGTCCTTGGAGAAGAACCAAATAGGTATTTGTTGGTAGAGTTGTTAGCTGGAAGAAATCACTAGATAGAGAGATGGATTCCCATTTTAGAGAAGAGAGTGGATGGACACGTGAGATAGAAGGCTAGGGTATATGGTCTTGAGCTATCTGCAGAATAATGTAGGTTTGACCATTATTTTTTATCTTTACCAGGTTCGATAATATTAGCTACATTATCCTGTTACTGTATTGTGTTACTTTTTGTAGGCTTTCATAAACAGGGAGTTTTATGAGCTAAGGGTAAAGTTGGTTTAGAAGTATGTCATAAAGAATTTGGGAGCAACAAAATTCTTTTGGCATAAGTGACAGGCATAGCATCACAGGTTTGCGTGGTGGTTGGTCTTCAAGAGTGACTTTGAAGAGGGATACAGAGTCAAAGGAACAAAATAGATGGTGTGAAAGTACAGGTATAGTAGCAGCTATTTATCTCCAAGTGGGAGATTGTTAGGGTGTGGAGCTAAAAGCTTCAACTATTTACAGACATGAAGAAGAGGATGCTAAAGAAATAGAAGAACCGGTGTCAACAGTATAATCGACGTTGATCACAGACAGTGCAGAAGGAAACTAGCGACGATAGGGAGTCGACCGATGTCGGCAGCACTAGGCAAGCAGGGACCAGCGTCGGTCACCTGTGCATTCCAAAATTGTTGTTTATGAATAGTCAGTTAAGTGAAGTGAGTGTTTGCATGTCAAATGACTAATTATAGTCACAAGCTGCATGTCTAATTATTGTAGTTATATTTCTAATTTTGTAACCATGGGATTCTATCTAAAGACCCATGAGGCATGTATTGTAATTATCAAGAAGGCAAGTAAAAGCATTGAAGCAAGCAAGGTCAAGGAGATCTACAGGTGTAAGGTCAAGGAGATCAGCTGAAGCATTCAAGGAGGGATAATAACTCAAGCTATAGAGTTGTTATGTTGAGAAAGAGAGAGAGGGAAGAAGGTCTTGAGGTGTGGCAAGCCTTTGAGGTGGAGGAAGAAGTGGCATCTTCCTTATTGTATTTTCTTCTAGTAATATCTAATACAAGAGTGTGTATTGTCTCTCAAATTCTTTGTTGTCTCAAGTTTCTAGTTACTTTATCATTTTGGTATAATTTTGTGTTTAATTTATTATAAGAAAGTAATCAATTATGCTTCCATTGGATAAGGGGTCACGTAACAGTTGGTATCAGAGCTACGGTTTGCAAGAAGTAGGTTATTTTTTGATTATAGGTCATTCACAGGGTTTTATGATTGAGTGGGAGTTTAGCAATGGTAGAAGAAAGTAAGCTACGAATAGAGAAGTTTAACGGCAAGAATTATCATCACTGAAGGATGCAGATTGAGGATTATCTGTATCAAAAGGATCTGTACTTACCGTTGGGTGGGGTTGCATGCAAGCCCATAGATATGAAGGATGAAGAATGGAGTGTTCTTGATCAGAAGGCTCTCGGTTCCATAAGGTTGAGCCTTGCATCATCTGTGATTTCTAGCTTATCACAGTGCAAGACAATGAAAGAGTTGATAAAGTCCTTGGCAAATTTATACAAAAAGCCCTCAGCTTCTAATAAGGTATATCTTATGAAGCAGCTATTTACTTTGCAAATGCAAGAAGGTGGATCAGTACATACTCATCTCAGTGATTTCCATGGTTTGGTAAACCAATTAGCTTTAGTCAATATTGTTTTTGATGATGAGGTAAAGGCTCTCTTGATTTTATGTTCTTTGCCTGAAAGTTGGGATAGTTTGGTTATGGCAGTAAGTAATTCTGCATCTGCTTCTAAAATCTTAAAAGTTGATGATGTTGTGAGTGTGATCTTGAATGAAGAAATATGCAAGAAAAGCAAGGTGAATCATTAGAGAATGCTCTAAGTGCAGAAAGTAGGGGGAGGCAAAGAGAGAAAGTAGAGCAAGGGAAATCAAGGTCGGGAAGGAGATCTAAATCCAAAGGTATTACCTACTAGTTTTGTGAAAAGAAAGGACACATAAAGAAGGAGTGTTGGTTGAAAGATAAAGAGAATCAACCTGAAGGTAAAGAAGAAGCAAAAGATGCAAATATCATGGTACAAGATGCTCTCATACTTTCTTTGGATAGTCAGGTAGGATCATGGATTTTAGATTCTAGTTCATCTTTTCATGCATCCCCAAACAGAGATTTGTTCCATGAGTATGAACAAGGAGACTTTGGAGTGCTTTATTTAGGGGATGGTACGCCTTATCAGATAGTTGGCAAATGGAAAGTGTAGCTGAAATTGCAGATAGACAACACATGGGTGTTGAATGAGGTCATGCATGTTCTAATTCTGAAGTAGAGTTTGATTTCTGTTGGAAGGTTGGGTGATGAGGGATGCACAATAACCATCACAGCGGATTTTTGGAAGGTTACCAAGGGAGCACTTGTTTTAGTAAGAGGTAAGAAAGTAGGTACTCTTTATCTATCTACTTGTATTACTGATTCTACTTTTGGTTTATCTACTTCAGCCGTAGATTTGAACATGTGGCTTAATAGGCTGGGTCACATGAATAAGAAGGGAATGGATGTTTGTGATTCAAAAGGTATGTGTTCAGATTCAGAAAGCATAAATAGAGTTCATTGCAAAAAAAGGAAATTTGATGCTTTTAACAGGAACAAATAAGCCTTGGTGTTTATGGAGGAGATGAGGAACAGAGATCAGTCACAGGGGCTGAATAAATCTAAGCAGGGCAGCATGGACATAGGTTTGATCCAAGATGAGCTCGTAGATGAAAAATTCATCACTTGAAAAAAAACACAGGTACCGACACCGGTGCTCCCATGGCACCGATGTCGGCCAGACAAAAACCGACATCGGTCATGTGCAGACCAGCAGGGTCGGTAGGTCGGGCAGGAGAAGTCTGACATCGGTCATCAGGACCGACATCGACAGGGGGGACACCGGCATCGGCCAGGGGTAACGATGTCGGTAGGCAGGGTTAGTGTAGGGAACTGACATTGGTCAGGAGCAGACTGGGAGATGGCTGAGATCGGTCACTGAAACGGATGGTGGGTGGACAGTTAGCTGTCAAGGAGTCTCAAACACCCATATAGAGGTTAGAAAAGGTATGTGAACCTCATATTCATTTTTCACCTTCTTTATATTGCTTACTAATAGTCAAGAACTAGGAAGATAGAAGAAGCAATGCAGGTAGAATCCAGAAACAGTGGGAGCTTGACATGGATAAGGAGTGTGAGTCCTTGGAGAAGAACCAAATAGGTATTTGTTGGTAGAGTTGTCAGCTGGAAGAAAGCACTGGATAGAGAAATGGATTCCCATTTTAGAGAAGAGAGTGGATGGACATGTGAGACAGAAGGCTAGGGTATATGGTCTTGAGTTATCTGTAGAATAATGGAGGTTTGACCATTGTTTTTTATCTTTACCAGGTTAGATAATATTAGCTACATTATCCTATTACTGTATTGTGTTACTTTTTGTAGGGTTTCATATATAGGGAGTTTTTTGAGCTAAGGGTAAAGTTGGTTTAGAAGTATGTCATGAAGAATTTGAGAGTAGCAAAATTATTTTGGCATAAGTGACAGGCATAGCATCATAGGTTTGCATGGTGGTTGGTCTTCAAGAGTGACTTTGAAGAGGGATACAGAGCCAAAGGAATAAAATAGATGGTGTACAGGTACAAGTACAGTAGCAGCTATTTATCTCCAAGTGGGAGATTGTTAGGGTGTGGAGCTAAAAGCTTCAACTATTTGTAGACACAAAGAAGAGGATGCTGAAGAACCAGAAGAACTAGCATCAGCAGTATAACTGATGTTGGTCACAGACAGTGCAGAAGGAAATTGGTGACGGCAGGGAGTCAGTCGACGTCAGCAACACCAGGCAAGCAGGGACCGACGTCTATTGCCTGTGCATTCCAGAACTGTTGTTGACAAACAGTCAGTTAAGTGAAGCGAGTGTTTGCATGTCAAATGACTAATTATAGTCACGAGCTGCGTGTCTAATTATTGTAGTTAGATTTCTATTTTTGTAACCATGGGATTCTATTTAAAGATCCATGAGGCATGTATTGTAATTATCAAGAAGGCAAGTAAAAGCATTGAAGCAAGCAAGGTCAAGGAGATCTACAGGTGTAAGGTCAAGGAGATCAGCTGAAGCATTCAAGGAGGGATAATAACTCAAGCTATAGAGTTGTTGTGTTGAGAAAGAGAGAGAGGGAAGAAGGTCTCCAGGTGTGGCAAGCCTTTGAGGTGGAGGAAGAAGTGGCATCTTCCTTATTGTATTTTCTTCTAGTAATATCTAATACAAGAGTGTGTATTGTCTCTCAAATTCTTTGTTGTCTCAAGTTTCTAGTTAATTTATCATTCTGGTATAATTCCATGTTTAATTGCTTATAAGAAAGTAATCAATTGTGCTTCCGTTGGATAAGGGGTCACCTAATAGTTGGTATCAGAGCTACAGTTTGCAGGAAGCAGGTTATTTTTTTATTACAGGTCATTCACAAGGTTTTTTGATTGAGTGGGAGTTCAGCAATGGCAGAAGAAAGTAAGCTATGAATGGAGAAGTTTAATGGCAAGAATTATCATCACTAGAGGATGCAGATTGAGGATTATCTGTATCAGAAGGATCTATACTTACCATTGGGTGGGGTTGCATGCAAGCCCACAGATATGAAGAATGGAGTGTTCTTGATCAGAAGGCTCTTGGTTCCATAAGGTTGAGCCTTGCATCGTCTATGATTTCCAGCTTATCACGGTGCAAGACAATAGAAGAGTTGATAAATTTCTTGGCGAATTTATACGAAAAGCCCTCGGCTTCTAATAAGGTATATCTTATGAAGCAGCTATTTACTTTGCAAATGCAGGAAGGTAGATCGGTACATACTCATCTCATTTATTTCCATGGTTTGCTAAACCAATTAGCTTCAGTCAATATTGTTTTTGATGATGAGGTAAAGGCTCTCTTGATTTTATGTTCTTTGCCTGAAAGTTGGGACAGTTTGGTTATGGCAGTAAGTAATTCTGCAACTGCTTCTAAAATCTTAAAAGTTGATTATGTTGTGAGTGTGATCTTGAATGAGGAAATACGTAGGAAAAGCATAGGTGAATCATCAGGGAATGCTGTAAGTGCAGAAAGTAGGGGGAGGCAAAGAGAGAAAGTAGAGCAAGGGAAATCAAGGTCGAGAAGGAGATCCGAATCCAAAGGTATTACCTGTTGGTTTTGTGGAAAGAAAGGACACACAAAGAAGGAGTGTTGGTTTCGAGATAAAGAGAATCAACTTGAAGGTAAAGAAGAAGCAAAAGATGCAAATATCATGGTACAGGATGCTCTCATACTTTCTTTGGATAGTCAGGTAGGATCATCGATTTTAGATTCTGGTTCATCTTTTCATGCATCCCCAAACAGAGATTTGTTCCATGAGTATGAACAGGGAGACTTTGGAGTGCTTTATTTAGGGGATGGTATGCCTTGTCAGATAGTTGGCAAAGGGAAAGTCTAGCTGAAATTGTAGATAGACAACACATGGGTGTTGAAGGAGGTCATGCATGTTCTAATTCTGAAGCAGAGTTTGATTTTTGTTGGAAGGTTGGGTGACGAGGGATGCACAATAACCCTCACAACAGATTCTTGGAAGGTTACCAAGGCAGCACTTGTTTTAGCAAGAGGTAAGAAAGTAGGTACTCTTTATCTATCTACTTGTATTACTAATTCTACTTCTGCTTTATCTACTTCAGCCGTAGATTCAAACATGTGGCTTAATAGGCTGGGTCACATGAATAAGAAGGGAATGGATGTTCATGATTCAAAAGGTATGTGTTCAGATTCAGAAAGCATAGATAGAGTTCATTGCAAAAAAAGGAAATTTGATGCTTTTGACAGGAACAAAGAAGCCTTGGTGTTTACAGAGGAGATGAGGAACAGAGATCAATCACAGGGGATGAATAAATCTGAGCAGGGCAGCATAGATAGAGGTTTGATCCAAGATGACCTCACGGATGAAAAATTCATCACTTGCAAAAAAACACAGGTATCGATGCCGGTGCTCCCATGGCACCGACGTCGGCCAGACAGAAACTGACATCGGTCATGCGCAGACCAGCAGGGTCCATAGGTCAGGTAGGAGAAGTCCGACGTTGGTCATTAGAACTGACGTCGGCAGGGGGGACACCGGCGTCGGCCAGGGGTAACGACGTCGGCAGTCAGGGTCAGTGCAGGGAACCGACATCAGTCGGGAGCAGACTGGGAGATGGCTGAGATCGGTCACTGGAATAGATGGTGGGTGGACAGTTAGCTGTCAAGGAGTCTCAAACACCCATATAGAGGTTAGAAAAGGTATGTGAACCTCATATTCATTGTTCACCTTCTTTATATTGCTTACCAATAGTCAAGAACTAGGAAGATAGAAGAAGCAATGTAGGTAGAATCCAGAAATAGTGGGAGCTTGACATGGATAAGGAGTGTGAGTCCTTGGAGAAGAAACAAACAGGTATTTGTTGGTAGAGTTGTCAGCTGGAAGAAAGCACTGGATAGAGAGATGGATTCCCATTTTAGAGAAGAGAGTGGATGGACACGTGAGATAGAAGGCTAGGGTATATGGTCTTGAGTTAGCTATAGGACAATGGAGGTTTGACCATTATTTTTTATCTTTACCAGGTTGGATAATATTAGCTACATTATCCTGTTACTGTATTGTGTTACTTTTTGCAGGGTTTCATATACAGGGAGTTTTCTGAGCTAAGGGTAAATTTGGTTCAGAAGTATGTCATGAAGAATTTGGGAGTAGCAAAATTCTTTTGGCATAAGTGATAGGCATAGCATCACAGGTTTGCATGGTGGTTGGTCTTCAAGAGTGACTTTGAAGAGGGATACAGAGCCAAAGGAACAAAATAGATGGTGTATAGGTACAGGTACAGTAGTAGCTATTTATCTCCAAGTGGGAGATTGTTAGGGTGTGGAGCTAAAAGCTTTAACTATTTGCAAACACGAAGAAGAGGATGCTAAAGAACCAGAAGAACTAGCATTGGTAGAATAACTAATGTCGGTCACAGATAGTGCAGAAGGAAACTGGTGATGGTAGGGAGTCGGCCGATGTCGGCAGCACCAGGCAAGTAGAGACCAGCGTCGGTCACCTATGCGTTCCAGAACTGCTGTTGATGAACATTTAGTTAAGTGAAGTGAGTGTTTGCATGTCAAATGACTAATTATAGTCACGAGCTGCGTGTCTAATTATTGTAGTTAGATTTCTATTTTTGTAACCATGGGATTCTATTCAAAGACCCATGAGGCATGTATTGTAATTATCAAGAAGGCAAGTAAAAGCATTAAAGCAAGCAAGGTTAAGGAGATCTACAGGTGTAAGGTCAAGGAGATCAGCTGAAGCATTCAAGGAGGGATAATAACTCAGGCTATAGATTTGTTGTGTTGAGCAAGAGAGAGAGGGAAGAAGGTCTTGAGGTGTGGCAAGCCTTTGAGGTGGAAGAAGAAGTGGCATCTTCCTTATTGTATTTTCTTCTAGTAATATCTAATACAAGAGTGTGTATTGTCTCTCAAATTCTTTGTTGTCTCAAGTTTCTAGTTACTTTATCATTCTGGTATAATTCCATGTTTAATTTATTATAAGAAAGTAATCAATTGTGCTTCCATTGGATAAGGGGTCACCTAACACTTATGTGGCTCCATATTGGCATCTCCGTGGCATGTTGATCATTAATATTTAAAATATGATCATTTATCACTTTTGGGCACATGCCAATATTTTATTATTTGTATACCCTTTAAAAATTCTTTCTCACCTCGCATCATTGGATCTATTTGCTCAAATCAACATAGTTCATTGATCTTGATCTGAGAAATTGAATGTCATTAGTTACTTGTTATATTCTCCATAGTTGTGACATTTTTCACCTCTACATTCATCTTGATCTTTTATGAAATGTCCATGTTGATCTAATACTATCAGATCCTCTCCACCTAAATGAATATACTTCATTGATATTGATCTACATAATTATGTCTCTTGCTCCACAAACCATTGATCAAAATGTGTATGCTCATCTTCATACCACCGATCTTTGAATGATGTTTGATCTTTAGTTTGTGTCTTATGGCTATATCATGTGTCATCTTCACATTTGTCCTTAGGAATTTTGAATTTTCAACCTTCACCACACACTATTATATCTTTGTTTGACCAAATTAATGGGCTCCATTAGATCATGATTTAAGGGGTGGATTGCCATTGGTTTCACAATATTATTTTACTAAAATTATGACACTTGTCACCTTATCACTTGTCTCAGGACCTTTGAATTTTCAACATTGATCCTACATTGTTAGATCACCTTTGATTGATCAATAATTATCTATCAAATTATCCTTTGTTATGTGCCATTAGATCTTTGGTAGGGTTCTTATGATGGTGACACCTATCACCCTCTCACTTTTTTGGGGGTTCCATTGAAGTCTTGACTTAGCACATACCATTAGATCAACCTTTCCTAAGTAAATGAGTACCATTAATCTTATGGTCATTAAAAATATTAATTCAAGATCAGGATATATAAGGATCTTAGGTTAAATATTTTAAAACAAGGTTTTATTCATGTTGATAAACTTAGTAAAACCTTAAGATAAAAATTTTAGGCCAATTTCTAAAACATAATGAAAGGGACCCTATGAATGATAAGAGATAAGTCATAAAATTTTATCCTAGGGTTTTTATTGTATTTATAAATATAATAAAAAATTTAGGATAAGGATTTATGACTATCTATGTGTAGTCATATAAAATGCAAAAATTGGTAACTTGAGCATGGCTAATGACACCTAATATTTAGGTCCCTCTTTCTTATTCTCATGACCGTCTTAAGATTACTTTCACTAATTCCTATTCATCTATGGCCTTCTAGACTTGATCCTAGCTAAGCTAAGACCCTCTCTTCATGACTAATCCATCCCCCTAGACCCCATCATCTTAGGACAATAGTGCCCAACTTGGACACTAGTGTTGGACCCTAGGGTGTCCAACTTTTAGTGATATTATCAAAGTGCATCTTAGGCCCCAAAATTCATTTCCTTCTAGATCCTTATCTTCAATTATGTCATCCTAATGTGAACTCATTTAACCCATGATCAATATATCCATATATAATCCCATAAAAATATCATTTAGAAAGGGTTTGAAAATATCATTAAATCAAGCAAGAATACAAGCAAGACAACTCAATCAATCTTCCCTATTCTCTACATACAACAAGCCTATACACTTTAAAGCCAATCCAAGTCCTTACACCAGCCCTTGGTCATCTCAAGCACACCCAATTTTAGCATTTATTGTATTTTCATTCACTATTATACCAAGCACTCTTAAAGGGAAAACTATATATGGTTTGATCCCTCCTCAGAGTATTGGTATGTAGATAGCATACCCACACATAGGGTGTGAAGCACGTCCAGTGCATCTTACGCACACTAACCCATTTTCCCTACTTGTCCAAGTTTCCATTCAAGTGCATAAAAGGCATAGACAAAGAAAATTAGCTTTGTAGGGAGCACTACTAATTTTGAGGCTTCACAAATTCAGAAACATAGTCTCATAAACCTGTCAAACAAAACCTAGAAAGCTTAGATCCTTAGGAAAATAATGCCAAACAAGGACTATAGTGTCATTACCACTCCTATCCACTTTTAGTGCTCCTATCCAATTAGAAAATGAAATCTAGAAACCTATTTGTGATAGTGTTCTAGGCCTGCACATAAATTTCTAGACCATGTCTCAGTCAGATCAACATAGAATAAGATAAGTTTAATTTTCTCTCTCTCATTACTATTTTTAGAAAATCTTTATTGACAAATAAATTTCACAAATCAATAGATTTAATTTAGAATATTATTTACTAATTTTATCCTACTTAGACCCTTTTATTATTTAATAATTACACACTAATTTCCCCAAAAATAATAAATCATTTTGGTGAACCTGACTTACGTCAAATTATGCATAAAAAATCTATAAACCTTATGGTAAATTCCTATCTATTATTTTCCATTAAATTTCTAAATTTTTAATTGAATATTTAAATCAAAAATTCATTTTGAATTTTAAAATTTAGTAGTAAATTTTAAAATAATTTATTTTTCAAACCCTAGCTGCATCAACTAGGTCCAAAAATTTTCTAATTTTTTACTTGCATATATAAATCAAAAATTTGATTCAAATTCAATAATAATTTCAAAAATAGTTTAATTTCAAACCCTAGTTGCATCAACTAGGTCCTAGTATTTTTCTAGTATTTTTCCAATCATTTTGTAAATTTTTACTATCATATTTAAATTAGAAAATACATTCAAAATTCAATAGTAATTTCACAAAAAATTATATTTCTTCAAACCCTAGTTACACATACTAGGTCTTATTCAATCAAAAAAATTCCACTAATTTTTTGAATTTTTAGTTGCATATTTAACTCAAAAATTCAATTTCAAATTCAAAAATTTATAGCATTTTGCAAAAATATTATTGTCAAAACCTTAGTTGCATGTACTAGCACCTATTTTCTTCTTGAGATATCACCTTACATCCATAATCAAATTACAAAAATGATTCTTACTTATGTACAAACTTTTCTTACATTTCTTTCAAATAACAAGGAAACCATAATGGGCCCTATCATGTAAATAAATGATGAAGTCTATCCTTTGTTAGTACAAAGCTTCATTCTTTGCATTTCATTATTATTTTTTATTATACGAGATGGTGTTAATAAATTTATTGTTAAACATGTTAATAAATCTCTTACATCACCTCCTTTGGAGCCTCTACCCCATGCGGAGTCATGTTGCATGGTCCATTTCACTCTTCCCCAAGTTACTACCCATCACTAGAGAGCCTAATTTACACCCTTTATCCCTCTACCACCTCAACCCATCAATTATCTTCACTCTCCTCACATAGCCACTACTACTATATAGATAGTAGATAATATGGTTAGAGCTATTACTCGATGTGATGTCATGCCTCCTCCACCTAGCTAAGAGCCCCATCACCCTTCTATTCTTTCTCCTCTTAGGCTCAACCCACCCACATAGGTAGATTTACACAAGGCATATGATATTCTTGATCAGTTGAGAAATACTCCAACTAAGATTTCCATGTTATAATTGCTTTATAAAGTTAACGTCTTTAAGGACATTCTTTATCAAGTACTCACTTAGACTTCTATGCCTATTGATTCATAACCTTCATATTTTACATTAGTGGTCAACACTTTAAAAACTATAGAAGATGAAATTTAATTTGACAATGAGGGCATGTCTTCTCATATATTTATTGATCAAAATTTACCACTATTCATATACGTTCAAGTCAAAACCAGTGAATTCAAGAGAGTTCTTGTTAATAGTGGTTCCAGACTTAATATTTTCATATCAAATTCTTACAGGCCATGGGTGTAGATATGGAATCAATGAAAAAATCATATAATAACATTTGAGGGTTTGATGATATATCATGATAGACATTGGGCACCATTACTTTGGATATCATGGTAGGACCCAAACCCCTCTCTACATAGTTCTAAGTCATGTTAGGTCCTCTCTAATATAATATTTTACTTGGATGACCCTAGATACATAGTATGAGGGGAATTCCTTCTACTCTCCATCTATGTATTAATTTTATCCATGAATGATATCTATACACATGTCCAGTAGACAACCATCCATTCATATATTATCAAATTATAGAGTCATCTTCAACTATTTCACCAAATGGGAAACCTTATCCCATAGTATAACCACCACCTTGTTACATTTGTCTTGATTAGATACATACATATGAGGTTGGAGAGACTAGCACTTCTCACACTCCACTTATAGTCATACCTTTAGCTCTATATATTTCACCAGTCATAGTAGCTTTAGCCATTTTAGCTACTTCATCAGTCATAGTTCTGACACCTATTACACATACACAATCATCGATAGTAGCACCAATAGTTCTAGTTGATTCCATAGTTACTCCATCAGTTATAGATACTTTTATAGTAGTAACATCTTCTACTATTATATATGATGAGACTCATATATCATGGTTACACCTCATGGTAAATTATAAGTTACAATATGTACATGATGTTGATATAAATTCCCAGGCTTCTTCAGATGATGATATGACACCCACACTCATAAATGAATATTTGTGTAGATTGAGCTTTACACTAGTTGGCCCAAGAGAATACTAAGATGACTTTATAGATCTCATTACACATCTTACATCACTTTTAGCATCTCACATTACACTCTCAGGATATACTCTACACTCATGGCCCTAGATAGATCACTTAACACATATAGTTCACATGGTTACCTCTATGGATATAGAGCTAGTTACTTAGATTTAGGTAGGTAACACACAACATCAGCCATAATTTATGTTATAGATATTACTTGATCATGGATTGATCACATTACCTAGAGTATGACACAAATTTATCAGTAGATTGTCACAATAGGATGGTCACCCATTTTGTACTTTTCATAGGATTATAGGTCATGATAAAAACTCATGTATAACTTTAGAGTTTAGATTGGATAAACTATAGGATCAAGCTATTATTTAGATTATATCACCACCAATAGTACCAACTCCACTACTTCCACTAAAGTCATCTACTAGAAGGGCTAAATGTCCCAAAGTAGAGTTAGTATCTCCACCACTAGAGCAACCTTCAGTTTTCCTTCGATATGATGACACCATGAACATAGCATCTAAAACATATAATGACACTTATGATGATGACCTCAATATATTTGATGATGGCCATGACCCCTTCCTCCATTTCCATCCTCAATAGGCTCCATCCATGGACCCCTTACCCCCTCCATCCTAGTATTTTATATCATTATGTACATATTGATTTGTTTACATGATTATACATAGTTTTCCTTTCAACATTACTTTTACATAATCTCTTTTTCTTGATTGTACATAGTTTAAATATTTCAAAATACAAAAACAATAAATATTTCAAAAAATCCAAAAACATTCAGATATGTCAAAAATAATAAAAACATTTTGATTGTATGCATCATCCATGATTTACATTTATACTACTATGCTAGGACTTACATTTGTTATTCCATCCTATTGTATGTCAATTTATCTAGATTACCATGCTTCACTTGATCTTCTTTGAGTGTGTGCAATGACATCCAACTACTTGATTACTTCACTCTACCTATTAAGGGGGCATCCTACTTATACATTCAAGACACAAATTGATATAAATACCCACTAGGGGAAATTTCAACATGAATACACCATCTAGTTTATGTCAATCCTATACTACACACTCTAGTTATCATGTTGACATATATTACTTACTAGCTTACATAGATTACTTGATTGACATTTCACTAGTATCTAGCACTAATGTATTTATTTACATATACATAGTCTTGTAATAACATGTCTTTCATACATTCACTTATTTATTTGATTAGTTAGATGCATTTATAATTCTTATTTCTTACATGCTTTCTTTTCTTGCTTAGCATTATCTTGATGTGATTGCATTTCTAGTTCATGCTTGTCTCATGTATGTGCCTTAAGACATTTTCCAATTTCCTTTGCTTCTATTCATGTATGTACCTTAGGACATTTTCCAATGTCCTTTGATTGTACTATTATGTGTGACTTTGGCCCTAGTGCCAACATTGCTTACTCTACTTGTATGTGTATGTGGAATTTGAATATGCCTTGTGTGCTTACTTTTTAGTCTGAGTGACATGTACCCATGTCCCTTGTTTTCTTGGCCCCTTAGCCACTCTTGTATGCTTCTTTATTTTTGATTTATATTTTTATGGATTGATTTCTTCTAAATTACTGCAATGCCATGATCCATATCATGTTTTTTTTTTCTATTTTCTTGGATTCCATGATGGATATCATGTTCCAACCCTCCTTGACCAAACTAACAAACTAATAACTAAAAATTCTATCTTTAAATTCTAGTTCAATACATTACACATGTTATTACATTTTATATCTATCTAGGCATACCCTGTTGATATACAATCTCTCAATTCAAATCATGTTATATATTGAGATATCTTGTTGATTATCATTGCTATATCATATCTATTTCTAGTATAATACACTTACAAGGCTTCTTATTTTTAGGGAAGTCATGGTAGGATACATATTCCTACATTTATAAGAAGGGGAAATAAATAGGTGTTTTTCTACAAAGATTGGAGCTCTAATCAGTCAAAAAACTAATTTCAAAACAACCAGAACAACAACTAGTCAACAAACCACTTAGAATAGACCAAATAAATAGTCAAGATTCTAGAATAATGATCAATTTTAGTGTAAGATAATAGTACCAAGGCTGGACTAAAGCATCAATGGTACTACTATCCATTTCTAGTGCTCATATCCAAACAACAAAAAAACTAGATTTTCCAAAAATAGATAGAAAGGTAAGATCAATTACAATTTTGTCAGCTATAATTCAGACTAGAATCAATAGTTTTAATATATTTTTGCTTAGAGAATCCAAATATAGGTGGCATCATGTAAGACATGATGTCTTTAGCTTCTAGTTTTAGATACAATAATTGGTATAACTTCTAGATCAGTATCCATGTTTTAGGCACCAGTGATTGGGGGTAGATTACACATCACTTTTGCTTCTTTTATTTTTGAGTTCAATATTACTTAGGCATTCTTAGTAGTTGAATTAATTACTACATCTATAGATGGTTGGAATCATTTTGGATTGAATTTAATACAATCATAACCTTCACATTTCTTGAGTTCTTAAGTGGCTTCCACATAAGATAAATTTTTAGTTTTAGAGTGGCTTTCATACAAGCCTAATATCCATCTTTTTTTAAGTTGGCCAAAATTGGCCTAGATTCCAATACACAATCAGATATCCAAGCCACATTATCATATTTATAGAGCATTCATGGGCTTTACAATCCATCTCATGCAACATACTTCTTCACACTGGTATCAATTTATAGCTTCACTTCTTGGGGCAATGATGGAGCCAAAGGGCCAACCTTTGTATTCTTGATCCACCTATTTAGAGGGATTAGACACACATTCCAAACATTTATTAGCACATGTATGACCACCTAGCTTCACTTATTGGTCAATGATGGAGCCAAAGGGCCAACCATTAGATTTTTGAGCCACCTATTCAAAGGGATTGGACACACAACTCAAACACTGATCAACACACATATAACCACCTAGTTTCAATTCATGGGGTAATGATGGATCCAAAGGGCTATCCTTTTTATTCTTGAGCCACTTATTTAAAGGGATTAGACACATAGTCTAAACATTGATCAACACACATATGACCACTAGCTTCACTTCATGGTGCAATGATGGAGCCAAAGGGAAAACCTTTTTATTCTTGAGCCAGTTATTTAGAGGGATTGGACACATAGTCCAAACACTGATTAGTACATACATAATCATTTAGCATCATTTATTAGACAATGATGGAACCAAAGGGCTAGCCTTTGTATTCTTGAGCCACTTTTTAGGGAATTGAGCACTCAACTTTATTTGTGATATAACTTTTGGTACAACATCATTCAACACATACCTAGCACACTTAGCCTTACTCAACATCATAGTAGGTTTTGTATTGGTTCATGTACTAGGTGAGGTGTATTCATTCCTTTCTCATCCTCTCTCTCTCTCTTACCCAGCTTTGTATATTCTTGTTTTATATTTCATATAATAGGAACTAATCTACTCTTTGTTTTCCTTTCATAGATTCACACTTAAATAACATGCTCTCTATGCACTATCCAACATTACTAAACATCATAGAAGCTTCATGGACTTCAACTTTTTATGTAATTTTAGGTATGATTTCTATTTTCCTTTATCCTAGTATTTCACTTTATTGCATCACTAGAATAAAGGAGGGGAAAATGTAGTCATATAAAATGTAAAAATTGGTAACTTGGGCATGGATAATGAAACCCAATCCTTAGGTCCCTCTTTCTTGCTCTCATAACCCTTTGAGGATTACTTTTAGTAATTTACAATCATCCATGGCCTTTCAGACTTGATCCTAACTAAGTTAGGACCCTCTCTTCATGACTAATCCATCCCCCCAGGCCCTATCAGCTTAGGACAATAGCACCCAACTTGGATACTAGCTTTAGACCCTAAGGTGTCTAGCTTTTGGTTCTATTGTCTAAATGCATCTTAGGCTCCAATGGTCATTTCCTTTTATATCCTTATCTTTAATCATGTTGACCTAATACAAATTCATTTAACCCATGACCAATAGATACATATATAAGCCCATTAAAAGATCATTTGGAAAGGGTTGTAAAACATCATTGAAGCAAGCAAGAATACAAGCAAGACCACTCAATCAATCTTCCCCATTCTCTGCATATAGCTAGCATGTATACTTTCAATCCAATCCAAGTCCTTAAACTAGTCCTTGGTCATCTCAAGAACACCTAGTTTTAGAATTTCTTGCATTTTCATTCACTATTGTACCAAGCACTCTTAAAGGGAGAACTACATATGGCTTGATCCCTCTTCAGAGTATTGGTATGTAGGCATCATGCCCACACACAGGGTGTGAAGCACATCTAGTGCATATTACACACATTAACCCCTTTTCCCTACTTGTCCAAGTTTTTATTCAAGTGAATATAAGGCATAGATAAATAAAATCAGATCTACAAGGAGAAATGTTGATAATGAGGATTCACAACTTTAGAAATAGAGTCTCATATACCTATTGAACAAAACCTAGAAAGCTTAGATACTTAGGAAAATAGTGCTAGATAAAGAATATAACGTTGCTTCCACTCATGTCCACTTTTGGTGCTCTTATATAATTAGAAAATAAAATTTAAAAACCTATTTGTGATAGTATCCCAGTCTTACACACAAATTTATAGACCCTATCTCATTCAGATAAGCACAAAATAAGATAAGTTTAATTTTATCTCTTTCACTACTATTTTTAGAAAAGCTCTAGTTACAAATAAATTTCACAAATTAGTATCTTTAATTTTGAATATTATTTACTAATTTTCTCCTAATAATACCCTTTTATTATTTAGGAATCAAACACTAATTTCCCCAAAAATAATAAATCACTAGGATATAACAAAAGGGACCCAGCATTAGTTAGACCATGCTAAATAATTAATTGGGGATCAAGACATAAAGGGACCAAGCATAAGATTTTTAGACTAAGGTTTAGTCATGTTAAAAAACATGACTAAGCCTTAGGATAAAAATTAATCTAAGTTTATGACACAAATAATTATTCCCATGTAAATTGTTCATGTACAAATTTGAATTTAATTCAAAAGGGACCTAGTTTAAAACATTAGAATAGGGTTTTAACATGACTTAAAATAGATTCAATTAAAATTTGATAGAATAGAGGCTAGTAAAAGATCAATTTAACATTGAAGCACAAAAACCTAAGCATGTTCATTCTCAAATGAGATTCCATTAAACTTTCAATACATAAACACAGGTAATAATCATTAGCAAAATTATAAGGGGTAAAACCATGATCACTTGAAGACATGTCAATTTATCCAAATGAGAACCAAGTGTGGATGTTTTTAAAATAAAAATAATGTGTCAATATGCTAGTGGTACTTTGATCAAGTGATTTTTCAAATTTAAGGTAAAAATTTACATAATTTAAAACAAGGGTCCCCATTTTTCAAAAAAGGGGGAACAAATGGCAACTTCTAGGGGAACATAGTAATATGTTAAATTTTAAAGACTCTGGTTTAGACTAATGACTAGGCTACTTATTCCACTTGATCAGGCACCATTATTAAGATCAATTCATGGTTAAAAAAGTCTTGAAAATTCAGAATTAGGATCAAATATTAGAACATATCCATGCTTTGTGTGTGCTTTAATTTCACTTAGTGATTTCCATAGGATTTAGAGAACAACTTTTAGATTCATAGCCTTAACTATTAACATTGAATTACAACATATTTATATTTTCATTAAAAATCATAATTTAGCTTAGGGATGGCTTGGTCATCACTCTAATGCCAACCAAGATTCCATAGCCCCAATAGAGATACCTTTATCTCTACTCAATTCCTTATTCCACTATCATCTAGGTGTCCATATCACTAGTGGAGATTACCAGAATCACCTCTAATTATAAATATTTTGAATTTTGTAATAAAGCTCTTATTTTTGTATTATTAAAGGTATTTTGAATTTATAATAAAGGTTCAAAACCAACTTAGATAGGTTTTAGAATTTGGTCAAATGTTTGGTCTTCAAACAATCATCCTTGGTTGTAAACTTTATCCTAGGCAATTAATGTTTTTTAAGTACAAGCTTGGCTATATCTAAATAATTCTATATTTCATCCTACATGTACAATACTTCTTATAATCAAGATTAGATTAGAATAAGGCTAAAAATATCAAGGAATAATTATCATATTAATTAGTCCTCACTGGTTTCTCCAAACTATAACATTAGTCCCACATTTCAACAATCCATGATCAACCAATGTTGGGAAGTCACACCTACATCTCTAAACTATGAGGTTTCTTGAGTAATTGGGTGAATTTTGATCAAGGGGATATCTTTAAAATATTTATTTAAAATAAATCAAATTAGAGAAAAATAAAACACACCAAAAAAGAACAAAGGAAACAAGCAAACAAATATATATACACACACTATGTACAAACAAGGGACAAGAAGGAAAGAAACTAAACTAAGCCCTACCTACACTAAATCTGACTAGTCTTATAGTTCATTCCATGAATACTTTAGGTGGGATAGTAGAGAAGTAATGATTTAGGTATTGTCTATTGGTTGGCAATGTGAAATCTACTCCTTACAAGTCTTTTAGTTTGAAAGTGTTATCTCCTATGGTCTTAGCAATCTGATATGGGCCAATCCACAAAGATGTGAACTTCCCATGATTTCCTTTTGGTTCTAAAGTTTTATCCAAAATAAGAACTAGGTATCCTTATATAAACACCTTTAACTTTGAATTCTTATCAAACCACCTCTTAATCATGGTTTGGTATCTTCTAAAATTGGCAAAAGATTCCTCTCTTACATCTTCCATCTGTATGATTACAAGTAACCTTGAGATTTTAAATTGTTGATCCTCCTCCATGTACTCTTACATAGAATTTTAGGTTGTAAGCTTGAGTTTTATGGTAAATATAGGTTCTTGATCATATAACAGAAAGAATGGTGATGCTTTGAGAGCTTGTTTGACTCTAGTTCTATCTTCCCAAAGGGCATACTTAAGTAGTTTGTGCTATGTTCTTACTTTATTAGTTGCAGACTTCTTTATGTATTTCATAAACTTATTTTTTATTGATTCTAGCACTCCATTATCTTGAGGGTAATGGTTTGATAAGAACTTAATAATAATATTGTTGTCATATGCCCATTTAGTCATCTCAATAGACACAAAGGTAGATCTATTATCACAGACTAGAGATACTGGTGTGCCAAACCATGTGCATATGTTTTCTTCTATAAATTTGATCACTTCTTCAGTCCTACACTACTTGGTTGATACTACTTTAGTCCATCTTGTGTAGTAATTAGTAGCACTCAAAACATACCTGTGATCATTAAATGAATTAGGGTTTATGACCCCTACAAAGTTTAATCCCCATTATGCAAAAGGTTTATCAATGATGACTGGTTTTAATGACATGGTAGCCTTGGGCTCTTTAGTGTTGAATATTTGACATGAATGAAACTCCCTCATATGCTTGTGACTATCCTTGAAGATATTAGGCTAATAATAACTAACTCTAAGGATATTATGGGTTGTAGTCCTTTCAGATGGATGTCCAGTTCCTAGTTTTTCATGAAATGTGTTCAAGATCTCAACTACTTCTTCATTGGACACACACCTTAGTTAAATTCCTTCAAAGTTATTCTTATGAAACATCCCATTTGTTATTAGGAAATGGGTTTCCTTGAGCCTTAAATCTCTCTTTTGTTCTTTACTTAACCCTATAGGATAATAACCATTGATTAGTAAATGAACAATAAGATCATACCAATCATTGGGTTCAAATATTTATTGGTCTACCTACATAACACTCAGTTTGGGATTAGTATTAGCAATTAAATAAATTAAAACTTGGCATCTTACCAACTTGGTAGTTTTCATCTCTAGGTCATATTATTGAAGAAAAAACATCCACTTACCTCTCCTTTCTCCAAGTTCACATTGACTCAATATTAACTCAGTTGCAGAGTTTGGTATAATTGCATGCACTTTATTCCTAAGAATATAGTGTCTAAACTTCTTTACTACCTTGACTAGAGTAAATTCTTGTTTGTCAATCAAAGAATAATTTAACTCAAAAAAATTTTAAGGTTAGTACTCATGAAATCAATGGGCTGACCACACTTATCTATTTTGAGTTAGAATAATAGATATTGTATGATCAGAGGCAAAGGAATAAAGATAGAAATATTTACTAAAATATGGACTTATTAGTATAGGATCTTATCCTATTGCTTCTTTTATGTCTTTGAAAGATTTCTTGGTCTCCTCATTCCATGTGATCTTGACATCTTTCTTCAACATGTCATTTAATGGCTTCACAATCTCTACAAAACCATAAATGAATTTTCTCACAAAGTTGATTTTACCAAAGAAAGACTTTAGTTCTTTCCTACTATTAAGGGGTTCTATATTTGATATTGCATTTACTCTATCTAGGTCTATAGAGATGCCCTCCTTGGTTATGATATGTCCCAATAGATTTCCCTCAATAACATATAAAATACTCTTTTTGGGATTGAGGGAGATTCCATACCTTATGTATCTCTTAAATACTTGTTGCAAGTGTATGATATGTTCTTCCCTATTTTTTAAAAAGATATTCAAGTCATCCATGTAAATGATAATGCACTTACCTATCATCCCCTAGAATTCATGATCCATTTCTCTTTGAAAGGTTGCACTTGCATTGATTAATCCAAAGGGAACTATTTTATAAGCAAAAGTGCCCCACTTAGTAGTAAAGGTAGTCTTCATCATGTCTTCCCTATTCACTAGCACCCAATTATACCCTAAAAATACATCAAGAAAAGACATCATAGTAGAACCAAAAATAATTTGGATTACTTGGTTAAGAGAAGCTAGGGGATAATTATCCTTTTCAGATGCTCTATTCAAATTTTTGAAGTCAATACACAATCTGATTTCACCATTTTTCTTCTTGACTGGTACTAAGTTAGCTACCCAAGTGGAGTGTCTAATGGGAAACACTATCTTATTATCTAGTAACTTCTTGACTTATTTATATACCATTGGCTCTAGGTTAGGGTTGGCTGGCCTTTATTTCTACCTAAAAGGTTTGCAATATTCTTTCAATGATATGGTGTGGGTTATGACTCTAGGATGAAATATCTACAAGTCATCATAGGACCATGCTATCACATCCTTATACTTGGTTAGAAAATCTTTGGCTCTCTTGGTTTCAATGCTTGTGCATGATATACCAATATTCACCAACTAAAGTTGATCTTGGGAAATTAGGTCAATTTCATTATTTTCCTTCCCATCTACTTTGAGAATCTTGATAGTCTCACCTAGTTTATCTGAATCAAATAGTCTTTCTAAGGATATCATTTCTTTGAGAATATTATTGTCACTCAATTCAATAACCTTGTCATCAATATTTCCTTTAACTTTGTCATCATCAAATGTATTTTCATTGACCTCATCAATGATGTGAGGCTCAAATACCCCTAAGATAGTCATGAATTCTATGATGTATTGATCATCATTGATAGTTATAGATGGTTAACATTGTATGGCACTGAGGGACATGGGACTAATTCAATGGTGAGGCTTTGTAACTTAGAATTTTGATTGGGCATAAGGTTAGCTACAACTAAAGCAAGTTTATTGATAGCAAGGTTAGTCCCATACTTTAAACTTATACTTCTTAAGATAAGATAATTTGCATTGATATTTACTTTTGACTTGATTAACTACTAGTTCAAAGTCACCAAAAACTAATAGTTCTTTAACCTCATGTCTTATTACAAATTGTAATCCAAGAATAAGTGATTCATACTCTATAATATTGTTAGTGCATGGGAATTGGAGTTTGTAAGAGGTAGTATATTCTTTCTTAATGGGATTGATTAACACCACTCCTACTCCAGAACCTTATTTGCATCTAGCACCATCAAAATATAGATTTCATAATCTAGGAATAGCATGAGAAGTTTTAGAGTTACATTGATCCGTAAACTCCACTGATAAACTCTAAGTAAAATTTTTAAAAGTATGGATTATAAATTTCTCAACTTATAAGATGTTGGAATGAATTAAATCTGATTCAAATATCATGTTTCAAAATTGAAATAAAGGTGAATTCATATATCACATCAATTTTCCATTGAAACCGTTAGATTTTTCAAATTATTGATTTTATCCAATTTCTCGTAAATGATAAAATGAGTAATTTTTGCATTATAATTAAAATCTTAATTATAATCTATAAATTTAACTAAAAATGAAATGCAAAATTGAATTCAAAGATCAAAACATAAAAATTGTTTATGGGGTTTAGAAATTCCTACGTCCCCAGGTTCGTATCGAACTGATCCATTAATGTTGCTCAAATTTTCAAGTTAAAATATAATTAAAATCAACAATAGATCATTTCTCTCTAAAAAAATAGTGTTTCAGACATTTGAAAGACCTTGGCTGACTCAGCACATCCTTCACCTTCCTGAATCACATGTAGAGGCTTCTCCAAATCAAAATTAGCAACTTCTATAGCTCAAAATGGCATCACCAATTCTCCAAAATGGGAAAATGAATATACTTCATATAGAGTATAAAAATTATAAACAAATTTTTAGTTTACTCCAAGCTTTGATTCAGCCTCTAAGGGCTCCAAAATAATGAAATATTGTAAGCGAGTCTATAATCTCCCATACACAGTCAGCTTCCTGTGTCTATTCAAGTAGAAATTAGTCCCTTTTATAACACTTCGACCTATGTGGCTAAAGTGGTCAAGGCATTAAAATTTTAGGTGGTATGTCAAAGGTTCAAAACTACTAGCCATTTCTTTTAGGTGCCTTGCATGCATTTGAAATCTTCTTTCCCTCCTTTTTAGGTGCTTTGACTTATTATTGGGTGCATTTGTCCCACATGGGCTGTGTGGAAGGTGGATGCATGTTTTAAGATGCTTAAAACAGCCAAAGTTTGTTCCTTTTCAAATGAATAAGGCTTAGGTGCCAACTTAAGCTTCTTATTTTACTTGGTCCATGCACGACCTAGCGGATGACGTGGTAGTTTGTGCAAGTTGGCCTTTGACACCTTTTTCAAAGTGGTAAACGTTTGAAAATTTCAAATAACATGTGAATAAAAACACCAAATCAAAATTTTTTTTGCACCTAATTATTTTTCCATGTGTCAAATTACTATTGGTCCACTTGGCATGCCCTCATTGTGCCACGTCATCTTATAACACCAAATTTTTACCTATCGAACCAAAACTTCAACTAATTATATCTTGAGAATCTAGACTCCACTTTTTGAACTGAAAAAAGCATCAAAAAGCTCTTGATGAGATCTATAGTGTGCCACCACTGAAACTCATACTTGAAACCACTATAATAACTCAATTTTTGATCATACATACCTTTGGGGTGTTAAGAGTGTAAACATATAGACCTAAGTTAACCATGTTGACCCTTTCATTGGTTGCATTTTACTTGATAATCATATGTTTCATCTTAGGCTCCCTCTCTATCTTGATCTAATTTGGAAATAATTTCTAGGTTAACCATGTGTATGAGAAATCAATTGACATGTAACCATTCAATGATCTGGTCAAGTCTCTACTTAGCAACATTCCATAGGCATTAGGGATATCTACCACTTGTAATGAATTGTTGGATCCTTGGTTCAAAATCAATTTGCATGTGACCATTTAATAATTTACCAATTAATTTGACCCTTGATTTATCTAATTAAGTTATAACTCTATCATATTTAATTATATTCAAACTTATTTGCTCATAAATACCTTTAGGCATAATATTTGTAGATGCTTTAGAGTCTAACAAAAAATTATGAAAATTATTACCAAATATCTTGACTGTCAACAAGAAAGGTGGAACATTTGCCTTACTTTTATGTATTATAATATTAGCATGTGCAAACTTTTGTGATTTTTTAGGCTTCTTAGACAAAGATTCTAATAACAAATCCCTTTGTTTTGTAGTCTGAGTCAACTCATGCAAAGTAATGTTAGCTTTGATCTTTCTCATGTCGTCCACTATATTATATCTAGTCCTATTAGAATAATTAGATGCATTAGCATTGAGTTTAGAGTTACTTCCCTTAGGAGGCTTTGGATTGTTTTCTAATGTAGTATCAAGAGGAGCGTCAAAATTATTTGCTGGAGTTGAAGTAGTTAGAGGTTGTTTTTGCTCCCTATTTCTCAGAGGATAGGTTTAGGAGGCTCTAGATTGTTTTCTAATGTAGTATCAAGAGGAGCATCAAAATTATTTGGTGGATTTGAAGTAGTCAGAGGTTGTTTTTGCTCCCTATTTCTCAGAGGATAGGTTTTCTTCAAATATTTATGAAAAATCATGAATCTCCTCAAAGACATCCTCAGGCTCATTCTCTTCTTGAAATGAGAACTCAAATATTTCCACCATGAGAGTTGAATTAGAATATTTAGATTAACTTGAAGAAATTGAGGTACCTCCATCATTGTCTTTATTAGGGACAACTTCAAAATTATCTAACTCTTCTTGAAAATATTTAAAAGAATTACATAATTATAGACAATCTAATTCATCATGATTTGAATTACAATGAACTCTACAATAATTAGGCAAAGCTAAATCACTAAGATTTATATTAGGTACATTATTATTATAAAATGACTCATTATTATGGCTATTGTTGTTATTTTGAAATCTATTTGAAGGCCTATTAAATTTTTGGAAAGAGAAGTTCTTGTTAGAGCTTTCCCCAGTATGTCCAACTTGATTTTGCAATTGAAGGAATTGAGTGCTTAGTTTTCCAACCATTTTTAACATAGATTCATTCTCATTATTGGGTGCCTTAGAATTATGAACTTGAGTATTTTTACTGGCTATAGGCATTAAAGCTCTCTGGTCTTATGGACTAGATCTACTTGTAATGTTCAAGACTCCTAGGTTTTGGATACGATGTGCATGGTTCAAATGTAATTAGTTCAGAACTGGGAGCTAATTTAAGGTAGGCATATTTTTATAGGCATTGGGTATGACATTTAGAATAGGAAAATTTGGATTAATGTTGGGAATAATGTATGCCATTTGGCCTTATGGTTGCATTTGGTCATTAATGATCACATCTTCAGCATAAGCTAAGGCTAATTTATTGATGACTTGAGCATATATTTTAATAAACATAGAATTCATGGCATCCAAGGCATCCTTGTAAATATCTAAGGCTAAAGCCTCATCAGGTCTATAAAGAGCTATGGTTTTGTTAAAAATTTTCTAGAATCTAGCATTAAAGGCTCTCATGGGCTCATTTGAATCTCTTTTAATCATTGTAAATTGCTTATACATAATGCAAGGACTAATGATTTTACCAAATTGATCAATAAAGATTCTATTAAAATAATTTCACCTAGTTATGTAGTTCTCTAGAAGGTTAAGAAACCATTCATATGTATCATCTTTAAAAGTAAATGAGAATAATTTGCATGCTAAATATTCATGGACTACATTCAAAAGTCTTAGAGAAGTTTTTAAACTTTTAATGTGTTCTTTAGTAGTTATAATGCCATTAAAACTCAAATTAGGCAAATACTTTTTAGTATTATGAGGAAGGTCATGTACCACACCTAGCACATTGATTAAGGAACCACCTAGCCAAGCCATACCTTGATAGGGATTGAACACAAGAGTACTCTAAACTAGTGAATTTGGTTGAGACTTTGAAATTCTATGCTTACCTTTGTCTCATATATCTCTCCTATGAACTTATAATGAAATGAGAGGAACCCTTGTCTCTAAATGTGACTTGGTCCTTATCCTTGGAAATTCCAGTTTGAGAGCTTTGAACCCTATTTGAAATACAATGTGTAAGTCTTATCTTTACAAAGAATGATGATCATACTTGCACATTAAGAAAATTTTGCAAAAATATGTACAAATAATGGAAAAGGAAATAAATCTTTAACTAATTTAGCTCAAATATATGCCCAATTACATGAATATGAATGATCTTTACATGTTTAAGCTCAAATAAACTCAAATTTTCAAAGGATCTATCAATATTTCAAAAAAATAGCTATCACTAACCTCAAAATCATTAGATTCATAGATCTCAAGCTATCTTCACCAAAATTAATCATGAATCTTTAAAGGATACCTATGTTTGTTTAAATAAGCACAAAGACAAGTCTAAAACCATTAAGATCAATTATATTTACACAAATATGCTAAAATAAACACAAATATGCAAATACTACATCAATATTTGAACAGAATTCACCAAAATTAGCAAAGATGTTGCAAATTTTCAAAGATTTAACTAATGCCCTCCTTCTAGAGCTCAAAAAATACATTCCCTATTAATGCCTAAAAGTGTATCATAGGTGGTTTTTAATTTTTAAGAAACACTACTCATTTTTGAATCTAGATAATCTAATGCATGAGTTTCAATTTATGATAATCCTATTATCCTTGGTGGAATAGAGGTAGAAAAAGTAGACTATTTCTCAAATTTATATTAGTTGATGGTTGGGAGCCACTGTGGCCTGATAGTTGATCTTTGATTTTGAAGATAACCTATGTTATTTAAATTGAATCATGATCAAACCTAAGTCTAAAGTTAAGCTAAGATGATTATTCCCAATGAAGCGAATCTAAGGTGAATTGATAAAAAAGGATCAAAAGGAAGGGTAAGGTAGAGAAGAAGTATGTTGCTGATCTTTAACCCAAACATTATGATAAAGTTAAAGTTTCATCTAAATATGCATTTAACCAATCTATCACATGAAGTAGCATAAGCTCAAATCCTACCACACATTAGGCAAACATTAAAGGATAGTATGAAATAGTGTAAATAAGGACCAGATTTACTTTAAATATTTACTCCTACAAGCAAACAACATTAGCACATATGAAATAAGAATGAATAAAACTAAGAAAACCTTAGAAATTTCAACTAATCTAGCATTAGCATAAATTAGAAACTCTACACTTAAATATGCACATCCATAATTAACAAGAACCATTCAAATCTAAGATTCAGACTAGACAAATGAGAGAGAAACCATGATAGCAATTCACACAAAAAAAATGTGGATAAACTTTGTAAAACTCCCTACTTTGTATTAATTTACTCAAAAGTTACAAAATAGTTTTTGGCTCCAAAAACTCTCTCCTTTCTACAATTGACAATACCTCTTTATATAGATAATTTATGAGGTATGCCAATTAGTCATGTCAAATATTAAGGATAGTTTTCCTTTTACAATTCTTTGAGAACCTTTTAGACATTATAAAATGACTAACATATATGCAATTTACTTTACAATTTGTACATGACAAAAACAATATTCTATTTTTAGAAAATATACAATGTTTCTATATAATAGAACATCCTAAGTCAACTAGATTGACTCTGGGACCCTTGTACTAATGCAGTGCTTTCCCTTCCCTACAAGATCTTCATTTTATAATGTTCTTCATTGATCAATTGGAGATAAATGATAGGTCTCATGAACACCTCCTTTTATTGATATTTTAGGCCCTTTATATCCCTCTTACCCCTTTCCAAAGCTTATTTTATGCTCCTAGTATCTCCTATCTTTTCCTCTAATGATAAAATTAGGCCACGATCTTCTTGTTATCAACCCCTATTTTCCCTTGTCCTTGATTCCTCACTTCTTACATGACTTGAATAGTTATATGTTTGACTCTTCATTAGTTATGAGGCCCAAAGGATAAAGTGTGGTGGCATATTTTTTCAATCTATCAAATATGTGAAACATTTTATCTTGTAATTATTAGAGGTCCTTAGACATGTCCTCCATCTACTTGAACCAACTACTCAATGCTTTGATCTTATAAATTAATATATCCATAGCCATATTTATGTGGGCTAGGCTAACTATTCTGGATTTAGGGATTTGATTTTTATTTAATACTTTGATCAAATCCTTCACTTGGTAGCTTGAATCCTACCATTGGCCAACTTGGCCTATATACATGGTTCTTTGTTTAATCACTACCTCTTTCCTAGTCCTGACTAACTTTAAAGAATTGAACAAATCAACCATGGTGTCCTCAAATTGCCTAAAACTGTCTTCTTAGATTAACAAGATGGATCTTTCTTTCAAATTATTATTTTTTTACAAGATGCCCTCTATCATTATTTGAAATTGATATGACTGATCCTAAGCCATTTCAAGAACATTTTATTCAAATATTGGGTCCTCGCCAAGGTTTTGTCCTCCAATTTTATTTAATATAATAAAAGGTTCCACTTTTTGGAAAGTGAACTCCTCTCTGCCAACCATGGATTTATTCTTAGTTACCCTCTATAAAATGGAAGTTTTTGGGTCAAATTTGACACCAACTAAATATTCTATCACCTTTGGATTTGGTGTCTCCATTTGTGTTCCACTTGATTCTCCTAGAGTAGCCATTCTTTTTGCATCTTCCTTTTGTAAGGCAACTATCCATGGCTTAACTTCTTCATGAACTAGGATATCAATTGCCTTCATCATTACCCAAGGATGTTGTGTAGTAGGTACCTTTTACAATTTTACATAGATGAACCATTCAAGAATGGTTGGACCCTGAATCAAGTTTTCTTCACTAAAGAGGTTGAATTCACTCAAAAGATGAGTGAAGGTCACCTTGTGCTTCTTAGCCTTCACTAGAGCAATGGCCAATTTAGCTTTTCTTTTTGGGGTGTCTATATGAACTAGATCCAAAAATTTCTTCCCTTTCTCTTCTTTTATTTCTTCCATTTTTGATCCTCAGACTCATAAGCTAATGATAGCATTTTGAGGGTATCTTAAATGGTCTTACTAGGCTCTAATGATACCATTTGAACCTCCTCCACTAGTGGTCCTTGTTCATCTACTTGGGCTAAAGAGGATGTAATTTCATTAGGCTTTCTCTCATCTATCATTAGCTCAATTTTTGCCTCATGTTTTGACTCTATCTTTGGTTAGGCTAGTGGAGGTTTAGAAGGTGCACCACTTATCAAATGGTATTATTTTAGACCCATTGACATTTGTCATCATTCCCTTTTATCTCCCTCTACATTCTAGACTATAGATTAATGTTGTGCCTTTTCAATCTAATGGTGACCTCATATAATGAATAGGCCTTTATGTATATGTGGTCAAAAGGACCAAGCTGATGATCATAAGGGATATTGATTCTTTTGTCTTTCAAATGTTTTTCAACTCTTTCATGTGGATCCCACTAATTTAGCTCATCAATTTATAGATTAAATGAGGCCGTGTGTTTATAAACAGCCTCAATATTGTCCCATTGTGAAAAAATAGTCCTTATAATGGTTATGGGGTGGGTATGAAGTAGTCCCTTCCTTTTGGTTGTGCACAAACCATCTATCCCATTACATATTTGATAATCCACCTCCTATTCTACTAACTTGATGAGCACATAGATTGGTAATCTAAAGGGAGTGCATTGGGTTCCCTCAATCCTAATGATTACACAATTAGGATATAACTAGATGTCTCCCATGGCTTTAATAGACTTTTTGATCAAGGGGATAACTCTTGACATTGGACTCCCATTTATGGCTTCAGTTAGGGATGGATAAACACAATCATATATGAATTGGATGTGGTTCCTATATTTGAATGTGTAACTTTGAATAGTATTAGGATACTATTTATGTCCCATCAAGTGACCATTACCTAAGGTTGGGGATCTTTGTGGTAGCAAGCAAGGCATCCAGGAGGTATGACATCATGTAGAATTACTTCCTAGTTTTCTTCTTGACTTTAAAAATATATCTATTTAAATAGGTGCTAATAACTTCACCAAGAGGAGGCGTGATATGCTTCTCAATCATAAATTAGACTAAGTGTACCCAAATTTTGTTCACATATGTAGTGGTTCAACTTCTACATAATCTATTCATCATAGTCATGATCATCCTGATTCCAAGTCTAAATTGGCCAATGGGGATGTTATTATTGATGTCAAAAAACACTTGGTTTATATAATATAGCCATAGAGAAAGGATGTTCTTCAAATCATTTTATTTGGACAATTGTTGATTATGGTTTGGTTTAATTGGGGTTTAGGTATTTTGTAATAGTTTTCTAATGCTATAGCAAAATGTAAGTAATTTTATTGAGACTACCTTCATGAATAAGCATGCCCCTATTTATTTTTCCCTCTTTAAAAATAAGAGAGAGAATGTCTATACAATGCAGTACCTCAAGTTTTTCAATACCATAATGGAGAATTGTCATTTGAATGGAGACTATGTTGTAGTAGAGCCTCCTTATAGACATGTTATTCTCCTCTTCTCTTATGATGGGTTTTTGGTTCTCAATGGTCTAAAATAAGCTTGACTAATTACTATCCCCTATATTTAGAGTTGTGGCATTAAATAATGTGTCCTTAAAAATCTTTCCTTCTTCATATGAAGTCAAATAGAGCTCCATATCCTCTCTAAAAACACCTTTTCAAGTTTCCATGACTTGTGAAATTGTTATATTACTCATTAATGGTATGTATTTCAATTTTGGATCTAATTATCCTTACACAAATGACAATCCAATACTCCTTGGCTTGATTATAATGATAAAAGGGTTGAATTAAGGTTTTTGTACTTGCTAAGGATTTCCTAAAGAATTTTATAGTGCTTTTATGGTAGCAACTATTTGAACTTATGTGATCTTCATGACTTATATTGTGTTTATATCTTTATATTTATACCTTTGAATTTTTGAGCCCATAATATATTTTAATCTAACTTGGCATTTATGTGGCTCCATCTTGGCATATATGTGGCATGCTACTCATTAATATTTAAAATATGACCATTTCTTGCTTTTGGACATGTGTTAATATTTTATTATTTATAGACCCTTTAAATATTCTATCTTCCCTCACACCATTAGATATATTTACTCATATCAACATGATTCATTGATCTCAATCTAAGAAATTAAACATCATTGGTTGTTTATTATATTCTCCATGGTTATGACACTTTTCACCTTTGCATTAATACTAATATTTGTTGAAATGTCAACATCAATCTTGCACCATCAGATCCTCTCTACCTAGATGAATGTTCTTTATTGATCTTGATCTACTTAATTATGTATCCTACTCCATATATCATTGATTAGAATGTGTATGCTTATCCACATACCATCAATCTTTGAAAGATGATTGATATTCAGTTTGTGGCTTTTAGATATACCATGTGTCATCTCTATGTTCATCCTTATGGATTTTGAATTTTTAACCTTCATCATGCACCATTAGATATTTGTTCAACCTAATCAACATGTTCCATCAAATCATGAAATGAGGGTTAGAATTCCTTAACTGCTCAATGTTCTTTTACTAAAATTATGACACTTGTTACCTTCTCACTTGTCTTGGGGTCTTTAAATTATCAACATTGATCCCATGAAATTAGACCACCTTCGAATGATCAATCATGATCCATTTAATCATCCTTTTCTATGTAGCATTGGATCTTTGGTAGGTTTCCCATGATGGTGACACTTGTCACCCTCTCACTTGTTTTAGAGATCCATTAAAGTTTTGACTTAGCACATGCCATTAGATCAATATTTCCCAAGTAAATGCATATCGTTAATCCTACGGTCAATAAAAATATTAATTTAGGCTTACGAGATATAAGGAACTTAGCTTAAATATTTTAAACTAAGTTTTTATTCATGTTTGTTCATTCATGATGAAATAGACCCCTGAATGATAAAATTTTTAGGTTAAATTCTAAATCATAATGAAATAGACCCTTGAATGATAAGAGATAAGTCATAAATTTTTAGACTAAGGTTTTTATTGTATTCATAAATATAATCAAAACTTTAGGAAAAGGATTTATGACTTGTCTAGGATATAAAAAAAGGGACCCCGCATTAGTTAGAACATGCTAAATAATTAAGGGGGGCTTAGGACATAAAGGGACCAAGCATAAGAGTTTTAGACTAAGGTTTTGTTGTGTTAAAAAACATAACTAAGCCTTAGGATAAAAATTAATCTAAGTCCATGACATAAATAATTCTTCCCATGTAAATTATTCCCATGCAAATTTGAATTTAATCCAAAAGGGACCTAGGTTAAAACATTAAACTAGGGTTTTAACATGACTTAAAATAGATTCAATTAACCTTTGATAGATTAGAGGCTAGTAAGAGATAAATTTAACATTGAAGCATAAAATCCTAAGCTTGTTCATTCCCAAATGAGATTCCATTGAACCTACAATATATAAACACAAGAAATGATCATTAGCAACATTAGACGGGGTAAAACCATGATCACTTGAAAACATGTTAGTTTATCCAAATGAGAATCAGGTGTGGATTTTTTTCAAATAAAAATAATGTGCCAACATGCTAGTGGTACTTTGATAAAGTGATTTTTTAACTTTAAGTTACAAATTTGCAAAATTTAAAACAAGGGTCCCCATTTTTTAGAAATGGGGGTATGTTGACCTCAACAAGCCCCACTATAATGTTCTACCTCAAGAAAAACTATTTAAATTCTCTATTTGGATGGTATATCTCAATAATATAATTATGTATGCCCATAATTTAGCACTACATCATAATATAATACATCATGTACCCACTAGAAGTCTATCTCCTTATATGACCTCCATGTAATTTGGTCCTCTACAATCTCATCTAGCACTCTCATGTAGAACTCCAAATCCCCTAAATGTGGTCTATGTGTCCCTATAATCACATGCCATGTAGATATAATTAGTTACTCCTTTGGTCTAGCACTCATATGTCCAATGGGCCACTCCATAGCAATGTGTTCCTAAAACCATACCTATAATAGAGTTGAAGGACCTATCTCCTTCCAATATGAATAAACTATGTGATGAAAATATTTTATAAATGATCCAATACACAAGGCCCCCATACAAACTAATCCCTCATATCCATCATGTCAATAATCAAATCTAATAAACCAATATGGAACAATTTTTTTCTCTTGTCAAGTAGCATAATGCCATTAACAATAGCCATGAGAATAATCATCAATGTATATATAGCTAAGGCCATGCATGTACCAATATCCATGCCCACTCTCACAATTAGAATAAAATCTTGACCATATATCTTATAGAGTGAAATCACCTGTGGTCCCTATCCCTAGCATACCAGTGTCTCCCATATCAAGATCCTCAAGATCTACCATACATCCTCAAGTATGACTGTCATCTCACCCATTGATAGATGAAATGTATTCCTCTCACTATGTCTTCTCTTAGATAACACTGTTAGTAATTCATTATCATCTCATATCTCTAGCTTATGGGTAATGTAGGATAGTCTTATCACCCCTACAACTCTGAACTCATACTTCATGAACCTCACATTTATGATAGTACTTTATCCCTTTACTCCCATGTCACTAGTATTAGTAATACATCATACAAATAATCATGCTTAATGGTATGTTTTTAATCTCAAAATTAGAAAAAAATATCTAAATCACCATCAAATACTCATTAATTTCCTTTTCATTTATCCATCTACCCAAAATGAATGTCTATTTCTCAATTTTTTATCCTAATTTTTTAACCTAAAAATTTTGCCACTCACTTTAATGATTTTTCTATGCCCTTCATCAATTTCACAATTTCATAATTTATAACCCCAATTTCATAATTTTGATGATTTCAAAACTATGTTTGGTGAATTTTATACCTAAATCAATGTTTTCATTACACATATGTTTAATTTTGTAAATCCCTCTAAACTATTTATCCCAGACAATTTCATTACTCATTTAAGTTATTTATCTACTCATTCTAGTGATTTGAAAACTACTACTTACAAATTCACAAATTCCCTAACCTATTTATCTCAAATGATTTCTCTATCTAGTGTTACAATTTCATTACATGGAACAATGATTTCATATTTATCCTTGACAATTTCACAACTTTTGATGCTAAAATCATTAATGGGGAATTTGTGAAATTATGAAAGTCAAATTTAACTTGTAATATATGATTAAAAATGAAAAATCAAAGTTCAAAATTGTACTCCCCAGACTCCTCATCCTCTCTAGTCTTTGATATATTCTCACATGATCTTTATGGTGATGGTGAACAAGGATACGAGCCACTTTTCTCCATGATCCCAGAGTAAAATCCACTCAATAAAAATCTACTAATAAATAATTATAAAAATCAAATTGCAAAAATTAATTTCTAATTCCTCCTCCATTTATTTATAGTCTACCCCATTCAAATATTTTTCCTTCCAAACCCATCAATTTCAAATTTTAGGCTATAATTAATTGAAATACCATAAATATTTATCAACGGCTTACAACAATAAATTTTTTATATTTATATCTCACATTGGAAAATATATATTCATCATTTTTAGACTTATAGCTTACCATCACCAGGATATATCATTCCCACATCCACTCATGATACCTCTAAGTCTAAACACCATATAAGCATGTAGTCTTCAAATAGTACATATTCTTTTTTATCTATTATTTGGTTTTAATAACTAGGGGTAAATAATTTACACATTTTTTCATCTTAAAATTTTGGTATTAGTTTCTATTACTTCAATATATTATATAGCCTTTATTATATCCACTTATTCATCATTTTACTCTTAATAATTTTTCATATTTCATCCACTTTCTTGCATGAACACTCGAGGGGGCATCATCACATTCATTTTCATTCATCTGGGGCAAATTTTTATTCTCAAATAATCAACACTCTACTTTTTATACTATTATTTGAAATGATCTTACTTCAAAATACCATTTCAAAAAGGGTCAAATGTAGACACCTAAATTTCATTTAGTGTCAAAATACACTTTGACATACTAATTATTCTTCTTCTCTAAATTTAAATTTGAATAAACACCATTTCCCTCTAAATTTAAATAATTGAATAATGAAATCCAAGTATGTAGGCCTTGATAACCTCAAAGTAGAGATATAATGCAGGAATGGATTCATGAAGTTGAAATTCTAGTGTTATAATGTTGAAATTGAGCCAAGCCATCAATCAAGCCAATAATTCAACAATGGTGCATAGAATATATGATGGTAACTCTCCTTATTTAGTCTAATTACAAAGGTTGGATTCCCCCTTGGTAATGAAATCCAAGTATGTAGGCCTTGGGTAGACAATTATTTAAATGAATTTTTAAATTATGTGATTTAGTAGTGTGTGTAAGAAAAATAAAAATAGTACAACTAAATGGTATGTTGAAAAACCTCCTAATTAGACTATGTGATTTACTCTTAATAATTTTGATATTTCATCCACTTTCTTGCATGAACACTCGAGGGGGCATCATCACATTCATTTTCATTCATCTGGGGCAAATTTTTATTCTCAAATAATCAACACTCTACTTTTTATACTATTATTTGAAATGATATTACTTCAAATACCATTTCAAAAAGGGTCAAATGTAGACACCTAAATTTCATTTAGTGTCAAAATACACTTTGACATACTAATTCTTCTTCTTCTCTAAATTTAAATTTGAATAAACACCATTTCCCTCTAAATTTAAATAATTGAATAATTCTAAATTGATAAATTATGCACATATTTTATCCAAATTTATTTAATAAATATGTATTTTCCACCTCACCCATATATCACCCACATTTATCTCCTTCACATATTGACTCATCTAAACACTTCCTCAACCACTTGGTGAGTCACCTTATAACTTTTCAACCAATTCGACCCTTTCTTCATGACTCACTCAATCAACCCTTTTCTCTTAGCCTATGGAACTGGTCATCATCCTCATGGATGAGGACTAATTATCCACCATTGATTATATGAATAATTGTAAATGTTAAAATAATCCTCCACCATTTAATCAACATTATAATCACCTATAAATATATGTGCAAGACATCACTTTCAATCATTCTTACTTATGCCACCAAAGTGATATCAAATTTACAAGTAAATCCCAAGCAAATCAAATCCATCCAAAAATTATTTTCATACCAAAACTTTGCCCATTTTTCCCTTACATTGGATAAGATTAAGTAACCAGACTTTAGAGAGTAAATCAACTCAAATCACAATGGAATAAACTCATGGTACTAAGGTATAATTTTGTGTTATTATTTATTAGATTTATAGCTTTATCATAGTTTGATTATGTTTAGATTAGATTTTAGTTTTTTAGTTTATTTCTTAGCTTAGTTTGCATCTATATTCCCTTCACACACCTATTCTTCTATTGATATCTTTCTAAATCATGTTCTAACTCCATGACATGTCTAACCCTTTTTTTAGAGTGTGTTAATTATAGGTAAGAGTTATCCTCATGCCTTTCCCTTCCTCTAAGGGTCCTCATATAATTATCATAGGTGTACTTTTACATTTTTATAGGGTCCTACTTATCCATTCTCATCTATCAATTTTTGTCATATCTACACCTTTTGAGTTCTCACATATTTGGTGATTCCATGTTGAATTATGATATGCTCATTGTGCATCTAACATTTGTAGATCTCTAATTAATGACTTCTAAATATGTCACATGCCATTATACTATCAAAATAATTAAATATAACCCTTGTCCTCAAAATAGAACCAACATGTTGTACAAGTATATATCGACACACATTAAACCATTTCCCACATTGGCATATCATGTATGGAATAAAAATCATGCAATCTCACTTGAGGTGTGAAGGAATGGAAGAAGTATGATGGGATAATTTTAATTACATGAAATGGGAGAGAAGTTTATGATAAGAGTGGGAGAGGGATATAACCAAATAACTTGAGGAACACACATAAATACTATTATATAATCATAACACAAACAAGTAGTCAATATATTCTCTTTATTAGAACCACTATATTGAATACAAGGGAAAAAATATTTTTTATAGAAAACTAGGTGATATCACTATATAATATGATACTTACTCATAAATATTATCTCTTCCAATTAAATTTTTTTTTAGTTATATAACCTATTTCTCTATACTCTAGTTCATTGTCCCTCTCTCTCTCTATTATCCATCACTTATTGTCTCTACCTCATCGACTAGATTCTCTGTCAGACTAATAGTTTTTCTAATTCCTTCTCTTCCTCTCTTAATTATTTGCTTCCCAATCATGTTTAACCCTAAAATATATATTAAATAATCTTGGGTTAAAGAGGATAGATATATCCTAGGTCACAAGGGTGATAAACTATCTCTATATCATGCCAATTAATTTTTAAACATAGATAAATAATATTCTAAATTTAAATACTAAGATATGGTAAAAATAATAAGTACAAATAATTTTTATATATAAATGAAATAAATAATAATAATGAATAGTTAGATTATTGTGCATATTCAAATATGATATATAACAAGATATAAATATAATTTATCTAAATTTTGAATCAGACATATTCTATAAATTTAACCTTTGTGTTTTAAGACAATTGCATCAACCTTTGATGATTGTGTTAAAGTTTTTATCTAACCTATATGTAGGTGTATTATATGAAATGCCTATTATATATGGATGTAATAACTTTAAATATTATAGGTTTTATGTTTTCTTCACTCTAGTGTGCCCAAATTTGGATCAAAGCTATCACTCTTGTCAAATCATCAAGACCATAATTCTTCATATTTATAGTTACCTTGGGAAAAATGGGTTAGTGGGCTCATAGAGTCTACCAAATCTCAAATCTTTCCCATCATTGGGTGATTCCTACATATCCACTACTCCAAATAAGTCCTTTGACTGGTGTAGTTATCCCTTAATGTGTTGGCTTGTATGTGCATAAGGGTGCAATATATAAAAAGTAAGTATAATAGTGACCTAACTTGTGACTTGGAAAATATGACTCATGGGATTATCCTTTAGTAATTTAAACCTATGGATGTGTTTTCCCTATGAATAATATGGAAATAGGATAAAATAGGGAATATATACTCACTTGAATTCTTGATTTAATGCTTTTGGTAAGTTTCTTTGTGAATTGTTAGGTCTGCTTTAGGTGAGGTATGAATGTTGATTGATCATGCATATATACCAATCTTTTTCAAAAATACCTCACATCAAATCACTTAGTTTGGCCATAAGGATACATTTCATTTGTGAATAATATGACTTTGGGGAACTTTATACTTATGTTAGAATAGGACACTTGCATCAATGTATGAATCTAATTGGGATGCAAGTGTTCAAGGAGATGGAAAATAAACACATGTCTAAAACCTGTAGAGACATGACATAACTAGGTTTATATAATTTTAAGAATGATATAAGGTTTGAGTCTTTAGAATAACATTGATTAAACTAAGAGATAGGTAATAGGTACAAGATATCATGGATATGAGCCTTTTGGAAGTGGGAAGGGTCTATAACTAAGAGGAATAACCAAGGTAAATATTTTCCAAGTGTAAGAGACTAAGGTGATACATAATATAGATTTATTTTCTACATCCCCCCTTAATCTAGTGATTAAATTTCTAGTTTAAAGGAAAATAAATGTGTACCTAGGTGTGTATAACATACTTTGCCTTTATGTGAGCCCAACTTGATTTATTTTCTAGTGATTGACCTATAATGAAGATCATGTTACAATATACAATCAATGCATTTAATTCAAAACTAAAAGAATTGAAATTATTTAAATAGAAAGATCAAGATTTAAGAGTACACTTGTGTATCAATGTAACTAAATTGCCTTTTGGCAACTTGATTTAAAAATGTGTATCATTATAAATCATTGAAACTAATATTAGGAAAAATATAAATATTTAAGTGCATATATATAAAGTTTTAAGGATAAAATTTCCCCCAACCCTAGATAAAATATGAGTTACCACCTGATAGTTTATATTAACTCAATCATGTAACCCAATCTTACATATAACCTAGTGAGTGTGAGTTGATCCAAGCCAACACAAACTATAAATATTGTGAGTTTAGATGATGTAATCAATTCCAACATATAAACTTATAAATATTGATTTATTTAATCACCTAAACCATACCAAAAGTGAACCAACTACTGTAGTAGATTGGCTTAATAACAATTCATAAAATTTAGACCTAGTGTTCTAAATTCCATAGAAGTATTTAAAATTTGAAACTAGTTTTTGTTTTATAACTTAGGTGCCCTTTTCATAGCATATGCACCTTATATTTTTCCCATGCTAAAACATGGGTATAGTAATGGTACCAAAGTATAAAATTATATCACAAATGTGTATCTGAATCATATAATTATGAAATTTCTTCAATTTTCAACAGTGTGGTTAACATGTTTTCAAAACATTATTTGACTAAAATATTAAAATAATATTTGGTATAAGTGTGAATACCATGTTTCCATAACATGGCCCCGCTATATATATAAATATGCAAATTATGAAAAAATTGTAAAGTCGTGCCTTTATGGCATGCCCCCACTGATATGCCCCCCTGACTTTGAGGTGAGGGAAAGTATAAAATAGTAGTTACCTTAACTCAAAAAGATAATATAATCATATAATCTTTATATGAACCATGTAGCATATATAAGGAACATTTCTAAGTAGATATTTCATTGAATCATGTATAATGTGATCACATTAAGTCCTAATACGCATGATATAAATCATTTAAAACTATATATACTAATATTACAATATCAACAATAAATCAATCACACACACAAAATCTCTTAAAATTAAATCAAAAAACAATGGTCGAAGGAGACCTCAAACTAGGGACAAGTTCAAATGATGCATAATTAAAGGGACATGTCTTAGTCAAATGTCCACAAAGTAAGGAGTGACATATTCTAATTTACATAAAACAAGTAGTGACATATTTTAATTTCAAAGTAAGGAAACAAAGGCATGGGGTCTTAAATAATGGATCATATTCAAATTATCAAAAATTAAGGCAATACATTGAAGGAAGTGAATAAAAGAAAAGCATAAGCAACCAGAATATACATAACATACTAGACATTAGATATATGTGTTATCAAAAAATGTCAAGTACATAGCATATAGAATACATTTTTTAAGATATAATCATAAATAAGGCATGTGTAAGTATATAATCTCAATCATGATAATGGAATGTGATCATAGAATGGTATAACCTATGTGTATCAAGATCAAAAACTTAGATGCTCCCGATATCTATATGACATGATTAAAAGGAAGTCCCAAAATATGTATAGGAATATATCTTTTACTTATTCATTTTTATAGCACACTCAAATAATGTGTGAAACATGTGTATATAATAAATTATTGATATGTCATCTACCAAAATGGAACTAACAAAATATATGTCGAGGAGCCAATAGAACATGTAATGTTGAAAACATTTTTGGATTTTTTAGATGTTTTGATTTTTTGGTTATTTTTTAATATTTTAAAATAAATAAATATCATATGATCTCATCCAATGTATTCTCATAGGTATCTCCCCACTCGGAACCTATTGTAATAAACTAGTGGTGCTACCAAGGAGCATGGGTAATATCTAAAAATATAGTATATATAATGTAATTTGTATATATAGTATGAATTTATGGTCATGAATAAATAATATAAGGTATGGGGTTTTTTGTAACGCATCATTGTGTAATTTGTGGTTTCTTTGGAATAGAAAGAATAGGAACATGTTTGGGTTCTTTATATATCTTAATATGGTGTATAGTAGATAAGGATTCCATGGAATCTATTATATATCTTTGATACAATGGTCTCTCAAGTATCAACCACATAGGAAAGGGATTTATTATTTCTTACCTTTTCACAAAAGATTAACCTTATTAGTTTTGATAATTAATTATCTAGGTATAAAATTCTCTTGTTCAAGTGGATATTCATATGAAATTCCTAAAACTATAATTACCTTATTGACATGAAAATATTTTACACACCCATGCATTGTATAAGGTACTGATCAAAGTTTATTTATCCAAGGTCATCCCAATAAAATATCAAAGACTCTTATATATGGTATAACCAAAAAGGTAGTAACCACATGTTAAACCCACCTATAAAGTTAAGTTTATCTCACCAATAAAATGTTATGATGTCTCATCAAATGATCTAATTGATTTGGTCAAAGGATGTAAATAATTATTTTTGTAACACAAATGTG
This sequence comes from Torreya grandis, assembly GCA_037957365.1. Classification (NCBI taxonomy): domain Eukaryota; kingdom Viridiplantae; phylum Streptophyta; class Pinopsida; order Cupressales; family Taxaceae; genus Torreya; species Torreya grandis. The sequence continues at coordinate 1,617,625 of JARHVA010001589.1, forward strand.
TAAGTAAATTCATGGTGAAAACATTTTTTCTTACACAATTATCAATCATAACACTATGTGTAGGTTGGTGATCAAGGTATGCTCAAAATAATAAGGAATGAAGATCATAATTATCATCATAATCTCATTTTCATCAAAACTAATAGAGGGCCTTTGAAACATAGGAGGTGTATGTTGTGTGTAAGTACCAATAATCTCATCCAATGGGTGCCAATAATTTTATGGAGGAATATGTACATTATATAAAATTTTCACTTTTAAATCCTTCTTAGAATGATCTCACAAAGTATTATTAATATTTTATATTTTTGGTGATCACCTGGTTGTGAACCCAATTACTTTAGAGGATAGCCAAATGTTTAACCATAAAATATAGATTAATGAATCTAGGGTTAAATGGGATATATATATCCTAGGTCATAAGGGTGATAAACTATCTCTATATCAAGCTAATTAATTTTCAAACTTAGATAAACAATATTTTAAATCTATAATGCTAAGATATGTTAAAAATAGTAAGTATAACTAGTGATTGATATAATAATGACATGAAAACATGATTACTTATCTTGATTAATGGGTTAATTCAAATCTCATATGGAAAATTTTATAAATAGACTAGATTGGATTCTTTATCAGTCATCAAATTCTATAAATTTGATTTTTGTGTCTTTAGACACTTGCATCATCCTCAGATTATTATGTCAACATTTATGTCTAAATTAGATGTAGGTTTCTTGTAAAAAATGCCTATTGGATCTAGATGTGACCACTTGGAATATTTTGGGTTTAGTGTCTCTTTCACTCTAGTGTGTTCAAATTTAGATCATAGGTTGTCACTATTTTTAAATCATCAAAACCCTAGCTCTTCATATTCATAGTGACCTTGTAAAAGATGGGTTAGTAGGCTAATGGTGTTGAGATAACCCAAAATAACCCTCTATCATTTGGTTCTACCTATATATTCAATACTTTTAAGAGGGCCTAAATATGATGTATTTCTCCCCTAATGTGTCAGTTTGTGCATGCACAAGGGTGTAATATGTTGAAAGCAATAACAACAATGACCTAAATTGTAAATTGTAAAATATGACTCATGGTTTACTCCTTTAGTACCTTATAATTTTATATATGTTCTCCCTATGAATGATATGGAAATAAGAGAAAATAGAAAATCTTTGCTCACTTTCATTCTTTATTGAATGATTTTGGTAAGAATCATGGTAAGTTGTTAGGTCTTTATTAGGTGAGTTATGAATGAGGGTTGATCATTTATATATACCAATAATTTTGGTTAATATATCACATTAAATCACTTAGTCCAAACATAAGGATACATTTCATTTACAAATTGAATTACTTTAGGGAACTATACACTTGTGTTGGAATATGACACTTATATCTACATAGGTGTATGACTAGGACACAAGTGTTCAAGCATATAGAAAACAAACATTGGTCTAGAAAATGAAAATATAGAATATAAGTAAGTTTATATAATTTTAAGTATAATATAAGGTTAGATTCATGATAATAACATTGGTCAGACTAAGACATAGGTAATATGCATAAGAAATAGTGGATGTGAGCCTTTTGGTAATAGGAAAGGTATAGAACTAAGAAGAGAAACAAAGATCTATATTTTATAATTATAAAATATTGAGGTGCTACATATTTTAGTTTTAGTGTCTACATTTCCCCCCATTTAATCTAGAAATGAAATTTCTTGTTTAAATGAAAATAAATGTGTACATGGGTATGTATAACACACCTTGCCTTTGCATGATCCCAAATTGAGTGATTTGTTGGTGAATAAACATATATAAAAATCATGTTACAATATATTATAATTATATATAATCTGAAATTAAAAGAATTGAAATGATTTAAATAGAAACATCAAGGTTTAGGAGAATAAACCTATATATTAATGCACATGCTTGCCTTTTGGCAACTTGATTTAAAGATATGTATCATTATGAATAATTAAAAATTAGATTAGTAAAAATATAAATATATAAGTGCATATATATAGAGGTTCAAGGAAAAACCTCCCCCAACCTTAGATAAAATCTGATTTTCCACCCAATAATTGAGATTATCTCAACTATGTAACCCAATCATACTTATAACTTGGTGAGCACGAGTTGATCCAAGTCAACCCACAATATAAATATCATAAGTAAAGATGATGTAATAAATTCCAACCTATAAGTTTGGAAATATTTAGTGATTTAATCACCTCAACCATGCCAAAATTGAACCAACTACTGCAATATATTGGCTTAATAATAGTCCATAGAAGTCTAACCTAGTGTGCTAAAGTTCTTAGAATTTAAAATCTAAAATTGAATTTTATTTTGTAATTTACATACCCTTTTCATAAAATATGCACATTATATATGAGTCATGATAAAACTTAGGTATATTAATGGTACCAATGTATATAATTATACCATAAATGTGTATCCAAATCATATAACTATGTAATTTTGTCAATTTGGAAATATGTAAGTGTGGATAACATGTTTATAAAACATTCCCCCATTTAAATATGAAACTAAAAGTTGGTATATGTATAGATAACATGTTTTTATAACATGCCCCCACTATATATTTGAATCTATAAACTATGAAAATGTGGAATCCATGCTTTTATGGCATGCAACCACTGATATTCCCCCCTTTTTGAGGTGTGAGGAAGTAGAAACTTGTAGTCACCTTACCTCAAAAGTATAATATAATCATATCATTTATGTATGAACCATGTAACATATATAATAAACATGTCTAGGTATATATATCATTTAAGTACTTAGAATGTGATCACATGAAGTCCTAATATGCATGGTATAGATCAAGGAAAATATAGATAGTAATAATACAATCTTAACAATTAATCAATCACACACATACAAGAGCACTCAAAATCAAATCAAAAGGTAATGGTCCAAGTAGACCTCAAACAAGGGAATGTTGAAATTCCATAAAATTTAGGGGACATGACTTAATCAAATGTCCATAAAGCAAGGAATGGCATATTCAAATGTATATACAAAAATCAATTACATATTCAAATTCCAAAGTAAAAAAATGCATGGGGGATGAACATAATGGATTATATTCAAATGATTAACAAGCAAGGAAATATACTCAAATAAGTTCTTAAATTAAAAGCATAAGAAACCAACATAAATATAGCATACTAGCCCCTAGGTATCTATGTTATAAAAAATGTCAAGTACATTGTGAAATTTATAAGCTTGAATAAGGTATTTTTATGTGCATAAACTCAATCATGATAATGGGAAATGATCATAGAGCCATATAAATTGTGTGTATCAATATCAAAGAATCAAATACCCCCAATGACTATATGGCATGAGTAGAAGGAATTCTCAAAATTTGTATAGGAATAGATAATTTATATGTGTATGTATGTATCACACTCAAATGGTGTTTGAAACATGTGTATATAATAAGTGACTGATATTCCATATACCAACATGTAACTAATAATATAGATGCCAAGGAGCCAATAGAACTTGTAATGATAAAAATATCATTGGAGTTTTGAAGTGTTTTGATTTTTTTTGTATTTTTGAAATATTTTCAAAGAAATAAATATCCTATGATCTCATATAATGGATTCTCATAGGTATCTCCCCAATAGGAACTTGGTGAAATAAACTAGTGGTACTACCAAGGAGCATGTGTAATATATTTCACTATAGTATCTATAATACTCTATGTATGTATAGTAGGACTTTATGGTCATGAATAAATAATACAAGGTATGGGGGTTCGTGGAACCCATCATTGATTTCTCTTTGGTTTATTTAGAATAACATGAATAAGAACATGTTTAGGTGTTCTTAATATTTGAATATGGTGCATAGTAGGTAAGCATTATGTGGAATCTACTATGTATATGTGATGTAATGGTTTCTCAATTATCAAATACCTAGGAAATTGTATTCTATGTTGTTTACCCTTTTATGGAGGATTAAAATTAGTAGGTTCGATAATTAATTATCTAGGTATAAACTTCTCTTGTTTAATTAAATGTTCATATGGAATTCCTTAAATTGTAATTACCCAATTGACATGAATGTATTTTATACACCCGTGCATTTTAGAAGTAACTTCTTAAAGTGTATGTATCCAAGGTCATCCCAATAACATATCAAATAATATTGTATAAAGGTAGTAACCACATGTGTTGAAACCACCTATAAAGGTAAGTCTATCTCACCAAGAACATGTTGTGATGTCTCATTGAATGTTCTAACTGATTTGGTTGATGGACATAAAGCATTATGTGTATAATCCAAACATGTAAGTAAATTTATGGTGAAAACATTTTTTCTTGCACTATTATTAATCATAACACTATGTATAGGTTGGTGATCAAGGTATGCTCAAATTAATAAGGAATTAATATTGAAATTGTCATCCACAATCTCATAGCCATTGCAATTAATAGAGGGTATCAAAACCATAGAATTTTTATGTCATGTATAAGTACCAGTAATCCCATACAATGGGATACCATAATGTGATGGAGGATTATGATCCTTATATACCATTTGCACTTCTAAATTCTTATTATAATAATCTTCTAAAGGATTGTTAAATATTTATTATTTTTGGTTATCACAATGTTATGAACTTAATTCTTTTGGAGGATCACTATATGTTTAACCCTAAAATATATATTAATGAATCTAGGGTTAAAGAGGATAGATATATCCTAGGGCACAAGGGTGTTAAACTATCTCTATAGTAGGCCAAATAATTTTCAAACTTAGTTAAACAATATTTTAAATTTATAATATTGAGATATACTAAAAAATAGTAAGTAAAACTAGTGATTGATATATCAATGAAATAAAAATAAGACTATTTATATGGATTACTATGTGCATTAAAATATGATATGAAACATGCTAGAAATAGACTAGATCTATATTTTATATCAGTTATTAGATTATATAAAATTGACCTTTGTGGCTTTAGACACTTGCATCAACCTCAAAAGGTTGCATTCACATTTTTATCTAACCTATATGCAAGTATCCTATATATAATACCTAATGGATATAGATGTGACAACCTATAATATTCTAGGTTTTATGTGGAATCATCTCTTGTATGCTCAAGTATGGATCATAGGCTATCTCTCTTGTCAAATCATCAAAATTGTAACTATTCATTTTCATAGTGACCTTAGAAAAATGAATTAGTGGGCTCATGGTGTTGAGATAACCCAAAATATCCCTATATAATTGGGTTTTACCTACATAACCAGTAACCATAAGAGGTATTTATATTCATTTAGTTATTACCCAATGTGTTGGCTTGTATGTGCACAAGGATACAATATGTGGAAAGTAAGTACAATAATGACCTAACTTATAACTTGGAAAATGTGACTCATGGGATGATAATTCAATACTTAAGACCTATAGATATGTTTCACCTATGATTGATATTTAAATAAGATAAAATAATTAATATTTACTCACTTTAATTCTTGATTGAATGATTTTGGTAAGTTACATTATGATTTATTAGGTTTATGCTAGGTGAGTTATGAACTAGGATTGATCACACATATATACCAATAGTTTTTGGAGAATATTTTGCATTAAATCACTTAAAATGATAATAGAGATACATTTAATTTATAAATTAGATGCTTTAGGGAAATTACATTTAATTTATAAATTAGATGCTTTAGGGAACTAGATACTTGCATTGGAATAGGACACTTGCATCGATGTAGGCATTTGACTAGGATGCAAGTGTCTAGGTAGCTAGAAAATGAACATGATATATAACTTATAGAGATAGGAAATAAGTATGTTTATATAATTATAAGTATGATATAAGGTGAGATTAATTATATTAATATTGGTTATACTAATATATAGGCAATAAGCATAAGAGATATAAGATGTGAGCCTTTTGGTACTAAGAAAGGTCTATAATTAATAGGAATAACCAAGGTCTGTATAGAAAGTGTACAATATTGAGGTATTATATATTTTAGATTTAGTGTCTATAAATTTAATATTTTCAATTCCAACTTAGTCCTATGCCAATTTCCACACCATCCACCTCTGTACCACTATAACTCTATATCAAGATCTATAGCCAGCTAATCCTCTTATTACGTTTATTGTAATTCCATGTATGGTTCATGGGTCCATGTCATTTATTCTCCCTATGTCCTACCACTTTATCATGTATCACATATTGGCATGGTTTTTATAGTTGACACCTAAATTTTTATAAATTCTATTTAAGGCACATGCACAAGTTATGTGGTTTGCATTACACGTGCCTCTCAGATAGTGGTGTTGAACTTGCCTAAATCACATAAGCACTCTTATGTAGTACTTAACCAATTTTAAGGGTTAATAGTAATATAATTTGGACTAAAAATGGTCTTATTATATTTTATATATTTCTTTTCACTGTATTTAAGGACTTTATACCATTTTTTTGCAAGCATACTTTAATTATTAGGCTATGTTCTATTTATTCAAATACCAAATTTTAAAGTTTTGACTTATGTAAATATTTTCTATGTGCATTTTAATAAATTTGAAGAAATTTTTTTTATTTAAACCCTTTGGTGTCTTCATAATACATGTGATTTGTAGTGATGGAATACTTTTGGATCAATAAAAAATCCTAGTAATTATGGAATTAAAACCTCATATAAATTATTCTGAGGTATAATCATTCATGAGTCATACTGAATATTATCTCAAGTTTATAAATGGGTATACTAGGATATCATAACCATTGAAAAACATTCTACACAAGGATAAAAACTTTTAATGTACAAGATAATGCTAGTCATCTTGCATTGATTTAAATAAAATATTAGTCACAACTCCAATTTTTGTCTTATTTAATTGAAATAAGCCATTTGATTTCCATGTGGATGCATATGTTATCATAATGGGGGAAATTCTATTTCAAATGAGAGATGGGTACCTATATCTCCCTATCCAATTTTTAATCCATAAGATTTATATTAAAAAATGATTACACCACCATATTGTATGCAATAGGAATCCAAGGGAAAAGATGCCTTAGTCATGCATTAGTCAAATCAAACATCAAAATAACAACATAATTACCACACCTAAATAATAATAATACCAAATGAAACACAAATATAAAGATGAAAATATAAATTACTTTCACCTTCCTTGTAGTTCTAAATTGCTTATTGAATGGTAGTTGGCTTGTTTAGATTGTGTATAAATTCGAGTCTTTATCAGTACTCTTATTATGTGGGAAACACCTCCCCTTTGTACACTATGATTTTGGCTTTGGATTTTTTGGTCTATGAATCTTATCTTATTCAATTTGGAATTATAACACTACACATAGAATCTTGTTGGAAGTGAGTATGAGGCCTTGTATTTATAGGCTTTAGGCTAACCCCAACCTAGGTATAGTTAGGTCTAGGCTAACCCTAGGTCAATATTGGGAGTCAAAATATAATAAATAATGTCCTTAATTATGCATTTATAGAGGCATGGCTCAACATTTATCCTTTTTAGGTCATTTGTGTTGATATTTTAAAATTCTTGACTTTGAAGATGATGATGTCATCATGACCTCATTTCCCTTTAAAATTTGTTAAATTTTGATTTTTGGAAATTATATTTTCACTAATTAAACATGGATTATTTAACTAATAATTTTATTTTATTTTCTTTCTTAATTAATTATACGTAGGCTTTTGGTCATTTCAAGAATTTGATCAAATGCCCCATTTAATTGGCTTAAAATGTCAGTTTACTAGAGTACAACCTAACTGGGGATAAATACATGGGAGCTTATCATTTTATATAGGGTAATACCCCAAATATGGATGATTTGACATAATTTTGGGAAATTAAATTTAATTTATGGATAAATTTAGGATGTGAAGCGATTCTTAGGCTTAAATTTCATAGTTTTGTAGAAACTAGTTTGAAGGCTACTTTAGACATGAATGTGGCCAAAAATGAGTGTCTACATTTTTCCCCTATTTGAGTAGGCATTTTAACATACAATCACAATAACATATTATCAAAGAATTAAAAATTTGTTATGATTTGTTTATTTCCCTAAAGGTTAGTTGATGATCCCTAGATGCCCCCTTGAGGGATCAAGTGGCAAATAGTGTCGTCAAATGGTCCCTCAAAAAGAGGAAATGAAATGGTCTAGTGGGAATGGGGAATGAAATATTGATTTACCCAAATTTAGTTATAATTGGTGGCATAGTGATTTACCCTAACAAGGTAGATGGATTAAAATAATGATTTTCCCAAAGATGGTTATAATCATTAGTGAGGTGAATGTACCCTAGCGGGGCAAATTTCTCAAAATAATGATTTTCCCAAAGGTGGTTATAATCATTAATATGATAAGTTTTCCCCATTAGGGTATATTACTCATGGAATTAAAAAAAAATCCCCAGTAAGGTAGAATAGGTCATTAATCAACTATAATAATTTTATGTATCCAAGAAAATTGGCAAAGGGGAGTTCATGTAATAAATTTGTATTAAAAATGAATGATGAACTAGCATAGAATAACAACATAAATCTAGAAGACTAGCTAGTAAAAAGATGTATGTTTGAACTAACACATGGCATAGTTAGAAAATAATGTTGTTAAACAAGTCTGTAAAATGCCTAATAACATATACTGGTTCAAAAATAATGAATGTAGTAATGAATGACATGAAAAATGGGCCATGGGGTTAAAAATAAGACCTCCCAAAATGAATTAGAGGGAGTTTTAGGCCCTAGGTGGAAAATTATATTTTTAGGCTATAAATTCACCCCATGGGGTGATTTTTTTTCATTTTTACCCAAACCCTTTACAAATTGGAGCTATGACCTAGTGAGAGAGAGGAATCAAAAAATGGCACATAGATGAGGATAGTGGCATGTTAAAAACTAAGTGAGGAAGCATTGGTGACCACCACATGACATGACACTATTAAGTCACCTCACCCAAACTTTTTAAGCATTTATTACCCATTTATTTCTAGTTTTAGGAGGAAAATAGTGAAGTCATCATTTGAATTATAGGGAAAATGATAACTTTTCCCTCCATCTTTTTATGACTTCACTAAAATCTAGTGGAAATTATCAATTCGATGATTTCAACAAAAACAAGAAAATTCATCATTTTTATAAAAAATTAAAATGGTGACTTCATCAATTTTCCTTGTAAAATGCCAAATTGATGAGTTTGTGAAAAATAGCCAAAGTCACCATTTTTGTACAAAATGAAAATGACAAGTTTGTTGATTTTCCTTGGAAAATGGTGACTTCATCCAAAACTTTGACTAGGGAAACCCTAGGGTAAATAGACATAAGGCCTAGTAGTGGCTAGATAGTAGCGTAGGATAATGTAGATCTATCTATTTTTATAAGAGGGGCTCAAGTAATTTAAAGTGTGGCAATGGTGCTCCTATTACCTATATATGTCATAGATTTAGACTAAGGACATGGTGGCCTTTCTACACATTTTGGGTTTATATGACATAGCATGGATGCCCATGGTCAGGGTAGATTGGGCCTACTTGAGTGCAATGGGAGAGCAATGGCACTTAGAGACCTCAACTTTCCACTTGTTGAAAGTAGAGTCTATAGTAACACTTGGGGATATTTGGTGTATCCTCAAGTTACCTATGAGATGTCATAGGTTATTCTAGATAGATATTAAATAATCCAAGGTCTTGTTAGATGACTTGACTAGCTATATATACATTCCTATGGCCCATGGTAAGGTTGACATTAATCTTATAAACACATACACTATTATTTGACTAGATGACCTACTCCTATAGGACCCATCACCATCATCACTGATTGATAGAGAGGTCACTGTTCTCATGGTTATTTTCAATAGCATATTGTTACCTAACAAGAGTGGTCAATTATTTCACATGGTCTTAGGTGGGGTGATCCTATCCATGATGGATGACACTACCAAATTTACTTGTGGGTTAGTAGTATTAGCCTATGTGTGTGTGTGTGTGTGTGTGTGTGTGTGTGTGTGTGTGTGTGTGTGTGTGTGTGTGTGTGTGTACACACACACACACACACACACATATCATGGCCTATTGAGGAGGCTAAATTATCAGTTCTTCTTCTTTTCTCTAGGTTTTGGGATGTGAGAAAATTAATGTCAAGTGGTTAGTTGGCCAGAGACAAGTATGAGACCAATAGGATCTCGTGGCATATGGTTGGGTTCAGACTTGAGTAAGCCACATAAGACATCATGGTGAGATATACGTTTATCAATGTATGTTAGATGAGTTGACACCTAATTTATTCATTTGGTGACCTTAATTTCCCTATCAATTGTAGTCACCATGGGATTAATGGTATATGATGATTATGACTACCTAGTGTTTCTAAACAGGTAGATAGGCACATGTTATCAATGAGTACAAGCTTGATAGTGTATTATGATAGTTTGGTATGTTATAGGATGTCCCTAATAACCCTAATGGTTTACACATAGTACTTATGAGATTGGCTATGATACTCCATTCATTCCTAGGATCATGGTTATAGGTAGTTATGGGAGAGTTTCATGACTTCCATGGGCCTATGTTGGTGTCCTAATAGATGTAGGTTTGATTCCAACCTATGTTCTATTATGGGCATAGGTTTGTCTTCTAAGATTGAAAAAACCATTTCAAGCACCAAGATAGATATAGATTGTAAAATTATATGGTATATAGGTAAAGGCTAGATGGGTACAGGTTAGGGGTGGTGATTAGATGGAACTTGATGAGGAGATCAAGGTTGAGGCTGAGACTAATAGTGGTGCCAATAGTATAGGTAGTAATTGGTAGAATAGTGGGGGTGATGATGATGGATATTATGGGGGGATGCTACTATGGTTATGATGATAGACCCCAAATCAATATGTATATCAAGTATAAAAAGTATAGTAGGTGTCTCTGTAGATATAGGCTAGGCAAGGCCATCTAGTATATCTAGAGAAACTAGGGATAGTGATATGTTAGAGGAAGAGATCATAACTAGGATAGTCATGATCTAGGGCCTCCAAACTAGATTTGGCTAGTTATAATCATATGTTAACCATAAATATGGTTAGATTACTACCCTTCAATTGGATATTAACCATCTAAAGGTAGAGGTGGCCTAGATAACATAGGTATAGGCATAGTTATAGGTAGAATGTGATCAAGCCATATCAGAAAGGGATCAAGCCCTAGCATATGTATATAGGATTTGATGCAAGTGAGATGAGACATGAGGTACTAATTCATAGGTAATATTTTTAAGGAAGGTCTTTGAGAGGCTTCAAGATAAGGATGGGGCCTTTTACTATCAATAAACCTATAAGACTTTAGCCCCTATATATCAGTAGATTCCTAAGTTTGAGGCATGGGATGCACAAAGGGTTGGTAATAGGTCATATCAATCTAGGACTAGGACACATGGGACAAAAACCTCAAGCTATTCATTACATTATCCATGACCATCACCACCACTAAGACCACTAGGACCACCTCTTACAAGATCTATAGACTCGTAGAGTCAGAATTGATGTTGTATAGCTCTAGGATATTTTTGTATTATTTTTCAAGATATATGACTCTCATATTTGGTCTATGAACTTGTACATGAATTGTTATTTTTTTTATATGTGATATTCTATTTATTTGCTTTATCATGTTTGTCCATAGCTCTATGCTTATATGTGATTAATTTGAAATGTTAATGCCCTTATTTTCATTTAAAAATGTATGCTCTTTCATTCACTATATGCCATGTATGTGAGATGTTGGACTCTATTTTTATCTACTTATGTTAATGACTATTAGAATATGCTAGTTCAGATATGCACATTTATATTAGCACATAATATAGTCACTATGAGTTGGTTATTATGGGTTTGGATTTGTTTGTGTACGTCTAGTCTATTTATGAACAAGGGGAAGTATTGTTTATAGTGCCATTTAATAACTCCATTTGGCCTAATTTTTGCTATAGTTTATGATATTATGTGTCACAGTTAAATACAACTATTATAACAATGTGTATTCTAAGCATGGAAAACTTAACTTAAATGCAAATATAAACCACTTAGGTTTAAGATATGAAAAATAAAATCCCAAGTGAATATAATTTAATAAATTAAGTGTAGGAATGAATACAAATATTCAAAACTCAAGTAAAATATATGGGTAATCAAGACTCAATTGTAAATAAAGTGTAATAATTCTATGGCAACTAAAGAAAATAAGGCACAATAAACTAAGTTAGTCAACAACCAACTAAAATAAACAAACCAATCAAATAAATAAACAACCTCAGAAAATAAACTAAAACACTAATGAAATAAACAATGTTAGTAATTAAATAATTAAAAAATGAAAAATGAAGTTAATCAAACTAAGGCTAATGAAACAAATAAACAAGCTAAAGTAATACAATAAAAAATTAAGTTAAAACAAGAGAAATAGACAACCTAAGTTAAGTCATACTGAACAAAAAACTAATATAAATCAAATAACTAATATAATTCAAAGAAAAGAACAAATAATTAATCTAAATAAAATGAATAAACAACTAATCTAATAGTGTGTGCACATGTAATAGAAGTGTTAAGCTCAGTATAAAAAGTTGCCCCTAGGCTATAGGGAATAATAGAAAAGTTATAATGACAAAGGTTTCCCCTAGGATATAGGTAAAAACACCATTATAATGGGGGGGGGGGGGGGGGGGGGGGGGGGCGGGGGGAATATAATAATAAGGAAGGTGTGGTTGAGCTATCTCTAAATACACTAGGTAATTGAGTGCTACCTGCATAGTCTCATGGACACAAGTTCTAACATGGACTTCAAGCCAAATTTAGCTCTCTTAGGATGTGGTATAGAATAAATATGATGATAATCAAAAGATATTTATCATATAATAAAGTGGTAATGGGATTGTAAAATAATGAGAACATAAAATAAGAGGGGTTGACACTAATGATTGTGATAATGCCAGGTATAAGAATTCATGAAACTATGAAAGCATGGTTTAGTTTAAAACCACACTAAGAGAAAATATGAGTGTTCACAAATGAACTTATTTCATAATTTTCACTATGTATAAGGTTTAAAATGAGAATAATCTCACAAAATGATGAGAGGCTTATGAGTTGAAAAATGGTGAGAGTATAAATAACTCATAAAATGGCTAGAGTATGAGAGGTCTATGATTCAAAAAATGGTGAGAGCATAAATAAATCATAAAATTATAATATCATTTAGAAAAAAACATATAGGTAGGAATGGTCAAAGAAAATAGTGAATGAAATCAATCACCAAGACTAGTTGAGCTAACTCCAAATGCACTAGGTAAGTGGACATTGTCTACATAGTCCCATATACATGAGATCTAACATGGACTTCAGGCCAAATGTAGATCTCTCATAAATGGGATGGAAAACTATAAAAAAATGTATCATAGAAATGTAAATGGTCATGATGTAACCCATATGAAAGATTCAATTATACCCACTAACTAGGATATGGATGTCCTAAGTAGCATGGATACAATTTGAATGGCCTAGTGTTGGAGGCTTGTTTAGGAGTTTTTCCTAACATTTTTCCATGACTTTATATTTTTAGGTATCTCAACTCAATTGAGAATAGGCTAACTCATAAAATGGTGAGAGCATTTCTTATATTTCTTTAAAAATGGTGAGAGTATGACTTAGGTTACTCACAAAATGGAAAAAAACTTGAGAACAAGGGTGGCTGAGCTAACCTCAAAAAATATTGAGCATTGCCTAGATAATCCAAATGTACCTCAATCCATTTAATTTCACACACAACAAGGAATATAACTAATTAAAAACATTTTATTTAACAGGAAAATGGTAAGGTATGAAACAATGGTAAGGCAAGGCATGGTCAAAGGTTACTCCTAAGATATAAGAAATGATAGCACAGGTAGGCTACCCCTAGGCTATATGGAACAATGGCATAGGTAAGTTTCCCCTAGACTATAGGGAATAATGAAATAAGTAAGTGATAGATAATTTTTTCTAAAAATTAAGGATGTAATTACCATACCACTATCATACTACCCCTAATATATTTCACCCTTTGTGAGTGAATGTGTTCAAAGAGTTGTAAGACTAAATCATCTACTGAAACTGCATCTGAATCCAACCACAAAATGTGTCTAGAGTATCAATAAATCTAAACTAAGGTCAAATAGTAATAGGGTAGGTAAACCAAAATTTTGGCCAATAGTGAAAGTATAGGAGGAATGTATACGGTATGGTATAAATAAGGTAAGTTATGACATAACTTAAATAATCCTCAAATACAATACTTTGGGTCTCTCAAGTGAAGAGGAACTTGAGATGTATTATCTTTGTTGGTTATTCAATTTCATATCCTTATAGTGTAGCCAAAATATATGCTCCAAATCCATAATTAACAATAATTACATGAGGTCCCAACCAATTAGGATTTAACTTGCCCTTTTTATTATGGTTGAAATTGGTGTTCTAGTTTTCTTTGAGTTCAAAATCACCAAGCTCAAACTTTATATGCTTCACACGCTTGTTGTATTGACTATGAAACTAATTATAGGATGCCTAAAGACTATTTACAATGGCCTTACATTTTTCATCCAGTATTTCCAACTCTTTTAAATGAGCTACTCTATAATCCTCATCATCGAGGATATGTTTTAATGAAATTTTTAGAGAAGGTAATGTGACCTCGATATGAAGAATGGCCTCAATACCATAGACTAGGTAATATGGGGTGGATATTTTTGGAGAGTAAAAATTAGTTTAATGGGCATAGAGAGCACAAAATATTTGTAAGTGTTAATCACTAACAAAATCATTGATGATCTTCTTAAAAAAATTGATAATGATCTTGTTAGATGCCTCTACTTGGCCATTACCTTACTGTAAATATGTAGTGGATAAATATTGGGTAATGTTAAATTTATTATAAAGGGATTTAACATCCTTATTTTAAAACTACCATTATCAGATATAATATTAGAGGGAATATCATAGTCATAGATGAGGTGGTTGAAAATGAATTTGTAGATTTTATTTCCTGTCACGTAAGTGAGGGAAATGGATTCCACCCACTTAGTGAAGTACTCAATGGTAGTGAGGTTATGTTTATGGCCATATAAGTAAGTAGGTTTTATCTTCCCTATGATGTTGAGTCCCCACATTAAAAATGGCCATGGTTTAGTCATCATCTTGAGTGTTATGGCTAGAACATATATCAAATTGGCATACTTTTGACATTGTTTATACATTTTAACATAGGTAGTTGCATCTACTTCCATGGTTATCTAATAGTAACCTATACATATTAATTTATTTAAAAGGATATCCCCAATGGTTTGGGGCCCATAAACCCCTTCATGCACTTCCCTTAATGCTAGTTTAGATTATGTCAAGGTTAAATAGCAAAGCAGAGTTCCATCAAAGATTTTATGTTAGAGTGTAGATATAAGTAAGGTATAATGAGAGGATTGGTGGGTGAAGGCCCTTTGTTGTTTATAATAAAGTTTTGGTGTAAGTAATTGGTCATGGAGGGAATTATATAGTTTAGAATACTAGGTAGAACTAGACCAAAAATATCACAAATCATTTCAATTGTCGATGATTCATGAGTAGGCACTAAAAGATGTTCAATGAGGAACTGAGAATCTCTTTCCTTATTTTTAATTTGGATCATAGAACCAATTATATCCATATCATTTTATATTTTATTATTGGTCTGATGTATCTATTCAAAATAAAAATAGGCAATCTATTGCTTGAGAGTGCCCACCATGGCCTTATACGGTACCAGCTTGTCATCTTTGGTCTAGAATTGGTATATGACCTAATTAATAATAAGTTGTGAATCTCCATAAACCAAAATATATGGAATTATATATTATACCACTAAATAAATCCTTACAATGAGTGATTTATACTCATCCATGTTATTAGTACAAGGAAAATTAATAAAGAATGACTTGGGAATGAGATCTCCCTATGGTGTTATTAACAATAGTCCTACTCCTAACCCATAAGACATGAATGAATTGTTAAAATAAAGCTTCCATTACTTCTCTTTAGGAGGTGTTTCTACCAATATCATCATAGAATCATCTATAAACCCAAATATAAGTCACTAAGTGTTAGGAATAGGAAATTCTACAAGCTGGTCTATAATTATCTATCCCTTTATGGCCCTTCAATTAGCATATTCTATCTTGAACTTGATAAAAAGCATAATCCATTTAGCCATACATACTTATAAATATATTTTAGAAATTAGATACTTGAGAAGATCTATTTTGGCAATAATAATGGTGTTATTATTTAATTTGTAATGGCATAGTTTTTGAGCTATAAAAATCATATCTAAACAAGCTTTCTCGATTGACATATAATGGTGATCATACATGAATAATGTGTGGCTTGAGTAATAAATGACATGTTCCTTCCCCTACTCATCATGATATGCCAATAGTTCCCCTAGGGCATGTTTGATTACAGATAGGTAAGAGTAAGAATGGCTTATCTAGCATAGGTGGTAAAAAAATAGGTGGATCATCCAAATATTATTTCAATTGATCAAAGGCATTTTGTCAATCTACATTCCTTGAAAAATCAGGGCCCTTTTTCAACAAATGGGTAAATAGATTAAACTTTTCAACTAGTTGTGATATGAATCGTCTAATTGATTATATTT
The DNA here is from genome assembly GCA_037957365.1 of Torreya grandis. Classification (NCBI taxonomy): domain Eukaryota; kingdom Viridiplantae; phylum Streptophyta; class Pinopsida; order Cupressales; family Taxaceae; genus Torreya; species Torreya grandis. The sequence goes on from JARHVA010001589.1 coordinate 1,634,414, forward strand.
TGCCCTATAAATTATGGAGTTTCTTCAAATTATTTGGTGGATACATCTTGGTAATGGCCTTGAATTTAGTTTTATTGAATTCAATTCCCCTATGAGAGATAATTAAGCCTAATAATTTGCTTGAAGGTACACCAAAGATGCACTTTTTAGGATTGAGTCTGACCTTATACTCCCAAAGTTGTTCAAAGATATTTCAAATCACAACTAGATGTTTAGCATGGTTCTTAGATTTACCCATGATGTCATCAACATAGTCTTTAACTATATAAATTACTATCATGGTCCTTTGGTATATTTCCCTAACATTATTGAGACTAAAATCATGACCTGATAGTAAAACATTCCCTAAGGAGTGGTGAACATTGCCTTATGTTGGTCCTCTAGTATGATCTTAATTTGGTTATATCCTGAAAAACCATCCATGAGGGAAAGCATTTCATACCCTATTATGGAGTAAATAATCATTTCTATGTTTGGTAGAGGAAAGTCATCCTTTAGGAAAGCCTTTTTAATATCTCATAAATCAATACACAATCAGATACCTTTTATATTTTTGATAAATGGAACAATATTAAAGATCCGCTTTGAATAATCAATAAATATAATAGATCATTCATCTATGATTTTCTCTAGTTATTTATTGACCAAGATGATAATGTGATGATGTATTTTCCTAAATTTTTTCTTGACTACCTTGGCATCAAGATGTGTAACAAGGTGGTGTAAAACCAAGGTAGGGTACAAACATGGCATATTATAATAATCCCATGCAAAAAACTTGATAAAATCACTAATAAAGACTGTAAGGACTTTATTCTCCTCTTTAATGAGGTATGCACTTAATTTGATCCACTTTGGATCAACCAGTGTTCCAAAGTTAACCTCATAAGTGTTCTCCATAAGGAGTGTAGAGCCATCTTCTAGGAGAGTCGCCAAAGATGTGAATTGGTTAGAAATATCAAATTCATATAGTCATATTATCTCATTTAATTATCCTAAGTAGGATGTATTATAATCACCCAATAGTAGCAAGGGCCACATAATAAATACCTCAAGATATTCTTTAACAATCTACTCATAGGATCATTGTTCTTCTTCACTAATTTTAGACCCAAAAAATATTATGGTGTTGGTCGCATCATGTGCTTCATTTGAATAAGCATGAACATCCTTGTCTAATGGTGATTAAAATGGGTTTTCACCATGAGACTAGCCATTTTATTTTCTTTTAGCCTAGTCTAAAATCACCCCAAAGCGGTTTTCACTTTTGGTCCTGAATCTTTGATTTTATTTTTCTTTTTAGCAAAGGAATTTCACCCTATATAAAATAGGCAACAAGATCTAATCTGGTAAAGAAACATTGTTTATGATATCCAAGTAGAATATGGTCCCTTGGGCATAGAAAGTCATAAATAGCCTCATCATTCTTGAACTAATCAAGTAAAACTATGGATTCTTGTTGGTCCTAATCAATGTGTTTTGGATGATGAAGGAAAAATGGTGAAAATGAATGTCATGTGTAATGGTACAAATTACATGAGGGTTAAATAGGTTGGTATTGATTAATTCCTTATATATATTATAATCAAACTCTATGTTGCTAACAACATCATCATCACTAGTCATCAGTGTAGGAACATGGATATAGTACATAAGATCACCTCTAGGTGGTTTAAATATAATACCATGAGTTCCCTTGTACTTGGTCATGGAAATTAGCTCAAGAGTACCTTGTTGAGATATCCCCAGGCCTCTACATTCATAAGCTTGATTATCCATGATCTAGTTAAGGATGGGATACTTTTTGCTTTGTTAGTACTTAGCTAAGTCATCATTAGATATCCAAGTATCATATTAGGCAAATAGGTCTTGTTCTTAGCTAGTGGTTGACATAAAAATAATAGGGTCTAGGGCATTAAACTTATTTTTCTATTTCCATTCTATGTGATTAGCCTTAGCTTTGGGTCTTCCAAAAGATTTAGGGGCTTGTGGAAGGTTAGCCACATAGAATGCATTATGCATGAGATATTCTCCTCGACCTTTGTTAGAGATGGTAAAATGATTTGATATTTTAAGAGGGGCATAGAGGAAGTAGAGGTAAGGATCTCAGGGTATATATAATGATAATATTACATTTCAACAAGGAGATCTTTATCTTTCTTGGGCTTAGGGTCTAGGCCAAAATGATAATTATAACTTTCATATTAGACATCTAGATGTTTACAAAATTCATATGGCTATAGGTCAGCATAAATAGTTACCTCCATCCAAGCATGGGGGAACTTAATACATTGATGCATCATGGATGGTATTGCATGAATTTTGTGTATTCACAATTGGCCAAAAATTAGATTGTATGATAAATCTAGGTCTAGCACATAGCAAAGTGTGGCATGGGTCAAGGGCCCAATAACAACTAGAAAATAGATCATTCCCTATGATTCTCATTCTTCATTGTCATACTCCTTGATGGTAATAGTCTCTTGTCAAAGATTAGCCATTTTATATCCCATATACTTAACCAACCATAGAAACATTATATTAAGGCTCAATCCATTATCTATGAATACATGCTTGACTTTGTGTCATACTATAACAACTTCAATATATAATGGGTTATTATGGAGAGGTCCTAGGGATGACATTTCACTTTGTTCAAATGTCACTCGTTAGGATGGGGATATTTGTCTGACCAAAGCTTAAATTTTTTTTGGTGTGATGTCATTTAAGACTTGAGATGAGGTTAAGAGTTATGTAAGGATATTTTTATGGATGTTAGATATATACATCAAATCCAAAATAGCAAATTGTGTGGGCATATTTTATAGTTGCTCCATAATATCATATGTTGTATCCTAAGCATTAGAAATTAGTTTACCCTTAATTGAAATGGTGGATGGAATTGGATTACTAGTGTAAGGTGGTTGTGGTCTTAGAATAGTGACTTTAATCTACTGAGTTATGATTACATAATCTAGATTAGGTAAAGAGCCATTATCATAAGAGGAAGAAGGAGAAGGACCTAGGATGGTAATCCTTGATGGTTATCATGCTTGGTTCTGGTCACAAGTCAAAGGAGGATTACTAGTATAGGAAAGCTAATAGTAATTATTAGGTAATGGTCTTGGTATATTGGTAGTTGATCTAGGTTTGATCATGATGGTGGCTATATGACCACCTATAATAGAACCTAAAACTTTATTATAGTCTAATGTAATAGTGTGATAGGCTTATTGGTCATATGGGTCATTTTTGCCTTGGTTTTGACCATTGTATTTTTTATATGTTTTCATCATTGTTATTATAGAGGTGGTTTTCATTATTGTCAATTCTAATTGGTAGCATTATGTTATAGAAAAGGATCATGGTAAATACCCAAGTTTTGATTGGAAGTAGAAGCCTTATTATACAATTTGATCTCTCCATTTTCAAATATGCCTTAATTTCACACATTAGCATATAGAGAGGCCTTTAACTTGGTGATAATCACATAATTCATGTTCTTTTTACCAAACAAAAAAATTAACTCCTTCAAGGAATAAATTTGGCATGGGCTAACTAATCATATTAGACGTAGATAATTTTTTGAATACTGACTTAATTGGTTCTCCAAGATCACTAAAGACTTTATCTTTAGGTTTTATTCTTGGATGAGGTGTTTTTAATAGAGGAGATAGTAATGCTTACATATGTAGAAGTGACTACATTTTTAGAGATAATTGAGCCTATAGAATTGGTTGCATATATGGAGTTGGTTATATGGAGATGGTTGAATATATGGATTTGGTTGATCATATGGTGTTTTCATCATTTTTACATGGTACGATTTTGTAACTTAATTACTGATAACATTATTATTGTGGTTATATGCCTTAGGTTTTTCAAAATTATTAGCCTAAGGTGATGTAGGAGCCTATGTCTGAATTAGTCTTTGGGTTTGGTTTTGGCCTTGATTATGATTTTGGATCTAGTTATAATTCTAATTAGTAGAATACAATTTTATTATCCCATTATTGATAAGGGCATTCTCAATTTGTATATTCTTTTCAAATATATCCTCAAATGTATGATAAAATTGTAGCACAAGGTGATAATATATTTCATTGTGTAATTTCTTGGTAAATACATCTATCAATTGTTTATCAAGTAAATCATGCATGAAATGGATTTTAAGTGCTCTCCACCATTTTAAATAGCTTGCAAATCTCTCTCCAACCCTTTTTTCTCACCTAACCCAAACCTGCCATAGTAACTATTGGCCAAATTTAGATCACATAATATTATTATGCCTATAAATAGTTTGGATAGATTAGTAGAGTTATGGATGGAATGAGTGGACCAAAATTAGGATAAGAAGATCACATATTTCTTACAAATATTTTGAAACACTTTAATCAAACTTAAACTACAATTTGTTGGTCCTTGGGAAGTAAGCTTGAAAATTCAACTAGGGTCAAAGAGTTGCACAGATATGGTGTTTTTCATGCCTTGAACTTTCTCTAAAAATTTGGTATCTTGATGAGTTTTCTGTCTCAAGATACAAAGCTCTAAAGTTGAACTAGTAAAGTAAGACATGCATGGGGATGTCAAGTTAAAGCTGCAACAACTAACCGTTTAGATTTAAATATCCTTAAAAATTAATATGTGCATGAGGATGTCTAGTTTAAACTTTGTGAAATAGCCATTTGGATTCAAAAAATAAGATCTAATAGCATGCATTAAATTATACCATGAAGATCTAATGGTGAGTGGGTGAAGATGATGTCAGTGGGTCCTGAAGATCTAATGGAGAATTTTTAATCATGCATTCAAGATCAATAATGAGCATCAAGTTAAAAGGTTAATATATCCTAATATTAAGCATGGGGTTGACAAGTGTCAAGATCTTGAGTACCTGAATGGAGATATAATAGCATGTGATGATTGACAAAGCTAGTGGGTCCAAATTGATCAATGGTGTGTAATTTATTATACAAGTAGATCTAATGGAGAGTGATGGATCAAAAGGTTAGTGAATCTTGAAGACAAATGCATAGGTGATAAGTGTCTCATCCATATGAAAATAACAAAATATATGGCTCACATCTATTCATATAGAAGAGAATCAATGATGTGCATGTAAGCTAAGAAGGTAGATCTAATAGTGTGAAAGAAAGTTGATTGATGATTAATATTAAAATTTAAATACATGAGACTTTGAGTAGAGGTAAAACATAGTCAAGGTCAAACCAAAGTAAATATCTCAAAGGGATATGCCACCTTTAGAGTTAAATCATGCATCACTATGCATGAGATGTAGTTCTATAGTTAGGATGGTTAAATGATGAAGCTTTATCACCGTTAAATCTTGATAGGACCTCTAGTTGATGATTTAGAACCTATCAACCTCATTCTCTAAAATTTGTAGGATTATTCTATGGTTATGTTCATTTCTATTTTAGGAGGATCCTCATGTATAGTAGCTTATCAGCTTCTACAAAGACCATAAGTAGAATAGGTTTATTCAAACCTAATATAGTTTAAAATAAGACTATACAATATATGGATCTTCATGATATAATAGCTATTGGAAAACAAATAAATAAGATTAGTTTTCAATATATATTAAATCTATAATATACCTATGCTCAAATATTGAAATAAGGGGAAGATATGTAATTATAGAGAAGCATCTCATCCTTCTACATGGTCTTAGCTTCAAAAAATAGGTACTTACAGTCATTAAAAGAAGAATTAAGCATGGCTCTATCAAGTTCATAGACATGAGGACTTTGTCCTCATAATGAAAGCAAGTGAAGATGGCATAGAAGATCAAAGCAAAGGGATTTGGGGATTGGAGATTACAATGGAACATTTAATTCTTCTCAAAGCCTTATAGTCCTAATTATATCAAAGATGGTTTAAAAATCAAGAAGGATGGTAGTTAAATTAAATATCTTAGATGGTGTGCTCCCCCTCTCTCTCCCCTTTCTCCTATATATCTTATTATTTTCCATTTATAAGGACACTCTCACTTTTGATAAGAAATTATCTCTCAATTCTAAAGAGCAGAGACTCTCATTTGATAAGGCTAGACCCTGTCAAAATTTATACAAAAGACCTCTTGAAGTAATAAAGACTTTCTTTACCTATCTCTCCCTTATGAATTGTGTGTAGAAAAGATTTTGAATGATGGCATTGTGAAGGATATTATTCCATGCCCATCATCCTTATTTCTTGCTCATTTTTAGGTGACTTCAAGTTAGTTACAGGTCTAAGTTAGTGTTATTTTTGTCATTGATACAAGCTCTTAGTGATTCTTAGAACTCCTCTTTGCCTTCATTCATTGCTTCTCAAACCTAGTTTATGAAACACTTATGCAACTAGCTAAGTTTTATGAGATTTTGTGAGCTATAATTATCTTATGCTTCCTTAGTGTTTACTTCATGCATATGAGAGCCTCTTTTAAATTTGGTGCATCACCTAGTTAGCTTTCTTAGGAGCCCTTTCCTCATTATGACCCTTTTCTCAATGCAAAAATTGTATAGGTAATCAATCAAGATAAAGTCAACTTTATCTAGAGGTCCAATCCCACCATAGGTGACCCATAGCCTAGGGTTATTCCCATTGTGTATCTCAATTGTAGATAGACTGAATAACCCTCTCTAAGGGTGCAAACTGATGTTACAATAGTTTTTGGCATGCCTGGTGGGACATAGTTCAATTAATATTGGTCAAATTTTGATGTTAGTTTGATCAATTTATAATAGTTATAGCTTTTGAGTAACATCTGGTGACTCCAAAATAAGATCCAACATTTTGGTAGTAGAGTAGTGACTACATATCATGCCAAAGATAACTACAAGGTCAAATTTTAGAGGTATTCCCTTTGAATTAATTGAATTTCCTTTAAACTCAATAAAAAGATTAAGATTTACTAATACACACCCATATAAAGGTAACTTTGCTCCTAAGTCAATTCTAAGGTGTACCCCTACAATAATATCTTTATTAAACCCTTTCATTACCATGGCAACTACTAGAGCTTTCCCCTTTGTGGATTTTAATGGCTAAAGTCTTATGGACCTCCCTCAATATGATCTTATTCCAATAGCATCTCTTAAGAGTGTCCCTTATTTTAATATAGACCAATCTACAACTCCTTTAAAACACCTCATGGATATGGCCATTTTTTACAATATTCATAATATCAATGAGGAAAATGTAGCAATTAGTTTATTAGCCATATCTTTCAAAGCTAAAGCCCTAGATTGGTATAAAATCCTTACTGCTAATTCTATTATATCATGGGATCAATTAAAAGATGCATCATGTAAAATATTTGAGGATAAAAGTGACCATTTGTCACTTGCATAGTAATTAATCATAATTCAAAGAGCCCCTCATGAAGTTATGCAAGAATTCAAAACAAGGTTATAAAAGACTTGGGATAGAATCCTATTCTTTGTTAGGCCTATCCCTAACTTTGCATTTATTTACTATTTGAAGGACCTAAATATTGACATTATAGTAATGATCATTACATAGGAGGAAACACATTGCCAAATACATATGAGGTAGAAATCAGAGTAGAAAATTATCTGGTGTAGGTTGGCAAGCTTACACCTAGACCACTAAATCCTTTGTTCCCTAAGATTAGAAAATCTCCTATTTCTATTCATATGCTGGTCATTCCTCATATGCCTACAATTGTCATTATACCCTCACCTAAGCAATAAAATGCTTCCACTAGTCAATCTAGTTATTCCCAAGAACATAAGAACTTTTAAGAGCTTAAGATCATGTTGTAATATTTGGGAAATGAACTGGTGAATGTTAAGAGGAATCAAGAATGTAATAGTCCTTATCAAGCCTCATATCAAACTTAACAACAATCTTATCAAGGAAATAGGCCACTCTATAAAGGAAACTTCCAAGGCCAAGGCCAAGATTAGGGCCAAAGCTAAGAGTAACCTAATTATAATTGTTTTACCTAATTATGATAGGCAAAACAATTACAACCCTAATGTTGCAAGCACATCCAACACTTTGGTCCCCATCTAGAATAGTGTTTCTCAAGAATATGAGGATACCATGCCTAGAATCATCCATTTTATCAATCCATTGTCCCAAACACTAATTTTACTTAAGATTTCAATGATAAATGGTAGTAGGTTGTTAATTATGGGTATAATCAAACTCTTAGGGCTCAGAACATAGAGGCACCCATGATGACAAAATTAGAAGAGCCTAAACAAGGTTAAATCCTTGATCAAGGACCAATCTAGTTAGGTGATACAATGGTGAATTATGGGAAAGAAGAGTGGTATTAACTCAATTAATAGGCTAGTTACATCTAGGCATATATTCCAGTGATAATAAATACAAGGTTCAAAATAAGGAACATGGATGGTAATTAAGAAGCAGTGAAGGAACTTCCTACAATAACTCCTTCAATATCAAATCCAAAAGGACCTAATTTTATCCCAATGGTTATAATTGCTCCAAGGAATCAAAATCAAGGGAATGTCCTTATCCTTCAAAACTCACAAATTCAAGGTGTAGTTGTGATTCCCAAAGCACAACAAAAGGTTGGTGGTTCACCCATCAAAATTATGGAATAAATGAAAAGATCCAGTGTGAGTGTACCAATGTGGGATTTGCTCTCCATGATTGGTTAGGTAGACATCCTCCAAGAAATGTTGTTAAGAATCATTATTTTTGAGAAACCACTAGTCAAATAAAATGTGGTTCTCACCCATGCAACCAAAGGACCTAGTAAAGGGTATCTAGGTAAGGTGGTCAAACCTCTTCCCTTCTACATTTCAATAATTATTGGTGACTCTTTAGTGCATAATTTCTTCATAGTCAATGAGACTAGCACCTCAGTAATGTTAAAATACATAGTTGATCATCTTGGTCTAAAATATGAGCCTTAGTCTAAATGAGTTTTATAACTTTATGGTTCTTACACCAAGCCATCCGGTATCATCAGAGAACTCAACTTGACCTTGTAGGCTTGTCCTAGTGTTTTAGTGGATCAAAATGTGTTGATCCTAGATGTAACTCCTCATTTTTCCCTATGCCTTTCTAGAGAAATCACTATAAATATTAGGGGTTATCTTGTAATAAAGTAGTCATACATAAAATTCAAAATAAGATATAGAACCAAGGTATCTATTAAGGTTGAGCTCATTACACAATTAAACATAGATCCTTATAGGCCAGATAGCATAAACCTCAATTACACCATCATTGATGAAGATGAATTCACAATTGGTCAATCATTAAACACCCACCCTAAGGAGATACTAGACATGTTCTTGGATGAAATATGGAATGATAATCATTTGATTGATCCCTTGGAAGGAGTTGAAGAGAGGGACATGGGTGTTCACTATTTACATAAATAAAATCAGTCCATGTCATCCTAATTGGACCTCAAGAGGATCCTAGTGGCTTATGGAAATTATTATTTGATGGTTCAAGGACCAAACATGGAGTGGGTGTAGGTGAAATTCTAGTATCCCCCTCAAATGACAAGTATTTCCCCTCTTATAGGTCCCAATTTAGTTTCTATTGCAATGAAATAGAGTATGAGGGTCTTATACATGGCCTTCAATGGGTTAGTAAGAGAGGGATCAAGTAGTTTCAAGTTTATGGGGATAGTGAGATGATAATTCACTAGGTTAGAGGCTACAATATCACCAAGAATCCCTTGATGAAGTCTTACAAACATAGATTGTGGGACTAATTGAATATTTTGAACCTTTTAACATCCAAGCAGTGCCAAAGAACCAAAATGGACATGTTGATAGGTTGGCAGCTATGGGATATCAATTTGATATCCTAAATGAGTTAAAAAAGACCAAGGTGCAACCACATATCAAAGTGGTGGTAAGACCATCAGTGATAGACAATGAATCTCATTGGCAGGTCTTTGAGAATGATAACCAAATTGACTATTTCTTATAGTAGGAAGCAAAGTTATCCTCCATAAACTAGGAAAATTTTCAACATCAGTGTGAGGAGAAATTTTTTTAGTTGAGATCTAACAAGATTACTAAAGGGATTTTCACCCTTTAATGTCTTTTTAATGAGGGAGATCATATGAGAAAAGATAAAGTAGTGATGTCAACAATTGAAGAGAACTATGAAAGAGTCCTTATCTTCAAGGAAAAGCTCATCAATCTTAAGAACGTAAGAACTAAAGTTGAAAGGCATGCTTTCATATAACTTTGTAAATAATATTCAAACATATTTGTGTGGGAATATAGTGTTCTAAGAGGCTTTGATCCCAAGCTATCCCAACACACTATAGAACTAGAGGCTAATTCTAAACCTATTAAATAGAGGAGAGGCCTATAAACCAAAAAATTTAAGAGCTTATGAGGAAATAATAGATTAAATTAATAGAATACAAGATCATTTTCCCCATTAAGCACTCTTCATGGGTATCCAATTTGGTACCTAGGAGGAAGAAGAGTGGAGAAATCAGATTATGTGTTGACTTTAGGGATTTGAATAGGGTCTCTTTGAAGGATCACTACCCCCTACCATCCATGGAGAAACTACTTCAGATAGTTGCTAGTTCATAATTCTTATCTCTTTTGGATGTGTATTTAGGATATAGCTAGATGCTAGTAAGAGAAGAAGATTAGTATAAGACTGCCTTCACCACAAAGTGGGGCACATGTGTTTACAAAAAGATGCATTTTGGGTTATCAAATGTTGGGGCCACTTTCCAAAGAGACATGGACATGGATTTCTAAGGGTTGATAAATCAGATGATATTAGTTTACTTGGATGACATCATAGTTTTCTCTAATAAGGTTGGTGAGCACATGGACCATCTAAGGTTAATCTTTGAAAGATGTAGAGAGTATGGGATCTCTTTAAATCCTAATAAATGTGTGTTTTTTGTTCATAAAGGAAAAATTTTGGGCCACATTATTTCAAAGGAAGAATTATCCATTGACACTAATAGAATAAGTTCCATCCTAGCCTTATCTTTACCCAAACACAAGAAGAAATCTAGAGCTTCCTTGGGAAAATAAACTTTGTAAGAAGGTTTATACCTGGTTTTGTAAATATGGTCAAACCCATCATTACATGCTAAAGAAGAGCCAAGCGTTTTCTTGGTCAAATTAAGGTAGAGTATCATTTGAGGCCTTCAAGCAAGCCATTTCCTAAGCACCTCATGAATCTTGATTTCTTAATGGATTTCATATTATACACCTTTTCCAATGTTGACAACATATCATCTATGTTGATGTAGAAGAATGGTGAAGGACTTGAGAAACCAATTGGATTTTTTAGTCAAGGGAGAGAGGGATATGATTTAAAGTATAATTTCATATAAAATTAGGTTCTTGAAACTTTGAGGATCTTGAAAAAATTTAGACCAATGTTCTCTAACAATAAGGTTCATCTTATGGTTTCTCATCCTAGGGTAAGGTACTTTCTCCTCAACAAGGATTTGAATGAGAAAAGAGCAGGCTGGATTACCAAGATCATGAAGTATGATGTGGACATTAAAGTCACCAAGATATATGAGGAAAAGGCTTATGTGAGAATATGGTGGATGACCTTCAAGAAGAAAAAAAAATTATTTGGGTGACACAAGACAACTCACAAAAAAATGCACCTCCACTTCATAATAGCTAGATTCAAGATATGACACATTTTTTGATAATAAGAGAATTCCCCCAAGGTTTGGATATAGAAAAAATGAGGCATTTTATACTATGGTTCATACCTTATGCATTGGTCAATGGGGTTTTTTTTAGAAAGGACCTCAATGGAGTACTCCTTAGGTGCATAGATGATGACCAAGTGATAAAACTTTTGGATCAACTTCATGATGGATCTATAGGAGCCCATATTTCTCCAAGAATAATAGAAGCAAAAATAATGAGGGATGGTTATTACTAGCCTAGCCATTTTAAGAATGCCTATGCATGGGTCAATAAATGTTAGAAGTGTGCTCTATTTTTAAGTAAACAAATATTGGTAACCCTTCCCCTCAACCTAACTTAGGTGGAGAAACCCTTAATGTAATAGGTTTTGGACTTCATAATAATGATCAATCCACCTTCAAGTGTAGGGAATAAATGGGTGCTCACTACAACTAACTACTTCACCAAGTGGGTGGAAGTAATTTATTTGAAATAAACTAATGAGATAGAAATATTGGACATCTATGATAATATAGTAACTAGGTTTGGTTTCCTAGCTACTATAATTTCATAAAATTCATTAGAATTTATTGGTATGAATACAAGTGAATGGGCAGTTAAGCTAGGCATATACCTCAATACATCCTCTAATTACTACCCCTAAGGTAATATATTGGTAGAGTCCATAAACAAGAACTTGATAAGGATTATGAAGAGGACCATGGAAGAGAATCAAATATTATGGCATACAAAGCTAAGGATAGCCTTATGGGCTAAGAGAGTGACTCCCAAAGATGCCATTGGCAATTCTTAATGTCTTTGTATATATAAGGGAAGCCAAATACCCATTTCTATTGAACTTCCTAAATTGGGTTTATTCCATCAACTTTAATTGATGGAGAGTAAGCTTGTAAACATGAGGATGATAGAGCTCATGGAGCTTGAAGAAATTAGGGACCTTGTAATGAATATATTAGAGTCACATCAAGCTCAGGTCAAGAAAGCCTTTAACAAGAGATCCATAATAAAGGAATTTAAATAAGGGGACTTAGTACTTATGTGGGACTCAAATAAGGTCAATCCAAGTAGCCATACCAAGTTTAATAGCCTATATAGTTGTCCTTACTTGATCCATGAATGCAAATAACAAAATGCTTTTCAGCTTGCCCAACTGGATGGAGAGGTATTACCCATCCCAGTCAATGTCATTCATTTAAAGCCTTGATTTTATAAAATTTTATAGCTATTTTAAGATATTGTAACATATTATAGTATTTTTATATGATTTCCTCTAAGTTCCTTGTGCACATTTCCTTTTAGTTGTGTGTTTTACTTTCAATAAGTGCTTGTGGCATAGTTGTTTGTTTTTCTTTTTTGTCCCCTTTTGCTTCAAGAGGATATTTCAAAAAGGTTCATCCTTATATCAATCTCACAATATTTTTATTTAGGAAGAAATGAAAATACTCCATGCCTAATGGATCAGTTTAAGGCTACTAATCTCTTTCATAACAAGCATGCAACCCTAGGATATCACTAGAAATGTTGGCTAAATTTGACCCACATAAGAATATTTTACCTATAAATGGTTTGGACATATGAGTAGATTTATGGATGGAATGAGTGGACCAAAAACAAAATAAGATCTCATATTGCTTAAAAATCTTTAGAAATGCTTTAATCAAACTTAAAGTGTAATTTGTCGATCCTTGGGAAGTAAGCTTGAAAATTCAACCAAGGTCAAAGAGTTACATGTACATGGTTTTTTTCATGCCTTAAAATTTCTCTACATATTTGGTATCTTGATAAGTTTTTTGTCTCAAGATACAAAGCTCCAAAATCAAACTAGCAAAGTAATATGTGCACAGGGATGTCAATTTAAAGCTATAGTAACTAACTATTAGGATTTAAAAATCCTTAACAAGTAAGATGTGTGTGGGGATGTCAAGTTTAAACTTCATGAAATAGTCATTTGGATTCGAAAAAGAAGATCTAATATCACACATTCAATCATACCATGAAAATATAATGGTAATCAGGTGAAGACGATGTTAGTGGGTCCCGGAGATCTAATAGAGAATGTTTAATCATGCATTCAAGATCAATGGTAAGAATCAAGTCAAAAGGTTAGTAAATCTTAAGATTAAGTGCAAGGTTGATAAGTGTCAAGATCTTGGGTACCTGAATGGAGATACAATGACTTGTAATGACTAATAAATCTAGTTGATCTAAGATGATCAATGGTACATGATCCATCATATAAATTAGATGTAACAGCAAGTGATGGGTCAAAAGGTTAACAAATATTGAAGATAAATGCACAGGTGACAAGTGTCTCAACTGTATTAAATTGGTAGAAGATATATGCCTCACATTCATTCATACATAAGAGAATCAATGGTGTGCATATAAGCCAATAAGGTAGATCCAATGGTGCACAAGCAAGTTGATCGATGATCAATATTAAAATTTAAAGACATGATACTTGGAGTAGATGCCAAACACGGTCGAGGTCAAACTAGATCAAATATCTAAAATGGATATACCTCCATTAGATTTCAGTCTAACACTACTAGGCATGAGATTTAGTCATGCAATTAAGATGGTTAAATGATGAATCTCTGTCATCATTAAAGCTTGATAATATTTTGCTTGATGATTTAGAACCTATCAACCCCATTCTCTAAAAGTTGTAATATTATTCCATGGCTATGTTCATTATTATTTTAGGAGTATCCTCATGTGTAGTAACTTCTTGACTTTTATAGAGACTAGAGGTAGAATAGGTTTGTTTAAACCTAATATAGTTTAAAATAAGACTATACAGTCTATGGATCTTCATTGATATAATAGATATAGGAAAACCAATAAATAAGATGGGTTTTCAATCTATAGTAAATATATAATAGGTATATGCTCGAATATTGTAATAGGGTAGCCAATATGTAATTATAGAGAAGTGTTTCATCCTTATACATGGTCTTATCTTTGAAAAATATGTACTATAGCCACTAAAAGTAGACTTAAGCATGGATCTATCAAGTCCATGGATATGAGTACTTTGTCTTCATAATAAAAGCAAGTGGAGATGGTGTATAAGATCAAATCAAAGGGATTTAGGGATTGGAGAGTATAGTGGAGCATTTATTTATTCTCAAAGCCTTGCTTTCCTAATTGGATCAAATATGGTTTATAAATAAAGAAGGATGGTATCTAAATTAATTATCTTATATGGCATGCTCCCCCTTTCTCTCCCCTTTATTCTATCTCTTATTTTTTTCATTTTTAAGGACACTCTCACTTTTGATAAGAAATTCTCTCTCCATTCTGAAGAGCAGATACTCTCTTTTGATAAGGCTAGACCCTATAAAAAAATTTGTGAAAGACCTCTTGAATCAATAAAGACTTTCTTTACCTATCTCTCCCCTCTAAATTGTGTGTAGAAAATCTTTTGCGTGATGGCATTGTGAAGGAGAATATTCTATGCCCATCATCCTTCTTTCTTGCTCATTTCTAAGTGTCTTTAGGTTAGTTTAAGGTCTATGTTAGTGTTCTTTATATCATTGATACAAGATCTTAGTTAGTATTATAAATCCTATTTACCTTCATTAATTTCTTCCTAAACCTAGTTTATGAAACACTTATGCAAGTAGCTAGGTTTTGGGAGATTGTGTGAGCTAGTATTATCGTATGCTTCCTCAGTGTTTACTTCATGCATATGAGAGCCTCATTTAAATTTGGTGCATCACTTAGTTAGCTTTATTAGGATCCCATTCCCCTTTTCTAACCCTTTTCTTAGTTAAAACATTAGTATAGGTGATTTATCAAGAGTAATCCATCCTTTTTTGGAGGTTCAACCCCACCATAGGTGACCCACAGCTTGGGATTATTCCCATAGTGTAGCTCAATTAGAGAGAGCATTAATAACCCTCTCCAATGGTACAAATTGATGTTATAATAGTAACCTCATGATTGATATTATAGGAGAAATTTTATACAAATTTTTCTAAAAGGTCATCAAATTTAGATATAAAATTCCTTGGCATTTTGAGAATCCACTCCAAGGCCTATCTAGATAAACTTCTAAGGAAAATGAGAAACAAGTAAATATCACAATAAGATATTTGTGGGAAAGTAATAAGGAACTCATTAGAATATTCCATTGGGTCATAATTACACTTGTATTTATCAAACTTTGGTGGGTCATAACCTTTTGGAAATGGTATTTTAAGGAACTCCATGTTGAATGGATATGAACATACCTCATCTAATTTAAAATTTTTCTTCTACTTTCCTATTTGAAGGGTTTCAATTGCATCCTTCACTTATTGTAGTTCTTAAGTTAAGAAGATAGATGGTGTATTTTTCTATCATTTTGGTTGATTGGTCAAAGGCATATTACCTTGACTGAGGTAGAATGGAGGAATTTGGTATTACGCAATATTGGTCTGGTTGATTGACCGACCTGGAATATGCATCCCTTGGCTAGGATTATATTATTGATGTAGTATGTGTTATTGGTAAACATTTTGGATAGAATTAGTAGTAATACTTTGGTTTGGATGGAATTTTGGCTGTGATGGAGGTATTTAGCCTTGAAGAATGTTTTTCATGTGTTGGGTTTAAATAGGAACATCTTATTGACTATTTAAACCCTGATGTATAAAAGGCACTTGTTGTTGGCTAGAGGTCTATTGTTGAAGGTATTATGTATTTGGCCCGTGTTAAATGTGAGTCATTTTTTATGTGAAATGAAATGATTTCCTATTGGGGTTAGGCCATTATTATTGGGTGAACACTATTTTCCTATTTGGTATTTATTACATGTTTGGCACTTATTACTGATTAGCCACCAACTTTTATTGACTAAATAAGACACTTTGTTGATTAGATAATGTTTTTAATAGATTCACCACTTGTTTTTGTGGCACATTAGTCCATATTTATGGTCTTGGAATGTTAGTTTCCCCTTGTTGGTGTGGAATAGTGTTCACCCCATGTTAAGGTGGAATATTGGTCACCCCTTATTGAGGCATAATATTGGTCTGTGTGGGGTTGTTTGCTACTTGTTGTGTTGTTCAGGAAGTGATCTAATATGGGGAAGTATTTTTTTGTTACATCTATGAACTAGATTTTCCTACCCCCCTTTTTTTGTGATCCACTTAAGGTGTTTATGGGGTAAAGTTATTGTGAGGTGTTATGTTGTAAATGTAACCCAACTTAGTGTAGATTGGGATACATTTTTGTGAAATATGCCATGTTTTAAAAAGGGTCTAGTATGGGATCTATAATTTTTCCCCCAATGACCAGGGTATCGAACATGTCCCTAACTTGATTACTTTGTATGAATGGATCCATATTTGTATTGGTATATCTCATTAATTCATTTTGTACCTCAGTTGATGGAATTAACTTAATGAGTAGCGTATTGGTCATGGTCATTTTGTTTAAGTTTTTGGCCAAGTTGAGGTATGTTTGGTATGATTATTGCATTTATGCCATTTGGTCAATAATTTGACCCTTCCTTCTACAATCATAGCAAGGTCTTAGTTATTCATTGGTATGAGGGCCTGACTATGGTTAGATGATGCATATTCAAATGGTCTAATGGTCAGTACATTTTTATGAGTTCTAATAAAGCTAGATAAAATTTCATGGGGAAATTTGACCAAGAATTTAGTGCCTACTTATACTAATCTGACAAGGATTTTGGCCCCATTCTCTAAAAGATGATGATCAAAAAGGGTCATAAGTGGCCTGAGCTTGATCAGTCACATAATAAGGTTATTTTTTTTGGACCTATTATATACAAAGTGGTATGATAGCAAGATATTATGTGTTTTGATCTTGGTATTTCCCTAGATAAGATGATGTGTTGGTGAGGTAATGGGCTAATGGGTTTTGACCATGCTCTATATAGTGGACATCATATATGGGATATGGATTTATCACATACACTACATCATATCTATAAAGGTCTTGATCAAAAGGGTCACTTGAGATAATGCTTTCATTCTTAACATTATACATGGTCCCACTATGTGTGTAATGAAGCATGGCCAAAATAAAGGTAAATGTATCCCTAAAACAATCTTCATATATTTTTACAAATGTCTAAAAATTGGTCTCTAAAAATATTATTCTCTTTTTGAAAATGTCTTGAAACTTGGCCTAAAATGGAAACTTGGTCTAAAATGGAAACCCGATCTATTGTTGACAATGGTTGAAACCTAGTCTAAAATGGAAACTTGAAACAAAATTGGTCTTGGTCTAAAACCATCATAGAAAAAACACTTAGCTTTTGGAAAGAGGTCTAAAAATGAGATGTGAAAGTGGTCTTAGCTAAGGTCTTGAATTTGGTCTAAGGTAAATTTGAAATTCAAACATGAAACTAGTCTATGTTAAAAGTATTAAACTTGGTCTAAAGTAAAACAAACTTAGCCTATGAAATGAAATTATAACTATGTTATGTCTTTGGTAAACATCACAAAAGTAATATTGAAAACAAACTTAATCTAAAGCTTGAAAATTGAATTGAAACTAAATCTAAGGTAATTGGTTTGAATCAAAGAATGTACTTGGTCTAGATAAACTTAGAAAAACTTGGTTTAAAGTGAACTTAGTCTAAAAAAAGGATATCACAATCAAAAAACAAAAGTATGAAGTTATTATAAGCAAAAAAATTAGAAATCCAACTCAAGTATCAAAAACTAGGTGTAAAAATTAAAAAATGCAAGCCCAAGTGATAGGCATGACTCAAATGTACACTAGTTGTGCCTAGGTCTATACTTGGAAGTAGGGTTTTGGATTTGGTTTGAAAATACAACTTAACTCTTAACACAAGGGTCAAAGGTCTAAATAAATGACATAACAATACTAGATTTTAAATTAGTTTCATACTTATTGGATGTTTAGAACTTGGTCTAAAGTAACTCCAACTAGTCTAGGTGAAAATGACCAATGTAACAACACTACTTAAAAATAAAAGGCAAAAATTGTCTAGGTCTCATTTAAATAAGGCGAATGGTCTAGAATAATTTCAATAGAATAACACTTCTTGGTATAAAGTGGTGTGTTTAACATGTTTTTTTATTTGTTTTTGATTTGGTGAAGTAATTTTAGACTCAAACAAAAAGAAGTAAAAATAATTAGCACCTAAGTACACACTCCTACACTAAAACTAACATAAGGTATGCATAGTATCTACAAAATTTTCCACTAATATATTACTTTTAAAAAGAAATAATTATTAATCCAAAAATAAAAGAGTGCATGTAGGTAGAGTTTTTAATCCCCCTATGTCTCTCAAAAATGGGTACATGGCAAGGAACTTAGAGTGTTGAAACAACTCAACATTTGGTAGGATGTTCCATAGAAAATGGGGTCAACTATTCTAAATTTTTGAATTAGCTTATCTAGATGGTCCACAAGTGCCTATAAACTCTTGGGCATAAAATTCACATCAATTGTATCTAAACTATCTAGATATTTATTAAAAGGTCTTATCCTTTGCATAATGACTTTAGCCAGGTAATACTTAGTGAAGTTTGATGTATATACATCTACATGGCCTAGGGACCCTTTAGACTTGTCAAGTTAACCAATCAAGCACTATTTAATCTAATGATACACCCAATTTATATACCCCACTAGAGAATGGGGTTTTAAAAGTGTTGGGAGATGAAAACCTAAGTCAAAGTCCTCCTAAATAATCCTTGTGGAGGTAATTAACTCTTGGTCACAAGCCAATACAAGAAAAATAAATAAATGGAAGAACTAGGTCATTTCTAAGTCACCCAAGTCCATAGGAATAAAGGGAGATCATGCATGACTTTTCTTTGAGTTTTTGACTCAATAATAAGTAAAAAAAATGTGATTTTGGTCACCCATGTTCCCTAAAGGGGACAAGGGTAGAGTATATATGCAAGGTTTTATAAAAATAAAACTAATTGGGTGATAAATAAAGAACAAAAACAAATAATCTCTTAAGATATCTAAATCTAATGTGTTTGTTCCTTTTAAATCACTTATCAAAATATGAATGAAGTTTGGTCTTTTGTTGTAAAGTCTGAAATGACAAAAAAAAGTTGTTTATAAAAGTGTTTTAAGAACCAAATGAAAAGTGAAATGACTTTGTTATAATGTCAAACCCATTATAATTTTTTTAATTCCCTACATAAAACATTAGAGGATTAATTTTTAAACTACTTTAACAAAGAACATTTTTTAACTTTTAAGGTCCCAAGTTTTTGGTCTTAGGGTAAAGTCATTATTTATCAGATAAGGCAAAGTCATTGATTTATCTATAGCACACAACACAAATATTATCAAAGTTTCTAATTAATAGGTGAAAAACCACTGATTAGAATTATCAAAGTCATTTTTTTCTAAAAAAGTGGCAAATTTGTCAAATTCCAATAGACTATTACCTACGAAAGACACCATTTTCATGAGTCAAAGTCACATATTTATTCTATTAAAATTGATGTTTAATGCAAAATCATTGTTTTCTGTCAAAGTCACCAATACATAGTATTGAAGTCACTAATATCCTTTAAAAACATAATCACACCTAGAATGTGAATACTGATGAAGTCATCAATTTCTCAAGTCAAAATAATTGATTGGCAACAAATAAAAAACATGGGAATTTGAAGGAACAAATATAAAATTAAGGTCTAATTTGAGTTTTTCTTGGCTCTAAGGAGGTCCAAAAATGCTATTAGGATGAGTGGGTGGTGTGTGGTCCCAAACATGTGTGTCATTATGTATATAATATGAATCTAAAGGAAAACATGTGTTAGTCACTCATTAGTCCAATCAAACATTAAAATAATAAGATTGAGATAAAGCATTCCCAAGCCTAAATACTAATGGTAACTTGATAATAAGAAGACTAAATGAAACATAAATATAAATATGAAATTAAAATCACTTTCACCTTATTTTTATCTCTAAATTGCTTATTGAATGGTAGTTGGCTTGCTCATCTTGTCTTTGAATTTGAATCTTTATTGATGCTCTTACTATGCAAGCAACACCTCCCCTTTGTACACTATGGTTTTGGATTTATATTTCTTAGTATATGAATATTATCTTATTCAATTTGGCATTATAACATTACACATAGAATTTTGTTGGAAGTGAGTGTGAGTCCTTATACTTATAGGCTTTAGACTAACCCCAACCTAGGTCTAGTTAGGTCTAGGATAACCTTGAGTCAACCTTGGGAGTTAAATATAATAAATAATGTCCTTAATTATTCATTTATGGAGGCATCTCTCAACATTTATCCTTTTTAAGGCATTTATGTTAATATTTTATAATTCTTAACTTTGAGTTTGATGATGTCATCATAACATCATTCCCTTTATTTATTGAATTTTGAATTTTGGAAATTATATTTTCATTACTTAAACATAGATTATTTCACTAAGCATTTAATTTTATTTTATTTTATTACTTAATTAATTATACTTAGGCTTTTGGTAATTTCAATAATTTGATCAAGTGTACTACTTAATTGGCTTAAAATGTCAGTTTGCTAAAGCAAAACTTGACTAGGGATGAATCCATGGGAGGTTATAATTACATATAGGTTAATACCCCAAATTGGTATGATTTGATGCAAATATAGGAATTTAAATCCAATGTGCAAATGGATTTGGGATGTTTAGTGGTTCCTAAGCTTAATTTTCATAGTTTGGTAAAAACTAGTATGAAGGTTGTTTTAGACATGAATGTGGCTAAAAAGGAATGTCCAAACATATAATGTGAAGATTTGGATATGGTATTAAATCTAAAAATTTTATGTGTTATCTATTATCTACATCATTTGAGTTTTTCACTGATCACCAAGCTCTGTGATATTTAGTGAACAAGCCAATGTTAGGAGGATGTATATCTAGGTGTTTGATGTTATTAAAATAATTTTGGTGTAAGACCAATGTGAAATCAAGTAGAGAAAATGTGGGGAAATATCATCTTAATTACATAAATAATCAAGAATAACTAGAAGAGATACTAAATGAGTCACCAAATACTAATTTATTTAGAGTCATTAAGATTCTATAAAATATGGAGGACATAATAAACATTCTA
Source organism: Torreya grandis (assembly GCA_037957365.1). Taxonomy (NCBI): domain Eukaryota; kingdom Viridiplantae; phylum Streptophyta; class Pinopsida; order Cupressales; family Taxaceae; genus Torreya; species Torreya grandis. Next base: position 1,656,169 of record JARHVA010001589.1, read on the forward strand.
GAGTACATTATTTTCCATATGCACTATGGATAAAAGGATAAAAAATAGCTAGTTACATGAGTTATATAATTCTAAATTATTAATGGTTTTTTGTATAATATTTTTAAATATGATTTTATTTGAAGAGTATTTTTGGATCATGAAAGTCCACAATTTCTAGAATAACTGCACCAAGGAGTTATAGGATGGAATTTTGTAGGATAATCTATTATGATAAAAATATTGCAAAATTATTAATGGTGGGCTAATTTTTTTAAAGATGCACACAAATTCACAAAAAATGTGACCTATATCATAGAATATGTAGACTAACTTAACCATATTAAATGAATTTCAATCTAATGCTAGCTATGAAACCATTTGATTATAAGAACTAATTATATAAGACATAATAATCCATCTAAAAATCAAAATAATGTGAGATATATAATAATTGTGATTGAATATTTTTTAAAATGGGTAGAACCTACTAAAATTCCAATTTATAGTTCTAAAGACACATAGAAATTACTTTATTAAAACATAATAATTTGGTTTTAGTGTCTTGTAAAGATAGTTAGTGATAGAGGAACTCATTTGTTGAATTACACCATTAAAAACCTAACTAAGGAGCTCATGATATTGCACCATAAAAGCACGAGTTGTCATCCTCAATAAAATAGGTTGGCTGAAGCATCAAATAAGGTTATTAAAAATATGATTATGAAAATATATAATTTTCAAAGGGATGAACATGAAAATCATATACTTGCAATCCTATGGGCCTACAGAACTAACTACAAACATGCAAAGAGATTTAATCCTTTCTAATTGGTCTACAAAATAGAAGTGATGATGTCAAAGTAATACATAGTTTATAGTATTTAAATAACACTCCTATTGTGACTTGGGTATCAAGATTCACTTTGAGCATTATTTTTGGATTTAACTATAATGGAATAAAATAGACAAAGGAAAACTTGGATACAAGAGATTCATAAAAAGAGCCAAAATATTGGAATGATTGTAAATTACAATTGAAATAATTTCAACATAATAAAAAAATTATTATTATATGATAGTGGGTTCATAACACACCTTGGGAAACTTCACATTTTATGGAAAGGTCTATAAATTATTCATGAACTATAACAAAAAGGTATAATGATACTCAATGACCTTAAAGTAACCATTATATATAGGTAGGTAAATGGCTATAGGCTTAAACCATACTACCAATGATACCTAGGAAAGCATGAATAATAATGGTGGGTAATGGGTAGCATCATATTGTTATGATTTTTATATTTTTAATTTTGAGTGTGTTTCAGGTAGTAACAGTAGACGTATATAGTCTAATATTTATATCACATAAACTTAGAGCATGTACCTTAATCAAACTCATATAATATGAAAATAAATAAAATCTAGATCAAAGGTTTACAATAAGGTCAAAGGATAAGTCAAATGAATAATTTTGATAATGAGGTGATGAAAAACATGTATGATAGAGTAGTTAAAAAGTGATAATTACCAAGGTAGCTAATGAAAAATCACTTCAAAGATTATGGCATTTAAAAAATAGATAGATGTGTCATAGTAAGTTAATGCACAATAAAATAAATAGTTAGAAGATAAAATGTGGTCTATCAAATTATTAAATGTTGTTAGAGGAAACATTAAATCTTTGCATCAAAAAAGAAAGGCCCCATCAAATAAAAATTTAAAATTCAAAGTAAAGATCATAATGATGTGAAAATAGATCAGTGAAGTTAATGTGGAGTTTTAAAAAAAAGGAAGGAAAATATCTAAAGGTAGTGAAAAGAGGGGAAGTTGAAATTAAAATACATAGAGAATTAGTCTTCTACAATTTGAGATTTGACTATCCAACTAAGTAAGATATTTTGACACAATTTTTGAGGTATATATAAAAATCAAGAGGCCTCAAATTATAGTTTAATTTTATGATTCACAAAATGAGGAAATAGGGATTGGGTTAGCATTGAGCCAAAAAATATCATGATCCTAATCCCTTCAAATTCATTGACATAGGTAATATCGAATGGTTCCCCCAAGCACAAGTTGTGATTTTATATCTAGGAGTCTTATTCATAATAAATAGCTTGTATGCATAAAATGTAGAATACCTAGTAATATTTCATATCTTTAACCAGTTATAAGTAATGATGACTCAACAAATTAGATATAATGAACAAGATATCCATTTATATAATGATGTCAAAATAATTATAACACCATTGCTCAAAATACTAGCTTAATATCTAATGGAAAACCATTGGTGCCATAAAAAATAAAGAGTCCTATGATCCAATATGAAATAAATGTTATAGATTCATGAGATTGAAGAAGTATTCCCATCAATTTAATGAATGAAACCATTGTGCTCATGAATAGTTACTAGAAACACACAAAGAGTGTGTAATATGCAACCAAAAGATTCATTGACATCATACATCGTATGATCAGAATAGTAAAATAGTTTAATGGTCTATAATTCCTAGTATCTAGGTGATTTCACCCAATGGAAATCACTAGATGACACAATCACACCATACATTGACTATTATCCTTAAGATGCTTTTGTGAACCTTGATTAGAAAATGAATAAATAACATTATGTGTAACTTGGGTGATTTAATCAGTGGTGTATTATCTCATACATTTATTTTCCTATCGATTCCATCTAATACTTGGGACTACTTGCCATAGTCAAAATATTTCATAATGAGATTTAGATACAAATACATGAGCTCACCAGTAAACTAGTCATGGCTCTATCATTATTCATCGATATAAATGATGTGAAGGTCAAGGTGAAAGTAAAAAGGAATACATGTTTACAATATCAGTTCTACCACTATGATCCATACCACTTAGTGCAAAACAAATTTTACCACAATCACAAGTGGAATCATAATACTAACTAAAAACAAAAAAAAAACAATATGCTTCTTCTCAAAAGTAATTTTATGAAATCACAAATCTCCTTCTCGTAGATATTCTTCACTAACAAACAAAACTTATAGGGTGGCTCCCTGGGTCACAAATAAGATGTCAAAGATAAAAACATAGTATGACTTGGAAACATTGGGAGGCATGCTAGATGAAGTATATATATCATATATGAAGTAAATCAAGGATGATGTCATGAGGAAGAAGAAGAAAAGTAATTTTACTTCAGGAAATTAGTTCTCACTTACCAAGTGTGCAACATGATACTATCTTTTTTGATGGTTAATATTACCCGTATGACTCCATAAATTATAGTGGATATAATTGACTAGAATGAAGCAATTAGGAGATGAATGCAATCCATTTTTAATGATAATTAGGCTTAGGACCATCAATGATGCAACTTCACTAATGTAATTAGACACACAAAAATTAGTGATGGAACAAGTAGGGGCACAATGAGAAAATCCCCAAAGTTATTTAAACATGTATAACTTACACTCTAAACACTATGAGGCCTTATATAATAGTTTTAAAACACATGGTCACATTTATCATATAATAATATGTTAAGGAAGAAACATCTATATAAAAACAACTTTGTGTATATACCCATGCATTAAAACACCAAAATAAAAGTTTGGTTTAAACTACTTATTCAAAATAATATATAATAAAGTGACAAGTTTTCATAACTTTATCTTCTTCCCCTTCACCCCCACCCCCTTTTCTCCAAGATTCCCAAACAACACCCCCAATATCCCATTTTAGTTCTCAAATTGTTGAGTCTATAGAATTAGGTGATCAAAAACAACCTCCATTGGATCAACTTTTAGTAGCACATCAATACTCAAACAAACCCAAGCCACAAGATGGGACTATAGACAATAATCAAAAGAATATATGAAGCCTATATAGGAATATAACAAGGCTAAGGTAGATAAGGAAAATGTCAAAAAGGAGTAGGACCAAAAAGAAGAAGAATATAAAACTAAAAATAAAGAAGATAAAAAATAAAAATGATCAAGAATATAAATATGCACAAGAGGTTCATGAGAATAAATTAGAGGCCGAGTAGGAAACCATGGATGTTTTCAAAAAACAAAAGTAGGATCTATGGAGATAGGAGGAATAGAGGAATAAATCTAGGGTTAAAACAATATCCAAGGAAGTTGAAGAGAAGAATAAAGAAGACATGCACAAGTAGTTAAAACTACATAATAAAGCTACATAATAGAAAGTAGTGAAGGATGTTTTAGAACAATCTATAAAGGTTGAATAAGTGGCAAAGGATCAATTAGTGAAAGAGGAAAAGACACATCTAGATAAATATAACAAATAAAATGAGGAGGAATATAAAAATATTGAGGTTGAAATAGAAGCATAAATCCAAGGAGTTGAGGAACAAAATAAAGTTACACAACAAAAAAATTAAATGAATAAAGGCCCAATCATTGAGATCTAACAACCTTCAAGCACATTTGTAGGATTAAGATGAATTTTTAGATGGGTTATTTATTAAACCAACTTACGAGGGATATGGATTATCCAACCTCTCTTGAAAAGAGATCTAAAAATCTATCCAAGGTATATATCTACCAGATATTGACAGATTATATCTCACTCAGTTTGGTCATTGTAAATTATTCTATATAAGGGGCATTTACTAGTTCTATAATATTTTGGTACTTAAAAAAATAGAGGAATTTTTTTTTTTTTTGTTTTGTGGGTTTTGAAGACATTTGGAAATGATAACATATGTCTTCATTCACTAATAATTCAATGGATCTCATTTAACAAAAACAAACAATCTTGCATTTTTAAATTTCCCATGTGAATAAAAATTAGTTACGATGAGTATTTCAACTTGAAAATAAAATAAATTATTTAAGTGTGTTCATTACATTGCATTTATAGATTCAAAAATTCTATAATAAACAATGGATAAATTTCTTGCAATCAAAATTGACATTAAAATTAACTACATTCAATATTTACATATGTGATGAAAATCAGATTTTGAGGGGTTATCAAATGACAATAATATGTCTGATTTAAATAATTATTGATTCCATTATATTAAAATTAAAAAAGGAATTTTTAATAATGAAAAATATCATGTAATTAGGATACAATAATAATAACATATTGCATTCAAACTCTAGATCTAATTAATAATAGACATAAAATAAAAAGAGAGAGGGTAAGAGAAAAACAAGGCTCTGATATTGGAGACAAATTTGAGCTAATTGATTTAAGAAACCCCAAAAAATGATATTTGTATTATCCAACATTTACACAACCAAGTATGAATAAGGTGCAAAAGTCTGAGGAGAGCAAAACATGAAAGAAAAACACAAATCCATCATATTTCATGTGCAGGAAATGATAATATTATTTCATATATTCAATTAGAATCCATAGACCCACTTGAGTGTCATAATAATATAATTATTTAAAATCTAAATGAGCCAAAAAAATTTCCAAGATAGTAGTAATGTAAAAAATAAGAGGGAGAAATTACATTAAAATTGCATTAAAATATGGAAGACTTTAAGTTTTTTGGAGCAACAAAAACCCAACCCTTGGAATGACTCCAATGGGCCAATATATAGAACAAGATATCTCCATGAGGAAATTATTTCTATACAAGAGGTATTAAGGTAACATTAAATCAGCACCAACCCATTATATCACTATATGCCACACCACTTTCCTTTAATGCACTTTTCCAACCTGCAAAAAGATTAAAAAAACATTAAATTTTAGTAAATTAAAGCTCCCAAACCAAAAATTCAAATTATGGGTATCATAATTAATGTTATACACATAATTTATTTAAATTAAAGTTGTCAAGATGTTTGTGATAGAGTCATATTTCCAATGGTTCAAACAGTTTGAAAACCTGACACCCAAGACAAAAATTATGGCAAAAACCTAACTCTAGCTCTAAAAGGCCATCCCAAACCTATTCAAGTTTAAAAAAATTTGTAATAAATTCATTAAATGCACTTTTTCAAGTTTTCAAATTCTTAGACTTGATCTCATAAAAATTTTAATTAGGTCTAAAAAAAATCAATCCTAGACCTAAACTCATAAAAATTTCTGATTATGTCTTAAAAAATTAAAATTTTCAATCCTAGACCTAATCTCATAGAAAGTTATAGTTAGGTATATAAAATCAAAAAATTTAATCCTAGACCTATTTTCATGAAAATTTCTAGTCAGGTATAGAAAATGAAAATTTGAAAACATAGACTTAATCTCATAAAAAGTTGTGATTAGGTGTAGAAAATGAAAATTTGAAAACATAGACCTAATCTCATAAAAAGTTTTAGTTAGGTCTATAAAATGAAAATTTGAAAACATAGACTATTTTAAAATTTGGGGTGCACCCTTGAAGATTTTTTTTTTAAGACCTCTTCACACAATAGACATAATGGGATCTCCCTAAGGTTGTGGGTGACCTATGACTAGAGATAACCTCCATAGAGGGTTGGCTCCCTTGATGCTACACCTACTCAACTTGTAATTAAAAGTGAAAAGGAAAAATATAAATAAATGAAATGGGGTGATACACCAAATTTTAGGTCTCCTCCTCTTGACCATGAGTTGGTTAAAAAAACTAAGACAAGGCTGAATATGATCACATAACTTCAAACAACTCCCTAGCATAAGTGTTTCAATATGGAGGTTGCAACTAGTGTACTACCAAAGAGGGTTAATCAAGAGGCCTAGAATGAGGCACTAATGAATGTATTCCATACTTAACCATTACATAACTACTTTATACACACCATATGACCTATAAGAGACAACCTACTCACAAAGAGGTGAATATGAAGAGGACAAAATCAAGGTGATTAAAAATCAACACTTATTCATCAACAATTCTATCCATGAACACACTATATGTAATATTAAGAAGGTAAAAATAGTTTTTATTCACTTCAAAACACAATAACAAGTATCAATTTTAGTAAGGATTCACTGTACTTACTTGTAGGATCCCTTACAAGCCTTCTAATTTCAAATTTATAAAAGGAAGGAGATAGATGGAGATAATACATGGAGAGAGTCTATGACAAATGTCATCCATCACAAATCAGTTACAAAGACAAGTGGAAGGTGAGAGAATAGTCTTATCATTTTCCCTTAACATGTGTTGATTGGTGTGATTATGTCTTCCTCAAAGGTGGAATAGGAGTTCTTGGTTGTGCTTTTTGACTCATCTTTATTCTTTAAACTACCTTTTTTGGCTTAGGAAGAGTTACAAGTTGTCATCATGACACATGTCACACTTGGCATTCTTGTCATCTTTATATGCCCTTCCCATCTTGGTGATGATGATATTTAAGCTTAGACCTCCTCCTACTAATCCTCTCTATAATTATGTCCTACAATTCCATGTTTCATCTTGTTTGAACCAAGAGAGTGAAATGGAGACAAGTGCATCCTCCTTCCAAGGTTTATTCATGCTTGAAGACTATTTCTATAGCCTTGTTTACTTCATGTATGTCTTATAGGATGTCATGCTATTTTATTTCCAAGCTCATAGGACATATTTAATTTATTGGTTGTTCTTTAGTTTCATCAATGTCTTCAATATAATTTTCACTTTGTACAATGTCTCTTAGAGGTAATACATGGTTCGCTCAGCTTTGTTATTATTTAATACCTAAAATTGGATGGTTTGAAGTAAAAACTCCTTGAGACAAGATTGGATAGATTTATAAAAGGTTGTGGTTATCTTTGAGAACCATCAACATCATGAGACTAATATTGCCCATGTATTAACCCTTTCAATACTACTTGTAATATTATAATGGCTTATTCATGACTTGAAGATTCATACAATAATGATATCAGAGGTCTTCAAGGTGATATGAAGCTCCTTACTACCATGGTGACATTAAGAAAAGTTTGCAGACTTAGTTTGCTATGTGAGTGTGAAAACAATCCTCATCTTCCTTGATTCTTGACTTGTAACCTATTGTAGCATCATGAATACATCTTAAAAAGGCTCATATGAGATCATTATACCTCTACCTAGGATTTTTAAACCTATTCCAATGACCAAGGAGTTTAAACCCCTTAAAAACCATATAAATGGTCAAAGATATATAGTTTTTAGTTCATTTTCCCTGCATTTCTCCTTCACATATGCCGAATCATTATCCTAATAGATGCTTAGGAGGTGTGTAAGTGTTTTTATGGTTTTTTAACATAATTTAGGTGCATTATAATCCATTTTAAATAAATCATAGCCATCAATCTCTCTTTGAGGGTTTTAGTAGGGTTTATAGGTGTCAAAACTTGTTACGGATTGTTCATAAAGAATAGATCATTGATATTCTACATAATTCCACAAAAATTGAGTAGGGGAACCTCTTTTTCCTCCCCTAAATCCATTTTTTACCCATGAAAATTTTCCTTTGAGTTTATACATGATGAAAGTTGGCCTTTCTTGACTGTGTAGGTCTATTGAGAAGGTTGAGGTGAGTATTTTGAGAAAAATACCTCAAATTGCTTGATTGTGATTGGGAATGACTTCTTAAGGCCTTATTCACCTTATATGGGGTTTTTAGATGCTTTCCCAAGCATCTGACTCCAAAAACTTCTCAAGACTTACATTAACCCACATTAAGGGTGTAGTCATATAAAATGTCAAAATTGGTAGCTTGAGTGTGGTTTATGACACCCAACCCATAAGTCTTTCTTTCATGCTCTCATGACCCTTCTAAACACCTTTTTTCTTATTCCTAGTCATCTCAAGCTTTCCAAATGGTCATTCCACCTCAGCCAAGTAGTATTTCCCAGGCCAATCCTATCACCCCAAGTCTTGCACCTATAGGATAGGAGCACCCAACTTGGACTATAACATAAGACCCTAGGGTGTCCTATTTCAGTGCTCTTATACAATTACATTTTTATATCCAACCATTATTTCCTTCTAGTTCCTATCCTTCATCTTGTCATCCTATCATGAATACATTTGACCCATGACTAATAGATCTCTGTAAAAGCCCATTCAAAGTTCACTTAGAAGGGGGTTAGAAAATATTACAAATCAAGCAAGAATACAAGGAAAACCACTGAGATAAATTTCTCTATTCTCTAAATATAGCCATCTAATACAATAATAAACATATCCAAGTCCTTGAACCAGTTTATATCCACCTCAAGCACACGCAATTTAGCATTTTTGTATCTACATTACACTATTTCACAAAGCACATTAAGTGGGAGAACTATATATGGCTTGATACCTCTTTACAGTATTGGTATGTGGGTAGCGTGCCCACACAAGGGATGTGGATACATGTTCAGTGCATCTTACACACACTAACCCCCCCTTCTTTCTTAAGTTTTATCAAATCATATTGAATTCTAGGGTTTTAAGATTAAATCAGCTCTATAAGGAGTCTTATAGACTTTCAGGAGTCAAAATTTCATAGGTAGGCTCACATAGGGATAGTGAATAAAACCCAAAAAACTCAAGTCTCTATGAGTATTTTGGAAAATAGTGGTAGAAGAGGATAATAATACCAAACTCTAGGGTGTCCTATTTTGGTGGTCCTATCCTTTCACAAATGAAAGCTAGATCCTGATTTGTGACACTATCCCAGTCCTATATAGACAATATCAGACCCCACAATAGCCATTTCAATTCATTTTAAGCTAATCTTATTTTCTCCATACTTATCACTATTTATATAAAGGTTAAAAAATATAAATAAATTATAAAAATTAGTAATTAAATTATTTTAATATTATTTATTGATTTACTATTCTAGAGCCTCAACTAAAATAGGAATAAAAATTCATTATTCCCAAAACATTTAAATCATTTGGTGAACCCAACTTACTTTGTTTGCACAAAAAAACCTAGGTAAAATTCCTTATTGATTTTTCTATTACTTTTTCTAATTTTTTACTTGCATATTTAAATAAAAAATTCACATTAATTTTTAAAAATTCCATAGTATTTTTATAAAAAAAAACTTTTAAACCCTAGTTGCATATACTAGGTCCATTAAATCATAATTTTTCCAATCTTTTTCTAATTTTTTTTTACCTACATATTAAAATAAAGAATTCACATTAATTTTAAAAATAATTCGTTGATAATTTTAAAAATAATTTCCTACAAACCTTAGTTTCCTATACTAGGTCCCCATAATTTTCCAGCATTTTTCTAATTTTCCTAAATATTTAAATCAGAATTCTACATTAAAATTTTTAAATTTACCATATTAATTTTAAAAATCATTTAATCAAAACCCTAGTTGCCTATACTAGGTCCCTTTATTTACTTGAGGTATCACTTTACACTTAAAATCATATTTCACATACAAAATCAAAAAATGGATTTCACTTATTTCATAACATTTCTTGTAAACAAAAAGGAATTCATACTTGGTCCTATCATGTATATGAATGATGAAGTTTACCATATGTTAATGCAAAGATTCATTCTTTCCCTTTCATGCTTATTTTTTATAACATGAGATTATATTAAGAAATTCATTGCTAAACATGTTAAGATACCTCTTGCCTCACCTCCCTTGGAGCCTCTATCTAGTGTCGAGTCATGTCATATGGTCTATTTCAATCTTCCCTAGGTCAATACCCATCACTAAAGAGCCAAATTGACACCCTTTGTCCCTCCACCACCTCAACCTATCGATTATCTATGATCTCCTCCCATAGCCACTACTAGTCTTATATGGGTAGTAGATAATGTGGTTAGAGCTATTACTCGATGTGTTGTCATGCCTCCCCTACCTAGTCAATAACCCTGTAACCCTCCTATTCCTTCCCATCCCATGCCCAACCCACCTACATAATTAGATCCACATAGGGCATATGATATTGTTAACAAACACACTAGCTAAGATTTCCATGTTAGAACTACTCCAAAAAGTAAATGTATTCAAGGACATTCTTTATCAGGAACTCACTCATACTTTTATGTCTATCAATTCAGAACCCTCTTATTTTGCATCAATGGTAAACACATTAAAAATTATAGAAGATGTTATTTCTTTTGATCATGAGGACATGCCTTCTTAGATAGTTATTGATCAAAATTTACCACTATTCATACAAGCTCAAGTCAAAACCAGTGTAGTTAAGAGAGTTCTAGTTGATAGTAGTTCCAAACTTAATATATGTAATATTACATTCTTATAGACCATGAGCATAGATATGGCATCTAGGAAAAAATCATATAATAATATTAGAGGTTTTTATGATATGCCATCATAGACATTGGGCACGATTGCTTTGGATATCATGGTAGGACCCAAAACCCTCACCACACAGTTCTAAGTCATATTAGGTCCTCTTCATTATAATCTTTTACTTGGATGACCTTGGATACACACTATGGGGTTTTTTCCTTCTACTCTTTTTCGATGTGTTAATTAACTCCATGAATGATACCTATACACATGCCTAGAAGATAACTATCCATTCAAATATTATCAAATTACAGAGTCATATTTGACTATTTTTCCAGATGGGACACCTCATATCATAGTTCAGTCACCACCTCATCACATTTCTCTTGATCAGATACATATATATGAGGTAGGAGAGACTAGCACATCTCACACTCCTCCACTTACAATTGTGACTTTAGCTCCAAATACTCATCTAGTCATAGTAACTTTAGCCATTCTAGATACTCCATTAGTCATGATTCCTACACTTGTTACAATTATACAATCATTGATATTAGTTATAGTAGTACCAATTGATTCAATAGTTATAGTTACTCTGATAGTTACAAATAGTCTAATAGTAATACCATCTTCTACTATTATAGTTGATGAGACTCTCATATCATAGTTACCCCTTGTGGTAAATTTTGAGTTATCATGTGTTGACACTGGAAAGTGCACCCAACGGCAGGAACACGGATTCTTGCCCTCTCCCCGCAACATGGAAACCCCTCTCTCGCCTGTGGGATGGCGAAGCAGGAGAGGAGAGTCTCTAGATATGGGCTAGTTCCCTCTGATGTATCTTTTTTGTTTCAGGTAACACAAAATATAGGTATATAGGTATACACTAGGGGGGATGAAAAGAGAGAGAAAAGCATGAAAACAAATAGCCTACTCTAAAAGAGGTGATACACCAAAAACAGGAGTGACCTTCCAGATCCACTCTCAGAATTAGGGGAAATGCAAGTATACTCTACACTAAAACTTGGTAGAAAAGATCAGGTTGCTGGGATGACAGGGAGGTTTCAATGAAAGATATAGGAAATAGGGACTCACCAAGATGCTGTGAAATGCATACTGTAAGTGACCTTTTTTTCTGCACCCTAGATGGAACTCTTCACCTGTAAGCTGCAAACTGACATTCTGTAGATAGCTGATACAATAGTATTTAAAACCTGTGAGAGCATTTAAAAGGAAATAACTGAACACAGATTAAACATACAGAACATACACAGAGTATCCATCTAAGAAAGAGGTAAAAAAACTGCATTTTTATTGATTCAGGTGGGAAATTTGGAGAGCAGTGCTCTTTACAAAAGTTAGGAAGATCCCCTGAAAAATGACTAAGTCCTTGTATTTATAGCAGGAGAGCCAAGAGAAGTTTCATCAGAGAGCATGAAAAACACTATTGATGACATCACAAGTCTGCCAAGACCATGCTTGTTGCCTCGTTTTGCGTGCTAGTCTTCTCCTCTGGCGGCTGGGCGGGTTTTTTCTTGTGCACTGTAGGGGAATTTTGCCGCCCTTGTAGTGGGCGGCAATTTTGCCACCCTTTGCATGGATTTCATGTAGGATTTATGCCGACGTCGGTCGATAATCTGCCGATGGCGGCAGTCTTGCCGACGTCGATTTTTGTAAGCTACCGACGTCGGCAGAATTGTGCTTTGCGTGGCAATTTCTCCTTCCCCACCATGGGGTGGGGTTTTCCATTTCACTGCCTTAGGCGGGCTTTTCCATTTTGCCGCCCTAGGCGGGCTTTTCCATTTCGCCACCTTAGGCAAGCTTTTCCATTTCGCCACCCTAGGTGGGCTTTTCCATTTTTTGTGCCTGCCTTTATGCTGCTGACGTCGATGGTTCTACTGACGTCGGCAATTCTGCCGACGTTGGTCTCTGTAAGGTGCCGACGATGGCAATATTGCCGATGTCGGCCGATGTCCACGGCTTTTTCATGTTGTGGGCGGTGAATTTGCTACCCTCTGCATGTCTGTAGGTGGGCTCATTTTACCTGCCCTTATAGTGGGCAGCGATTTTGCTGCCCTCTGCATTTTTTTCTGCCCTCTTTTTGCCTAAGTGTTGAATGCTCTATTTTCTTCTCTTCTCTCGTGGACGTTTGAAGACTCTCCCTTTCGCTGCCTTTCATAACCAATGCTCTGCAACGGCACTATCGAGACTTGAAGGTGGACCTTGCAACCTGAAATGATAGGCCTGTAAAGCAGGTGTAGGAGGTGACTGAAATCTTGCCTGAGAGGCAAAATTGGGTCAACAAATTGGTGACTCACAGGGGAAGCGTGCCTGCTATGCTTAGAACCTAGTTGCTTTGCATATCCATTGGGTGCGGAGTCAGATGGTGACTTTGAAGCGAGTTCATAATAGCTTTGATAATCCCAGAATCAAAAATACAAAATTTACCCCCACTGTAAAGGGAAACACACAAGACTAAAAACAACTAACTATGCAAACTGCACTTAGGGAAAATAGGGAAGAAAACAAGGGAAACTATGTACAGCCAAACTAAAAATCAGTGGCAATGCTTCAGATGTATCTCGTTGACTGGGATATGCAATTCTTCGCCGTCTAACTTGGAGAGCTGGAACGCATTATGCTGCTTGCACTGAGTAATCATGTAAGGACCGCTCCAGAGGGCATCAAATTTTGCATGTTTTCTGGGCTTAGCTCTATCTTCGTCCCATTTTAAGACAATGTCTCCTTCGATGAAACTCTTTGACGAAGACTTCTTGTCAAAATGTCTTTTCACCTGATGCTGGTGACTGATCATAGAGACCATGGCCTGGTTCCTTACCTCCTGGAGCTCCATTAGTTCACACAATCTGACCTCCATGTTGCTTCCTTCTTCTAGCTACAGCTGATGTGTGAGGTCCAGCGCTGGCAATTCGAGTGAGATAGGAAGCCTTGCTTCCCTTCCATACACAAGCGTATATGGAGAATTTCCGATTGATCTTTTTGAAGTGATTTGATCGGCCCATAGAGCTATTTTCAACTTGGCATGCCAAGTTCTTTGATTTTCTTCCATGGTCCTCTTTATAATCTTGATCAAATTTTTGTTAGTGGACTCAGCTAGTCCATTCCCCTGCGGGTAGTAATTTGATGAAGTGCTGAGGTATATACCATACCTTAGCGCCCATTCACTAGTTTTGGTTCCCAAAAAAGCCAAGGCGTTATCTGAGATTATAGTGGCTGGGACCCCAAAACGTGTCACTAAGTCCTCATAGAAATCCAAGACTGTGCTCTCATTTGCTTCCTTCAAAGCAATGGCTTCCACCCACCTGGTGAAATAATCTGTAGCAGTCAGGACCCACTTGTGTCCAGCGCTAGAGGGAGGATTGATCATCCCTATGAAATCCAGGCCCCACTACATGAATGGTTGTTCAACTTGAATGGGTTGTAGGGGCATGGCATCCAATCGTTGCTTTCCATCAAAGAGTGCACACTTCTGACACTTTCTTACCTAGGCATGGGTATCCTTGAAGAGAGTGGGCTAGAAATAGCCACCTCTCATTATTTTTGTTGCTGTGGTCTTAGGGGTGAAATGGCCGCCTGCTGGCCCATTGTGAAACTCAGCCAAAACCTTGTCAGTCTGACTGGAGTCAATGCATCTCAGGAGAACCCCAAAGAGATCCTTCCTAAATAATACTCTGTCAATCAAAACATAGGGAAGGGACTGAAGTTTAAAATACCTTCTTCCAGCCCTACCGAGACCCTGTGGACATTCGCCCGTAAGAAGGAAATGCCTCATGTCCAGTGTCCAATCTCTTACGATAGCTGGTTCTTCTGCAGTGGCTGCGTCATGGATCAGCAAGCTATCTTCACCCTTTTGTCTCAAATCTACAGCTAGCTATTCACACAGGCCTCTTCCTCTCACCAACTTGGTGATTTTGATATCTATGTCGTACTCCATTACCTTGGTGATCCATCCCGCTCTTTTCTCATTTAAGTCTCGATTGGTTAGGAAATCTTTGACACCAGGATGTGGAACCATGAGATGGATCTTGCTATTCGACAACATATATCTAAATTTCTTTAGGCTGTGCACTACTGCCAGGACTTGCTTTTCTACGTAGGTATACCTGATTTCAAAGTCCTCTAACCCTTGGCTGAAGAAGGCGAGTGGTTGCTCGAGGTTATCACTGTTTGCTTGGGTGAGCATGGCGGATATTACTTCTCCATTGCTGAAGGTATAGAGATTGAGGTATTTATTGAAGTCGGGGATGATTAGAGCAGGAGCCTAGGTCAAAGCCTGTTTGATAGCTTCAAAGCTATCCTTTCTTGGCATTGTCCATTTGAATTCTTCACCCTTCTTTAGCAAGGAGGTTAGGGGTTCAACTATTTCAGCAAAATTCAGAATGAACCTCCGAATGAAATTTATCTGGCCAAAGAAACTCTGAAGGCCTTTCTTGTGCTTTGGTAGGGACATCTCCAGAATGGAGTGGACTCTCTCTGGGTTAATAGACAAACCTTCCTTGGACACAATATGGCCAAGAAGTTTCCCCTCATGAACCGCAAATACACATTTCTTTGGATTTAGGGAGATGCCAAATTCCCTACACCTCTCAAAAATCTGCCTGAGGTGCTTCATATACTGTCCTGCCTCTTTGGAGAAAACTGTTATATCATCGAGGTACACCAACACGTTCTTATTTATCAAACCACTGAAAGCCATGTCCATGGCTCGCTGGAAGGTAGCACTGGCATTAGATAGCCTGAAAGGCATCTTCTGGTAGGTGAACGTTCCCCATTTGGTGGTGAAGGCTATTTTGTATTGGTCGGAGTCACGCACCAGAATCTGATTATATCCCGAATAGCCATCCAGGAGGGAGAAGCGTTCAGAACCAGTTACCTTTTGGAGGATCTGCTCCATGTTTGGAAGGGGATAATGATCCTTTAAAGAGACTTTATTAAGGTCCCTGAAGTCGATGCACAGCCTGATCTCCCCATTTTTCTTTCTAATTGGAACCAAATTAGCCAACCATGAGGAATGTTTGATCGAAAATATAATGCCAGACTCAATCAACTTGGCCAATTCTTTCTGCATAAAGAGCTCTACCATCGGGTTAATAGGCCTCTGCTTTTGTGTGACTGGTTTTGCGCCTTCATCTAATTCAATAGTGTGCTGGGCAAGCCTTGAATCGAAGCCTTTCAAGTCGCTATAGTTCCAGGTGAAGACGTCAGCGAACTCCTGACACAGCAGAATGAAAGTTTGCCTTTCTTGGAACGTGAAGACCTTACCAAGTGCTAGTAACTTGTCATTGAAGATTTCAACTTTTTCATAATTCTCCTCTTTGGTAGTGATGCATGCTTTGTCATCTCTTAGTTGGTCCTCTCCATTGAAAATACTTTCAATTGTGACCAAACCCTTAGGGAGTTTATTGTTCTTCAATTGAACAATCTGATTTCCATATTGCTGCTGCAATTTCACTTGATTGTGGACCGCAAATTTAGCTTCCTCCTTCAGGAAAAGGGTTATTTGTTGGTCACTTTCGAAGACCTGCCAATTTGTAACATTGTCTGGGACCGAAGGCCGAACCACCACCTTTAAATGGCATGAACCACAACCCCTGCTTATCTCTTTTGAAACATCAAATTGGGTGCCAACAGCTGTCAACCTGTCAGCCTGCTTGTTTTGTTCCCTGGGAATCGAGGTAATGTTAAGAGAAAGAAAATCCTCCATCAAGTCCCAGACTCTGTGCTTGTAAGATTTCAGTAAGGAGTTCTTGGTCAGGTTCAGGCCTCTGATTTGGTTCACTATTAGTTCACTGTCCCCCAGGATTTATAATTTTTTGATCCCTCTCTTTCTTGCCCACTCAAGTCCATGAATCAAAGACTCATATTCTACAACGTTACATGTGCAAGAGAACTGGAAATGAAAAGTTGAAAATTACCTTTCTTTAGAAGGGGAGACTAACATTGCCCCACCACTAGCGCCCAGTTTACTTCTGGAACCGTCGAAGTATAGCTACCACAGGCCAAGATCTTCTTTATTTTCCTTCATTATATTGGGCATGACAGCACTCTCTTCATGCAAGCAATAGACGCCAAGGTCTGCCTCCTCAATAAACTTATAAGGATCATGCTCGAAGTTATCACTTCCCCACTCATCCAAGAGTAGGTCTGTGACTCCTTCAAGAGCAGAAGATGAAGATTTGTCCATCTGAGAGTCTTCTGGATCAATGATAGTATAACTGACATTCGCTGCCTTAGGTGAATAGGGCTCTAGGTGGTCCTTGTAGAGTGGCTCGGATTCGATTTTCACTTTGGTCCCATACTTGGTTCTGAAAACCAGGTATGACCAATTTGCTGCTAGATAACCACCTATCTTGGACGTAAAGTCCCTAGACAAATAGATTGCAAAATATGGAGGAACGTCCGCTACCACTATATCTTGAGGGATTGAGAATGTTGGGCAGGCATGCAATGTTAAACTCAATCCTTTTAGGACTCCGACTGTCTTTGCGGGTGTCCCATCTAGTTGCAAGACTCCTTTGTTCATTGCTTCGTACTTTAACCCCATATTATCAGCAATGCATTTAGGCATTACTGAAGTGCTGGCCCCGCTATCAATTATGCAATTATGTACTAAGAAATCCCCTATGATCAAAGATACATAAAAAGGGGGAGTCTTTTCTTCTTTCTTTACCTGACCTGGAGCAGAAGGCTACCCATTCATCATTAGGACGTTATTAGTGTCTGTTGGGATGGCCTGGCGATCTAGCTCATGCAATTATTTCTTCAATACCTCCTTTTGTCCCAGAAGAGACAATGAATCCCATAGAGAAATGCTCACATGCAATTTCTTCATTTAATCAACTATATTAACTTGGGGACTGACTCCCTTCGTGCTCTCCTTTGCGCTGATCCCGGCTGGAGCTTTAGACTGAGGAGCTGGGGGTACAGATGGTTCACCAAAAATTGGGGCCCTTTGAAAAGGGTGCAGTGAAGGATTTGTTGCAACCTGAGGGGAAGCTTGCGCTTCTCCAACTGCTCTTCTTTTAAATCTCGTATTGGCCGCAATGCAATCAGCATGATTGCCTGCAGTGCCCCCATGATTAATTGCACAGAGCTTGCCCTCTTTGTGATTTATCAGGGTGGAATCCGGCTGAGTTTGATTGTTACTTGTGCTGGTTTGCGCTGGGAACTCAAAAAACTAAGAAAAATCAGCAGCCTAATTTTCTGAATTCTGAAAAAAATTCAACATATCGTTCGTGTGGGCAGCTTGCTCTTGACCCTGTCTCATGTTTGAACAACCTGGCTGCTCTTACACTAGATTGTTCTGAGTAGGTACCATGGCTTTAGATGTCGGAGAAGGACCTGAGTTATAATTTTGATAAGGCCTGGTTGTAGTGAGCTGCCCCTGACCTTGGTTATAATTTTGAAAGGGGGGTCTAGGGGCATTGCCATAATTTTGATAACTCTGGTTTGGTTTGTGGCTTTGAGCTTGCTGCCTTTTAAGGGCAACAAGTTCATTTGACATGCTCTGCAACAGGCCCTTAACTTCACTTAATTCATTGGATGGAACAGCAGTTGGCTTCTCAATGATAGGTAGGGGAGCAATCGTGGGAGCGACTGCTTGAATTGGGGGCAGCGGTTCTGGGAAAAGTGGCATATGAGGCCTAGGGGCAATTTTTCTGGCTTGAATTAAGCAATTTTTGACCGCAATGGCTATGTCATATGCAGTTGGTAGTATGTGTCCCCCCATAGATTGGATCATCATAGTAATGTCACTATTCAATGCTTTTAGATAGTACAAGAAAGCATAGCTGGGGGTCAGCCTTACCAGGATGGGAATTCTATCCCAAGTCTTTTGAAATCGCATATTGAAGTCTTGCATATACTCGTGTGGAGCTCTTTTTATAGTTGTCAGCTGCTCAGCAAGAGAGAGGCCATCACTTTTTTCCCCAAAATGATCAGTTAAACGAGTGCCCAATTCATTCCAAGAATGTATGGAATTCACAGGCAAGGTGCCGTATCAGTCGAGAGCTTTCCCTTTCAGAGACAAGGCTAATAGTCTGATGGCAATATTTTCTTCTATTACATTGTGAATATTGCAAAGGTTGGCAATATTTTTGATATGCTCAACAACTGTAATAGGTCCCACTCCATCAAAAGAAGGCACATTCTTCAGAGCTGTTCCGGGGATCGGATCATAGCATGGGAGGTTTAAGGGGCTCTCACCACGAAAAGTTGCAAAAGGCAATGCCATGGCTGGAACAGGTTGTATTTGTGGCTAAGCTGGGTTGGTGTTCCTAGCAACAGGTCTAGGAGGATTTACTAGTGGATAAGGGTGAGTTCTTCCAAACCTGAGCCTTTTAGCAGAGTTTAAAGGTAGTTCAATGAACTCAAAGGGGACCCTTCTTGAAGCTGACCTGGTGGTAACTTTTGGCATAGAAGTTTCAGTGACTGGTCTTAAAAATAAAAAATTGAGCTCTTACCAGTGGAGTCACCAGATGCTGGAAATCTTTGAAAATCACTGTAACAGGACCAGCATCAATCTTGAAATACTACTGCATTGAAAACTTGATAAAATTACAGTCCCACCAGGCGTGCCAAAACTGTTGACACTGGAAAGTGCACCCAGCGGCAGGAACACGGATTCCTGCCCTCTCCCCGCAACATGGAAACCCCTCTCTCGCCTGTGGGATGGCGAAGCAGGAGAGGAGAGTCTCTAGATATGGGCTAGTTCCCTCTGATGTATCTTGTTTGTTTTAGGTAACGCAAAATATAGGTATATAGGTATACACTGGGGGGGATGAAAAGAGAGAGAAAAGCATGAAAACAAACAGCCTACTCTAAAAGAGGTGATACACCAAAAATAGGAGTGACCTTCCAGATCCACTCTCAGAATCAGGGGAAATGCAAGTATACTCTACACTGAAACTTGGTAGAAAAGATCAGGTTGTTGGGATGACAGGGAGGTTTCAGTGAAAGATATAGGAAATAGGGACTCACCAAGATGCTGTGAAATGCATACTGTAAGTGACCTCCTTTGTTTCTGCACCCTAGATGGAACTCTTCACCTGTAAGCTGCAAACTGACATTCTGTAGATAGCTGATACATTAGTATTTAAAACCTATGAGAGCATTTAAAAGGAAATTACTAAACACAGATTAAACATACAGAACATACACAGAGTATCCATCCAAGAAAGAGGTAAAAAAAACTGCATTTTTATTAATTCAGGTGAGAAATTTGGAGAGCAGTGCTCTTTACAAAAGTCAGGAAGATCCCCTGAAAAATGACTAAGTCCTTGTATTTATAGCAGGAGAGCCAAGAGAAGTTTCATCAGAGAGTGTGAAAAACACTATTGATGACATCACAAGTCTGCCAAAACCATGCTTGTTGCCTCATTTTGCGTGTTGGTCTTCTCCTCCGGTGGCTGGGTAGGTTTTTTCTTGTGCACTGCAGGGGAATTTTGCCGCCCTTGTAGTGGGCGGCAATTTTGCCACCCTTTGCATGGATTTCATGTAGGATTTATGCCGATGTCGGCCGATAATCTACCGATGGCGGCAGTCTTACCGACGTCAGTTTCTGTAAGCTGCCGACGTCGACAGAATTGTGCTTTGCATGGCAATTTCTCCTTCCCCACCATGGGGCAGGGTTTTCCATTTCACTGCCTTAGGTGGGCTTTTCCATTTTGCCACCCTAGGTGAGCTTTTCCATTTCGCTGCCCTAGGTGGGCTTTTCCATTTTTTGCGCCTGCCTTTGTGCTACCGACGTCGGCGGTTCTGCCGACGTCAGCAATTCTGCCGACGTCGGTCTCTGTAAGGTGCCGATGATGGTAGTATTGCCGACGTCGGCTGATGTCCATGGCTTTTTCGTGTTGTGGGCGGCAAATTTGCCGCCCTCTGCATGTCTTTAGGTGGGCTCATTTTACCCGCCCTTATAGTGGGTGGCAATTTTGCCGCCCTCTGCATTTTTTTCTGCCCTCTTTTTGCCTAAGTGTTGAACGCTTTGTTTTCTTCTCTTCTCTCATGGACGTTTGAAGACTCTCCCTTTCACTGCCTTTCATAACCAATGCTCTGCAACGGTGCTGTCGAGACCTGAAGGTGGACCTTGCAACCCGAAATGATAGGCCTATAAAGCAGGTGTAGGAGGTGACCAGAATCTTGCCTGAGAGGCAAAATTGGGTCAACAATATGTACATGATGTTGATATAGATTCCTAGGCTACTTTAGATGATGATACGACACCCACACTCATAGATGACTATTTGTGTGGATTGATCTTCACACCAATTAGGCCAAGAGAGCACTAAGATGACTCTAGAGATCTCATTACACATCTTACATCACTCTTATCATCTCACACTACACTCTCAAGATATACTACACATTCATGTCCATAGATAGATCACTTGGCACATACATTTCACATGGTTACCTCTATGGATATAGAGCTAGTCATTCAAATTCAAATAGGTATCACACAACATCAACCATAAATTATACTACAAATGTTACTTGATCATAGATTAATCACACTACCTATAGTATGACACAGATCTATTAGTAGGTTATCACAGCAAGATGGTCTCCCATTTTGTCTCTTTTATAGGATCATAATCCATGATACAAACTCATGTATAGATTTACAATAGAGATTGGATAAACTACAAGTTCAAGGTACTACTTAGATTACATCACCACTAACACTAGTTGTGCCACTTCCACCAAAACCATTCACTACTAGAGCCAAACATCTTAGAGGAGACTCAACATCTTCACCACCAAAGCAACCTTCAATTTGTTATCAACTAGATGATACCATTATGAGTGATAAATCTATGACTACATAAAGATCACATATCTTACTAACACCTAATGAGATAGCCACCATGCATATATAATCTATATCATATGATGATACTTATGATGATGATCTTGAGGCATTTGATAATGACCATGATCCCTTCCTTCATCTCAATCCCCAGTGGGCTCCATCCTTGAACCCTTTACCCTATACATCCTAGTCTTTTATGTCATTTTGTACATATTGCTTTATTCATATGCTTGTACATAATTTTTCAAAATTACTTCTATATATCTTCCTTTCAATTACTTGTACATAGTTTCTTTTTTGCTTACTTGTATATATTTTCTTAGTATTTCTTAGATATAGTCTCCTCATGATTGATTGTACATAGCTTATACCAAAAATACCAAAAAAAAGCAATATAAAATTTCAAAATACAAAAACATTCACATAACTCAAAATACCAAAAATGTTTCAATTATATGTATTATCGATGATTTACATTTTTACTACCATGTTAGACTTACATTTGTTATTTTATGCTATTATTTGTCAATTTATCTACATTACCATGCTTCACTTGATCTTATTTGAATGTGTCTAGTGACATCCAAATCTTTTATTACTTCATTCTCCCCATTGAGGGGGCATCCTACTTGTACATTTAAGACAAACATCGATATATCTACCCACTGGGGGAATTTTATACATGACTACACCATCTAGGTTATGTCATTCCTACACCACACACTCTAGTTATCATGATGATGTACATTATGTACTAACTTACATAGATTACTCTATCAACACTCATTAGTATATAGCACTTATGTATTTCTTATCATCTACCTAGTCTTGTACTACATGTCTTGTATACTTTCACTTCTTACTTTAATTAGTTAGATGTGATTGTATTTCTAGTATTTACATGCTTTCCTTTATTGCTTTATATAGATAGATGTGATTGAATTTCTTAGTTATTTTTTTATGTCTTATGTGTGCCTTAAGATATTTTCCATTATACTTTGCTTCTACTCTGCTATGTGCATGTAGACCTTGTGACAACCTTACTTGTTTCATTTGTATGTGTATGTGGCATTTGAACATACCTTGTATGCTTGATTTCTAGTTTGAGTGACATGTGCCCATGTCCCTTGTTTGCTTGTCCCCTTGCCCTCTTTTGTATTCTTCTTGTTTCTTGCCTTGTGTTCTTGTTTTCTTGTTTTTCTATCAATTGTTTGTAATGCCATTATCCACATCATGCATTAACTTGCTTTCTTGGATGCCATGATAGACATCATGCTCCATCCCTCCTTAACAACTAACAACTAACCAGACTTCTAGTTCCAATTCACTATATTTCACATGTTATTACATTATTACATATATCTAGGCATACCCCTGTTGATCTAACAATATATATTACAAACCATGCTATATCTTGAGATATGTTGTCAATTATCATTTTTGTATCATGTATTTTCATAGCATAACACACTTACAGGGATATTTTTTCTAAGGGTAGTCATTATAGGGTCTTCATTCCTACCCTCAAAAGAGGGGGAAATAAATAGGGGTTTTTATCACAAAGATCAAAGCCTCTAACTAGTCTAAAATTAGCTTTTAAAACACCTAAGACAATAACTAGAGTTCAAACCAGGTAGAACAAACTAGATAGATAGTGACAATTACAAAATAATCTTTAGAATTAGCATAGGACAAGAGCACCAAGTTTAGACTATAATGCCAAATAGTAAGGTGTCTTATTTTATCACTCCTATCCAAATATCAAAAAAACCAAATTTTCTAGAAATAGATAGAAAAGTAATTATAGTTACAATTTTTGCATCAATAGTTTAGTTCAAAATCAGCAATTTCAATATAATTTTTCTTAGAGAATCTGGATATAGGGGGCATCATGCATGGCATGATGGCTCTCACTTCTAGTTTTAGATTAGGCAATTTGTATAACTTATAGATCAAAATCCATGTTATAAATATCAATGATTGGGGGCAAAGTGCATGGCATATTTTCTTTCTTTTCTTTACAATTTATGGTATTACCTAGGCATTCTCTATAGTTGCATGCCTTATTCCATATGTAGGTGGTTGACATCATTCCTAAGTGGCTTCCACATAATCTTATTGCCTAGTTTTAGAGTGGCTTTCATACAAGCCTAATTTTCACCTTTTTTGAGTGGCCAAGAGTGGCCTAGTTTCCAACACACATTCAGTTATCCATGCTACATTGTCATATTACAGGACATTTATGAGCTTTAAAAGGCATCTCATATGACACACATTTCATACTAGTATCAATTCATATCTTCACTTCACAAGGCAATGATGGAGCCAAAATAATTTCAAGCCTTTGTAATCTTGATCCACCTACTCAGAAGGATTGGACATATGGTCTAAACATTGATTAACACATGCATGATCACATAGCTTCACTTAGTGGGTGATAATAAATACAAAGGGATATCCTTTGCATTACTGAGCCACTCTCAGGGAATTGATCACTTAGCTCCATTTACAATATTACTCTTGGTAAAAAATCATTTAACACATACCTAGCATCACTCAACATCACAACATATTTAAACTTCATGATGTGTTTTCTCTACACACACCCAACATCACATATCTTCATGAGATTCACCCTTGTAGGTAAGTTCAAGTACACTTTATACTTTTCCTTTATCCTAGTATTTCACTTTACTACATCACTAAAATAAAGTTTGGGTGGGGGGGCGCGGGGGGGAATATAGTCATATAAAATGTCAAAATTGGTAGCTTGAGTGTGGCTTATGACACCCAACCCATATGTCTTTCTTGCATGCTCCCATGACCCTTCTAGAAACCTTTTTTATTATTCCTAGTTAGCTCAAGCCTTCTAAATGGTCATTCTACCTCAGAAAAAAAGTATTTCCTAGGTTAATCGTATCTCCATAGGTCCCATACCTATAGGATGGGATTTCCCAACTTGGACTATAGTGTTAGACCCTAGGGTGCCTAATTTTGGAAATCCTATCCAATTACATTTTAAACTCCAACATTTATTTCCTTTCAATTCCTATCCTTCATATTGTTGGCCTAAAATGAATACATTTGAACCATGACTAATAGATCTCTATAAAATACCATTCAAAGTTCATTTATAAGGGGGTTGTCAAATATTACAAATCAAACAAGAATACAAACAAAACAACTGAGGAAAATTTACCTATTCTCTACATATAGTCATCCAATATAGCTACAAGCATATCTAAGTCCTCACAGTAGTCCCTGACCACCTCAAACACACCCAATTTAGAATTTTTGCATCTACATTAAACTATTTCATAAAGCACATTAAGTGAGAAAACTATATATGGCTTGATCCCTCTTTAGAGTGATTGTATGTAGTAATGTTCCCACACAAGGGGTGTGGATACACGTTCATTGCATCTTACACACACTAACCCCCCCCTTTATTTCTCAATTTTTATCAAAGAAAAATGAATTTTAGGTTTTAAATATTAAATCATCTCTACAAGGAGTTTCATAGACTTTTAGTAGTCGATATTTCATAAGGAGGTTCATACAGGGATAGCAAACAAAACCTAGAAAATTTGGATCTCTATGAGTAGTTTGATAATAGTGATAGACTCTAGGGTGTCTTTTTTTAGTGGTCTTATCATTTCACAAAACAAAATATAAATCTTGATTTGTGACATTGTCCTAGTTTTGCATAGCCAATATCAGACCCTACAATAGTTGTTTCAATCTATTTTAAGCTAAGGTTATTTTCTCCATACTTATCACTATTTATAGAAAGGTTAAAAAAATACAAATAAATTATATAAATTATTATTTAAATTAATTAAATATTATTTACTAATTTACTATTCTAGACCCTTAACTAAAATAGGAATAAAACTCTATTATTCTCAAAATAGTTAAATCAAAGGGTTTGTAGGCAACTTT
Organism: Torreya grandis; assembly: GCA_037957365.1. Lineage (NCBI taxonomy): Eukaryota > Viridiplantae > Streptophyta > Pinopsida > Cupressales > Taxaceae > Torreya > Torreya grandis. Next base: position 1,682,083 of record JARHVA010001589.1, read on the forward strand.
AGAATTCTAACCCTAATGGTCAATTCCTGAGGTATTATCCTCATTAAAATGATTCCAAACTCTATAATAACCTTCTCCATGATCTTTTAGACCTCGCATAACTTTATTGAGCTTCATATTCAGCATATAAGGCATACTCTCTCACCTTTCTCTATATGTAGGCCTATAGGTATGCATATTCCACTATAGACTTCTTCTTGAAGGAGGTTAGTGTAAGTTATACCATTATTTTATAATTAATTACTTGATTTTATTTATACTATCTTCAATTATAAGAAACCAATCTCCTTTATTTTGTTCTTCAATATTAGTCTTACAGGTAAAATTTGTTAGTTTACATCTCTATATGTCTATTCAACCTCTTAAAGAAACTTGGATTTTTTGACAATATCTCTTCATGAAAAGGGTCCAATAACTTTTACAACTCTCCTAAGGTCCATCACACCTCATATTATTTCCTTAAGCTTTTAGACCTCATATTCAATACAAAATCATGCCTCTTTCTACTCATTTTTATGTATAGTCCTATAGGTGATCAATTAAGGTTAGTTTTGAGAAAAAAAATACTCATATTGTTATTTTTGTGATATAAATTTTCATATGACCTATGGGAGACTAAATTAAATAACACTAGGCTTACATATCTCTTTAAAAAAGTTTAAGACACAAATCTTCAAATGGTAGAAAACTTGAATTAGTCCTTTTACAACTACTATAGGACTGTGGATGGCTCATTAGGTCTTTTGAAAGAGGTGTTATCAATTAGGTTCCCCTTAATGTATTATTAAAATATATATTTTAGGTTTTATATATTATATTAAATAACAAGAAACTAATTATTCTATTGGTTTTTTTAGGGTCAAACTTTCAATGGCAACATTGATCTTTCTAGGCCTAATGGGCCTAATAGACTTTATGTAGAACATTCTATTTAAACCAGATGATTTTTCTCATGAATAGGATTTAAATAAATTATAAGGTCTCTCTCAATGTTTCTCAAATATTATATTATTATTTTGAGATTCATGTCCAATACAAAAAACTTATTCTCCATGTTTTTATAGGCATACCTATAGATACATATTTTGAGTTCAAACCTCATTGAAACCTTGCTCTTAAGTTGATTATCTTACCACTAATGATCTAAAATAGCCTTGGGAACATTTTGGGTTCAATGTACCTATTTGAGTACATTTTATAATGAAAAATCATATATGTTTATCCATAACTTTACACTCTAGACTGCCTGCAAGTTTATATAGTCTACCTATGTATATGTGAACACCTTTTTTTCTTGTAGTTTTTTATCTATTAATGATTTTGAAATGTATGAGGGAGATAATGAGATTTAATTCCTTTGTAAACAACTTGAATTTTTTATTCTATTTGTAGAGAAAATTCTTACTCTACGTTGCATTCAAATTTTTAGTCGCACACTGCAGTTTGTTCCTGCATACCTTGGTCGTGGCGGTAGAGTTTTGGGGCAGAGAACGGGTTTCTTTTCCATCCAAGAATCGAAGTGCAGTAGAAAGTGCCAAGTGGCAGTCATGGAAGGCTCTGAACTACTTTTTTAGAAGAAAGTGAAAGTCACCACATGTTAGCATCTAAAAGATAGTTGGTTCAATGCCATGGTTCAATGCCTTGGTTCAACATTTTTGGTTCAATACCTCGGTTAACACGTAAATGGCATGCAGTGTTGAACTGTTGAACCATTGAACCATTTTGGTTCGTTGGGTAGTTTAAGGGAGTGTCCCAAAAACCAAAGGGGTCAAGTACCTTTTTGGATGGCAGAAAGGCATCATTTCATTTTGTTTAAGTGCTGAAAAGTAGTGGAGGTTGCCAAGTGTCACCTTTCGAACCCCTTTCTACTCCATTCCTAAAAGAAGTGGAAGATGCCACATACCCCTAGTAGGAGAAGTGGAAGATGCCATGTACCTTCCCAAAAATAGTGGAGGCTGCCACATGTCAACTTCCAAGAGATCATCTTCAAGCTTCATTATTGAATAAAATTATGGTGGGTCTTGGGTGTTATTTTAAAGGGCTGTGGAAGCTGCCAAGTGTCACCATCCATAGGAGCCTAATATGTGCCCCAAATAATTCTATAGCATAGCTAAAGAGAAGCAAAAAACACTGTGTGTCTTCGATAAATCAGGTGGAAAGTGCCATGTGTCATTCTCTAGTGCCTTCTAAGTAATAAGAAGAATTTCAAGAAATTGACTAAGTGTCCTCTTTAATTTCAATAGAACAGAGTGTTTTGTGTATTTGTTGCCACAAAGTGAGATGGAGGGAAACTCGGTGGGAGTTATTTCTGGTAGATGGAACAGTTCGTCAGGTAGATTTTTGGGGGCCTGTAAACATTAAAAGGGCCGTCTGTTTGTCCTCTGTAAGCAGAGGTAGAATGGATAGTTAAGTAGCTAAGCAGATGATGGAATGATAAATTTAGGTGTGGAAGGAGGTACTAGACATGAATCACCATGTTGCAGTTAGGGCAGTTCTTGATAAGATTAGGATACATCCAAGGCATTGAAAGTGCCGTCTGTTTGTCCCCTGTGAGTTAAGGGCAGAGTAGAATTGTGCAGGAAGGGGGATGATGGAAAGAGACATCTGAGGATATAAAAGAAGAGGGAAGATAGGAAAAAAAGGGGGGGATTCTATAGTTTGAGACTTGCTAGATTTTTTGGCCAGTAATATCATTTTCTTTTGTCTCATTTTCTTGAATTGTAAAGTTGATGTAACTATGCATGTTTCTGTGCCTTTTATGTGGTTGAATGAATTGAGAAGATTGAACTCTATGCCTTGGTTGATATTGTCTATGTCATTTTCAAAGGTAGTCTATACTATAGATATTCTAGAGTTGTGATAAGGAATGTCATTTGCTTTTGTCTCATTTTCTTGAGTTGGAAGGTTTACATAACTGTACGTGATTTTTGTGCCTCTTATGTGATTGGAAGATTCTTATAAGAAGATTGAACACTATGCCTTTGTTGATGTTTCTTGTGTCTCAGTGAAATAAGCCTCTGTTGTGAGCCTTTGTTTCTATTATTTCAATCTTTTACATTGATTATGCACTTGTATTCTCTTAAATGTAATTGCATCTTATATATAGTTTCATTGTGCTCAAGTTAGAATTAGGATTACACTCAGGTGCATCACCATAGTTAGGTTTCAATTCCTGCATTTGAATTTTTGTTTAATTTCCTATCCCTTTTCCCCAAAACACTTGATATAAAAGAAGAGACCAGCTTCTTTAAAATCTGGAGGTTGTTTCAAGTCGCAATGTCCCACAACTTGAAACTTCCCATTGTTGATTGATTAGAATCAAGCGCAATTTTTGTCATCAACACTATTAATTTTATGATGGATGGGAGGTTATATCAAGTGTTATTTTTCATATAAAACATTCAAATAATAAAACACATTAACAAGTTTAACACTTACATGCATAGGTTATAGAGGAGCTTAGTAAAAAAACAACAAATGACAAAAATAAAATAAATTATAAATAACTATGAATTCTTTACCTTCCTTGAATTCTCCAAATGATGTGTTCATTTGGCTTGCTCAGCTTATGTTCAAGAAGTCTTTGGAAAATGGAGTTGTGTGGCTCCTTCTCTCCTTGGCACCATTGTTTGGTTCATGATAGCTAGATATATCTTGATGTCTTGGCTTGTGATTTTTGGATTATAATTCTATATCTTTGAATCATTCACCAAAACCTGCATTATAACTTTACTATGTTCAATCTCTCCTAAATGAAGAGGTTTAGGCTTATATTTATAGGTTTAGAAACTAACTCCAACTCAAGGTGAGTTAGAGTGTAGTTAGATCTTGTAAAGGGTTCAAACCTAAACTTAGTGAGTTAATTAACCTCAGTAGAGTTTAAATGTGTCAAATGGTCATGACTAACAATGAATAGGCATGTTGAGATATTTTAGGATATTTGACAACTCACAAAAAGGTAATTATGAATTCTTAGGATATTCTTTGATTTTTGAATTTCCTTTTTGATAATTCATTAATTTATCATGGATGATTCAATTAGGCATATATTTAAGTTTTGCATTTTAATTAATTCTATTTAGGATTTTTAGCATTTTGTAAGATTTGAATTGATTGATGTGTGCATTTGCCCCATTTAATAGGTTTATAGGCCAAATAGCATGTTATAAAGCCAAATTTGAGATGTTTATTGATTCTTAGGCTCGATTTGAAACGGATGGTAAGAATCAGTCTAAAGTCTGGTATGAAACAATTGGTGGAAAGTTTTAGGTGTCTACAATTTGCCCATATTTTGGAAGGCCTTGTAATTTGTAAGCATAGTAACATATTCTCAAAGAATTAAAACATCCTATATGCTATAGTTTCAATGGTAATGGATGAAGGATAGGGTGCCCCCTCAAGGGGTTGGTTAGAAAAGGAGTCAAAAATGGTCCATCAAAAGAAGGAAATGAGTAGACCAAATAGATGAAATGGGGTTGAAGGGACTAATTTACCCATAGGTGGTTATAATCATTGGCACATAGAGTTGCCCCAGTTTAGGTAGACAAACATGATTTTCCCATAGGAAATTATAATAGTAAACATAAGTATGATATAAAAAAGGTGATGATTTTCCCAAAAGTGTTTAGAATCATTAAAAAAGTCTTAGGGTAACAAAAGATTGATTTTCTCAAAGGTGGTTATAATCAGTTAAAGGGAAAACAATGATTTGCCTAGAGGTGGTTATAATAATTGGTAGGATAAAAACATGCCCTAGTTAGTCAAAATAAAGTGAATTATTTTCCCAAATTTGGCCAAAATCATTAACCCTTAAATGGATGAAAACATAATGATTTTCCCAAAGGTGGATAGAATCATTGAGAATGCAAGTGGGATGGTAGACATTGATTTACCCAAAGGTAGTTATAAGCATTGTACCCCAATAGTGGAAAACATGATGATGGAAAACATGATGTGGAATTGGTATAGAGAATAAATATGAATTAGGCAACCTACTAGTAGGGAGATGCTCATTTGAACTAGTAAGGAGGAAAATTCTTTTATTATTTAATTACTCTATTTGGGATATGATTTGGATTAGGTCACGAATGTTACTGGTGTTGGTTCTAAGGAGATATATTGGTGTTGCATTTGTTTGTATACTCCTTGAAGATTATTTTTGATATAACACATGATGGTAGTCATCATGATAGAACACCATGAGGACATGGCCAAAATATGCATAAGGACTGAATCCCAATCCAATATTTAAAGGAAAATAATACACCAATGATTAAAACCATGATGACAATGTTGGTATGTGAATATGGATAGATTCAATAATAATCACAAGGAATCGCCCAATGAATGCATATAGATTGAATCAAGGCACAAAAATAAAATAAATAATTAGGTAAATAAACAAAACACCAAGAAAATCAAACCAAACAAAGAAAAAAAATAAACAAACAATGGTTAATCACAATGTTAGTACAAAGAACATGAAACAAACAAGATGATGAACATTGTCCCTAAAAAAATAGGAGACAACTTAACAAACAAACACGGGGGAATAGAAGAAAAGGAAGTGGGTGGCTGAGCTGACTCTATATTCACTAAGCAAGTGGATGTTACCTACATAGTTCTATGGATGTAATATCCAACAAAAAATTTAGGCTAAATATATTTCTCCCTAGTTATGGGATAAAATAAAATGATGAGAAAGAAAACATGATGGATTTTATAAGAGAATATGGGAATGAGCTTATAAAATGGTGGGAGCATGGGATAATAAGGTCAATAAGGATGGGGGCACTAAATGACAAGTCATTTCTTTTGACTTAGTGAGGGTTCCCATAATCCTTAAGGAAAAGAAGTGGTCCATGTTTTTGGTTTTTCTAAATCAATTTTCAAATGTTTTTAGAATTTTTGAAGTATCTTATCTCAATCAAGAATAACAAGATACTAAATAGTCCAAGATTGTAAAATGATGAGAGCATTTAAACATACAAATGTGCTTGAAAAATGGTGAGAGCATGGCTTAGGTTACTCATAAAAGGACAAAAGCATGACTAAGGGTGACTAAGATGACCTCAACTAGTATCAAGTGTTACCCACATAGTCCTAGGATGGGACCTTAAGTCACTATAGTTATGCTTTATAGTGGAGTAGTCTAACTAGTGTAGTAACCAATTCAAAAAAATTAGGCAAAGTTGGCATAATGGCACATTATAGCATAGGATAGAAATATGGTATGTCAAGGAATAATTAAAAAGTGTTTCTCTTAGTTTTTACATAAGTGGTTATAACTAGGAAATAATGGCATAGATCAATGATACTAATTTGCCCATAAGCAATTATAATCAATCCCATAATGGTATAAATTGAAACAATAAATGAATGATGCAACAACTAAAACTTATGGCATACTACTCTAAAATATGACCTATATCTAGAATACATGAAACAAATATTGAAATTGATCTGAATCTTCATGTTGAAAGTGACACCACTGAAACAAAACCAAGGTCAAATGGGCTAGGTAGGTAGGGTCAAAAAACTCAATTGATAGTAAAGGTATTATAGAATGGAATGGTGTAATGGAAAAGTGATAGAATGGTAGAATTGTATGGTACAAATATGAATGTTGATAATATGGTACAACTTGAAATAGTCCTCATAGACAATACATTAAGTCACTCAAGTGAAGTAACCTTTGAGGTGTATAATATTGATCGAATCATCAATTTCATCACCATTTGGTGTGGTGATATTTTATGATCCAATGTCATAGTATACAATAATGATGAAAGGACCTACCCAATTGGGTTTAAAATTGACTTTATGCTTCTTCTCATCCATGGTATTGCTTTGGTTTTCTATAAGAACAAGATCACCAAGCTCAAATTCTCTATGTTTAAAAGATCAATTGTAGTGGTGATGGATTCAATTCTAATATACTTGAAAGTTATTTACTATATCCATGCATTTATCATTAAGTAACTCCAACTCTTATAGGTGAGCTACTCAATATTTTATATCATCTAGGACATGTTTCAAAGAGATTCATAATGAAGGTAACTTGACCTCAATGGGAAGAATGGCCTCAGTATCATAAATAAGTGAGTAGGAAGTAGCACCAATAAGAGTGTGGTGATTGATATAGTATGATTAGATGGGATGGAATATCTAAAGGTTCCAATCATGTCTAGCATCATTGATAATATTTTTAAGGATGTTGATAATGATTTTGTTTGATACTTCAGCTTGGCCATTACCTTAAGGGTAATATGCCATGGAAAAATGTTGTATAATCATGTACTCAACACATAGTGATTTAACATCCTTATTTTTGAATGATACATAATTATTAGATATAATGTTGAAAGGGATACCATAGTGATAAATGAGATGGTTTAAGTGTAATTTGGAAATTTGTTTTCTAGTCATGTAAGTGAGGGGTATAGCTTCAACCCACTTAGTGAAATATTATGTGGTAGTAAGGATATGTTTATGGTCATAAAATGAGATGGGTTTTATCTTCCCAATGAGATTTAGGCCCCATATAGAAAATATCCATCGTGATAACATTACTTTCATAGTCTTGGTCAAGGCATGAATCATATTGCTATGCTATTAACACTTAGCACATATTTTCACATATGCATCCATCTTTGGCCAATAGTACCCTATACATAAGATATTTTTCCATAATACTACCCCACTGGTGTGGATACCACATACTCCTTTGTAAACTTCTTGTAACACTAATGTATATTCTACCAAAGCTAAACAACAAAGTAGAGTTTCATCAAAACTATGATGGTATATGTTGGTCTGAGTAATGTATAATGTTGGGAATTATGTATGAAGGATTTGGATTATTTTTGGGATAATTATAGTGGCATTATTTGTTCATGTATATAGGCATATAGGTTTAAATACCAAGTAGATATGGAAGCAACAATATCACATATCATTGCAATGGTTAAAGGTTTATGAGCTGGTACTAGTAGATTTTAAACAAGATACTAGTTTTCTTTGTCCATATCTATTTTTTGAATCAAATATCTAAGGGTATCCATGGAATCTATTATTTTATTATTATACCTTGGTCTATATTCAAATTAGATATTGGAATTATGCTACTTGAGAGTGTCAACCATGACCTTATACAAAACTAACTTGTCATCTTTGGTATGCAAGTGGTTTGTAACTTTAATGATGATTAAATAAAAATAGCCATAAACCTTTAGATTATGTATGTTCCATTATACTTCCTATCAAATACCTACAATGATTGATTCATATTCAGCCATGTTATTGGTACAAAGAAATTTGATCCTAAATGACTTAAGGATTGCATTCCCCCTGTAGAGTTATAAATAAAAGGCCTACCCCCAATCCATGTGATATGAATGATCCATCAAAATACCCATTTTAGTGTGCTCCTAAATAGGTGTTTCAATGATGGTTATAATGTATTTGTCTAGGAATTGGAATGTTAATAGCTTTGTATCGATAAAGGGTGCTTTAGCAAGCTGATCTAAAAGAATTTTCCCCTTGATGGCTTTCTAGTTGACATATTCTATCTCAAATTTGCTTAATATAATGATACATTTGTCCATGAAACCTTGTAAATCTATTTTAAATAATAGATACTTGATCAGATCTATTTTTGAAATAACCATTGTCTTATTGTTCAACATGTAATGTCATAGTTTTTGAGCTATGAAGACCATAGCTAAATAGGCTTTTTCAAGGGGCATATAATTATGCTAATATGTGAATATTATAGGCTTAGATATTACGTTCCATGCTCTCTTTAATTATCATCATGTTGACTTAAAAGTTCCCCAAGGGATTTGTCTATCACTGATAGGTATAGAAGGAATGGTTTTCCTAGCATAGGAGGCAATAAAAATGGTAGATTAGTTAGATAATCCTTTAGCTATTGAAAAGCTTTTGTAAAATCATCCCAAAGAAATGTGACACTCTTTTTCAATAAATATGTGAATGGGTGACATTTATCAATCAACTAAGATATTAAGCATCTAATAGATTGTATCTTACCCTATAAACTATAGAGCTACTTCAAATTGGTCAGTGGTGGCATTTATGCTATGGTTTGTACTTTGGTGGTGTCAACTTCAATACCTCAACAAGAAAAAATGAAACCAAGAAATTTTCCTAAATTTATGCTAAAAACACACTTATTAGGGTTGAGCCTAACTTTGTACTCATGTAGTCACTCAAATATCCTCTTTAGTGCTATTAGATGATTTACCCAGGTCTTTGATTTACTGAGTACGATGTCGATGTAGTATTCAATAATGTCATGTATCATATCATGAAATAAGATAGTCATAGATCTTTGGTAGGTGGCCCTAGAATTTTTGAGACCAAATGGCATAACCTGATAATAGAATGTTACTAACAAAGTGGTGAACACTATTTTAATTTGGGCTTCTGTTGTGATTCAAATATGGTTATATCCTAAGAATCCATACATCAATGAAATAATCTCATAACCCATTGTGGAATTGATAATCATGTCAATGTTAGGTATAATAAATTCATCCTTAGGGTAAGCTTTGTTTATGTCCCTAAAATTAGTGTAGATTTTGATTCTTTCTAGCTTTTTGTTGACTAGCACAACATTAGAAATACATTCAAAGTAGTCGATTGGTTGAATACATATTTCTTTCAATAGCTTTTCTATCTCTTTCTTTACTAATATAAATATGTGAGGATACATCTTGCACAACTTTTTTTTCCCTATTTTGGTATAAGGATGTAAAATGAGGTGGTGAACAACCAAGGTAGGGTCTAACTAGGCATATTAGAGTAGGCCCATGCAAATATATCAATAAATTCCCTCAAAAGGGATATAAGGAATTCACATTCCTACTTAGTGAGGGATGATCCTAATTTTATCCATTTTGGGTCATCTAGAGTCTCGATGTTTACCTTTGTTGTGTCTTTCACAAGAAGGGTCAAACCATCTTCAAGAATAGTGGGCAAAGTTTTGAAATGTTTTACAAGGTCAGAGTCCTTTATTAGGATTAGTTCTTTGAGTTATCCTACGCATGATGAATCAGAATCCCCCAAGGGTAGGGATGGTCATGTAATAAATACAATTGGAAACTCTTGAATGATGTGATCAAAAGTTTTTTGTTCCTCTAGACTAAATTTAAACCCATAGGTAAGTTCATCATCAGTTATCTCTTCAATGATTTGATTGAAATCATGTTGTTCTTCAAGACTAAACTTGGACCCATATGCAATTTCATCATTAGTGGTCTCCTAGTATATATTTTAATAAGGTTGAACACCCCCATATAATGGCACCTAAAATAGGTTTTCACCACTAGACTGGCCTTTATGTTTACTATTCCCTGGTCCAAAAGTACCTCAAAGAGGTTTTCACTTTGGGACTTCAATTTTTTATTTATTTTTTTTGGCTAATGGTGGTCACCCACTCTATAAAATAAAATTTAGTATCCAACTTGATTTAGAACCCTTTTTTATGTCCTCCTATGGAACATTATCCCTAAGGCCTAAAAAATAGCAAAAGGCCTCATAATTTTAGAACTCATCAATTAGCACATTGCATTCTTGTTGGTCTTAGTCTATCAGTTGGCGATAATATAATGGAAGTGTATTATGGAAAATGAATGGTCAAAAGGTACAAATAGTATTATTTTCAAATAAATTAGTGTGGGATAGGTCATCAAAAGGGATATGATCAGACACTATTTTGTTGTCAGCATCATCATCACTAGTCATTGGTAATGTAACTTGAATAAGATACATGGGGTCACCCCCAGGCAGTTTAAATCAAATTCCATAGGATCCTTTATACCTAGTCATAGAAATTGGCTCAATTTTTCCCTATTGATTTGGCCTGAGGCTTCCTCCTTCATAGTCTTGGTTCTCCATGATCCAATTAGGAATGGGATATTTAAAACTCTTGTAATAATTAGCCAATTTATCATTATACAACCTTGGTTCATCACCTTTGAGAGGGTCCTATTCTTGACTAGAGGTCGGTATGAAAGTGATAGGTGTTGGATTATGAATTTAGCCTTTGCACTTTCTTTGCCATTACATGAGTGGTTTAGCTTTTGTTCTTCCAAAGGATTTGGGGTTCTATGGAAGATTTGTAATGTGAAAGGTGTCATGGGTCAAATAATCCCCCAGACCATTATCTAAGATGGTATAATGATTGGACATTTTAATATTTATCATGTAGGAAAGTGAATCAAGAGTATCAGGTTCAATGCAGTTAACCTCAGGTGAATCAACAAGTATTGCTTTCTCCTTGTCCTTCTTGGAAACCAGATTCATGTTGAAATGGTAGTTATATCTTTTAAACTTGGCCTCTAAATGCTTATAATTCTCATATGGATGAAAATATTTAGGAATAATAACATCTATTTTTGAATTAGATAACTTGAGACACTAGTGTAATTTTGATGTCATTGCATGAATCTCATGTATCCAAGGTCCACCTAAAAGCATATTATATGAAAAATCAAGATATAACACATGGTACAATGTATCATGGGTTAAAGGCCCAATGATAACTAGTAAACTAATGATGTATTTTGATTGTCATTCTTCATTATCATAGGAATTGATGGTGATTATTTCTACTTGGAGATTTGGTATCATATACTCAAGAAGCTTGATGAGCTTTAGAGATATAGTATTCAGACCCAATCAATTATCTATGATGACATGCTTTACTTTGTGATGCATTTTGTAAACTTTGATGTACAATGGATTGTTATGAAGTCGGCCAAGGGATGACATATCACTTTGGTTGAAGGTTAATTATTGTCTTGGATATAGGTGTCCAACCAAAGCTTTAAATTTATTAGGGTATATGTCATTAGGAACTTTGGAATAGCCAAGGAATTCTATCAAGATGTTTTTGTGGATTGTAAATATACATAATAAATATAAAATGGTGATTTATGCAATCATATTTTATAATTGTTCCACAATGTCAAACATATTTTATTAGATAGTGGTAAATGGCTTATTCCTAGCTAAAATGGGTGGTGGTATGAGGGGTGAAGTGGTAGATGGATGTGGGCCTAGTATTATAATCCTTGACTATCAAGTTTTGATTGCATAATGAGGATTAGGTATAGGACCATTGTTTCTAATAAATGATGGTGGAGGGGGACAAGATAGGATAAGTTTTGGTTGTCAATGCACTTGTGCGTGGTCATGGGCTAATGACAAGTTTTCAATATAAGGTCTAATAGTGGGAATCATTGTTTGTTGGTTCACCTATATGTGATCTTAAGTAAATGAAGGATTACCAAAATGGGTTGATTGATTGGGAATGATTAGTAAAAATCTTGTTTGATTGGTACTTGGTCTCAAATTGATGTAAATGGTGTTAATATGACATCCTTTAATATGGCTTACAACTATGTTTTAGTCATATATAACTACATGATAGGTTTGTTGGTTGTTGGCATCATTTTGTCCTTAGTTTTGTCCATTATTTTGACATTGTTAGTTCTACTATTTATTTTGTTGATTTTTTTGGTTTTGCCTTAGTTATTGATATTTTTATTGTTGTTATTACACTAGCTATTGTTATTGCTATTGGTGTTGGTTGTTATGTTAGGGAAAAGGATCCTAATAAATTCTAAGGTTTTGATTGGATGTGGAAGATCCAAAATCCAATTTGATCTCTCCATTTTCCAGCATATTCTCAATCACATGTTTAATTTTCACACAACAATGAAATTTATGGCCATTGACCCGTTGATACTCATAGAGTTCATTTAGACTATACAAATATAGATAGATAGTGCCCTTAGAAAGGCCCTTTAGAATAGGACATTTAGTCAAATTAGCTACAACAAGCTTTCAAAACACAAATTTAAGGGGTTCTCCAAGGTTATTAAATACATGTTGAATAGGCACATTTATCCTTAGAGGAGGGTTTTGTAAGGGCATAAGTTGTTGCATGTTTTATGCTTGTTGCACTAGTCTAGGTTATTGCATTTGATGAAAAGGTTATTGGTTAGGATAGATATACATATGTGGTGTAGTATATGTAAATGATGTTTGTACTATTTTCACATGTTGTGACTATATTACTTTTTTCCATACAACATTCTTATTACAATTGAATTTCTTAGGTTTGTCATAATTATTGGTCTAGGTTGGTTGCAATGCTTGTGCTTGGACTTGGTTTTGGTTCTATTTGACAAGGTTAGTTTAATGATACCTTTTTTAATGAGGGATATTTCAATCAATAAACATTTGTTAATGATATCTTTGAAAGTATGTACACATTGAAATTCCAAATTATGTGATATCTCACTGTATAGACTTTTGGTAAACACAATGACTAACTACTTATCTAGTAGACTTTGGGTAAACTAGATTGCAAGGGATCTCCATCATTATAGATAACTTATGAAGCTTTCATCATCTTTTTTTTTATTTCATCAAATCTACCAATGAAATATCATGCTCGATATTGTAAGAGAAGTGTTACATAAACTTGTTTGAAAGATAGTCAAAATTAGATATTGAATTCTTGAGTAATTTTAAGAACCATTCCAATGCTTTCCATACTAAGATCTTTGAAAATAATATAAAAATATATATGTCTCTATATTCCATTGGTTGGCATGAATTAAATAATTCAATTAAATGGGCCTTGGTATTACCTTTCCCCTTATATTTTTTGAATTTTGGTGGCTCGTACCCTGGAGGAAATGATATCTACAAGTACTTCATGTTAAAAGGGTAAGAACACATATCATCAAAATTTAATTTTTTAGTTTTTTTCCCACTTGAATGATGGATATTGTATCCTTCATTTATTATAGTTCCTATGTGAGGAAACTAGTGGGATCATTAGCTTGAGGTGGATGTTATGCAGTCATAAGTGGATTACTTTGATTGCGGTATCATAGAGGCATTTGTTGTGGAATATTGGATTAGTTTGGGAATGGACTAAGAAGATGCATACACAAATTAGGGTATGATCATTGAAATTACATGTACTATGGTATGATATTCTAGTTGGGATTAGGTAAATAAGCTTGATGTTGGGAATACCATAGTTGGGATGGAGGAATATGACCATATTGTGCCTATTGAGGTTGAATAGGGACATGTTTCCAACTAGTCATACCTTGTTGATAGAGGGGAACTTGTGAAAAAAAGCCTTATCAATGAACTTGTGGAATATTTGGCACAAAAATTAGTTGCTACCTAATTCATACTTGAGGAACATTAGAACCTCTTGGTTACATGAATCCTTATTGGGAAGTAGATGCATGTTAGATATTTAGAATTTATCACTAACCAATACTAGTACATTCTTAATTAGACATCATTTGGTTTTAGATCAGCATGTTAGTATGTGACTAAAGAGGTATGTTCGCTACTATCTGGTGAGGTGGAACATTAGTTTCCCCTATTAAGGTGGTAGTATGTTTTTCCTCTTATGTGTGGGTATGTTGGTTGGTACCTATTGTTGTGAAATATTATTCATCACCTATTGAGGTGGTGTAAGATTCATCACATTTTATTGTGATATGGCATTGGTCATTGGTTGGATACTTAATCCTTGATGTTGGGTGCTTGAAGAAGTAGCTGGCTGAGGATTAGAGGTAGTTGGTTGAGGTTAGGAAGTAGAAACTCCTACTCCTTGATTTTTTGAACCACTCATGGTGTTATTTAAAGGTACATTTTATTTTTAACTATTTTTTTATGCGTTAACACCACTTTTGGTTTAAATTAGATGTTACTTGCATATTGTCCACTATGTTAGGCTCATTGTTATGTGTAGAAGGAGAAGACACCTCCTTGATAGTTAGAGTATTGAACATGTTTTATGCTAAGGTAATTTATGTAACTAGGTGTAAATGCTAATTTTCTTAACTTGTCAACTCAATTAAGACTCTTTTTAAAGGAAGTGACTTAATAAGAGGTGCATTTGACATGGTCATATGACTAAAGTTATGTGTTAGGTTTTGATATGTCTAATATGTTATCTACATTTGAATGAAGTGGTCCTCCATAAGGCCCCTTTATGTTATAATTATATGTGGATCTTGATATGGCATTGACACAATGACATTAAGGTTTATAGTAGAGTCTTGTTCATTTTTCTAGTTGTAAGACATGTTGTAAGGCCCTCTTATTAGACTTGGCAAGTTTTCATGCCATACCTCTATGAATCTATTAGGATCATAGGCTGATGGAATTCTAGCATAGTAAGGTTGTTATTGGACTTGTTCTAAAACTAAAGGTATGCTATCTAAATATTATTCCATCTATTATTTGTCTTATTCCATGTATGGAGGTGTGTTAACCAAATAATTGGCCAAAGGATTTTGACTTTGTTCCCTTGATTGAATGTTTTAATATGGATAAGAATTTGCCTCCAAAATAACATCATATTCATAAGGGTCTTGAACAAATTCCTCTTATATGACAACTTTTGCATATCCTATATTATACATAACTCCAATACGTATATAGTGAGACATGGTTAAATCAATGGAAAATGTTCCATGATAAGAGGGTTTAGTGTTTTACAAACTCTAAAAATCTATGTTTGAAAAGACAAAAGGTTCAAACTAGGTCTAACTTGGTCAAAATAATAGAGATATATCTCCATAAGGTCTATTAAAATATTTTGTAAAAATAGTCTAACATCAAATTCTAATGTTAAATATCTCACCCAAACAAGTTCAAGTAAAATGAACTAAAAATAAGATGCTAAACTCTAGGTCTAAACTACGAAAGGTAAAAGTTACTAGGTCTTTTGGCCAAATGTAGTGTCACAATATAGGCTCAAAATAAGGCATATGCTAGGAATCTTGGCTAAACTTGATGTCAAAAGCTATACTTAAAACAAAGGAATGATTTTAATCTAACAAACTTGAAACACTTTGGCATAAATGAGGCACTTTATTCTAGACATAAACATGATCAAATTGGTATAAGGCACTAAACAAAAGGTATTTGAAGATAGATAGATTCTCTCTTATAAAGGCACAAACAATATAGTTTTTGAATTTTAGGTCAAAACTTAACCTAAGTTACACAACCCAAAAGAGAAATATATGTGTATCAACCCCTGTGAAACAAGGCCTAAATAGAAATCAATCAATGTTTAGATCTGAACTTGTAAAAGTTAATTAAAAACTCAACTTAAGAAAACTTAGGCTTTAGTTGACCAACAAGCTAGGCAAATTTGAATAGCATGACTACACTAAAACAAATATCCCACAAGTTACATGTGATTAGTTTAAACAATGGCAATTTGGACACAAGATAAGACAAGTCTATTGAAATAATTGTAGTGTAATGTCATTAGCATGCTCAAAAGGTATAAACAATGATTTATTTTAAAGGCTTCTAAGGCTTTAAACTTGATATGAATTGGGTAGCATAATGTTACCTATCTCAATCAAGTGACACACACAACATTTTTGACACAAAATTGTAAGTTAAAACATGGTGTCAAATAGATGACATAATGCCTCCTCAAATAATAGAGTAATGTACACAAACAAACTTGTTTTTGATGTGGTGTTAAAAAACAAATTTTTACACAAGAAACACCAAGATATAAAAGGAAAAAACTAAATACAACTAATAATAACATCCTATATCCTATCAAGGTGTGGAAAGTGGGGTTGACTAAAACTTACAATTTATGACCATCTAGATTGATCCCAAGTGTGGCTAACATAAGAAAAGCATCACACCAATTGAGTTCATATCGATCAAATTATCATGCAAGGGTTTATTCATTTTCATGATGATTATAAATATAGACTTCTTAGTGGAATCCCTTGGTTTAATAGACTTTAATCAAGCCTTCATTATGAAAGGAGAGGTTAGCCACTCAACCTGCTAGCTCTCATAGTATGCATAACTTGATTTGTATAGCTCATCATGGAGCAAGGTTGAAATGCTATTAGGAGATGAATCCTTGGTTTAATGTTTCCATATAGAAATCGTGAGAGGCAATGACACCCCCTTCACAATATAAATTTCATGAAAATAAATGACAAGTGAAAAAACATTAGGTTTTCTTTTAGGTCACCCAAACCATGTGGGTTTTTTGGAGATCTTAGACAATTTTATTTTCATGCCTTGGACTAGGTAAAAATGCAATTAGAAGGCACTTTTGGTTACCCAAGTTCCTTATAGGGTATATGGGGAGATCATGAACACACTATTAATTTTTTTTAAATAAATAAACAAGTTCAAACAAACATTTTCAATGAATTTTGATTGAAGTAAGTGTTGATTTTAGGCACAAAATTGAAATATGTGATGAAGTTTTTTGCTTGGTCCCTTGGCTTAAGTGAAAAAGCTTGAAATAAATTACACAACATAACTTAAGAAAAACCATCTCTATTCATTTTAAACCCAAATGTTCAATATTTAGCCTAAGTTCATTTTTAACCACCAAAAATAAAATGTTCAAGACTTAAGCATTCATTTTAAACACCAAAAATGAAGTGTGTTTTTAATACTTAACCATTATAATTCCTTTTAATCACCAAATACCAAATGTTCAAGATTTAACATGTACATTTTAGCACCAAAACAAAATGTGGATGACTTAGCTAATTCTTTTTAGGTACCCAAAATATAGTGTTAAAACCATTTAAACTTGTAATTTTGTGTTCCATTCATACCTTAGACCTGTAATGGTTAGATAGTCTCCTTCTACTTAGAATCACTTTCAATGGTGAGAAAATGAACTTTCAAAAATTATCTCAAGTTTTTATTTCAAAAACATGGTGACCATGGTTGATCAAAACTAACCAATACTAATTACTTGGTGATCGATGTTGGTTGGTCTCAAAGAGAACTGATGATGGCAGTAAAGGACTGATCTCAGTTGACTTCTATTGATGTCAATCACCTATGATCCCAAAGGTAAAACCACACAAGATGAAAAAATTAGGTTATTCCAAAAATGACAAAAACTCTTCTAAATCTATAACACAAGGATTAGATAGAGAGTATAAAATATAATGAAACTAAGAAATCATAAAAGGGAATGTTGAAAATATCTAAAATGAAATCTTTGTAAATCATATTTTTCCCTACATACTCATAGATGATGGTCATATAGAACTGATCTTGATTAGGTAGAACCAATGATGGTTCGGTAAAACTGATATCAATTAGGCCTAACTGATGTCGATCTCTATGTAGATCCAAGTTAATTTAAGAATTAAAAATATGGTAAAAACAAAGACAAAACTATAATTTTGATTATATTCAAGCATTATTTTATTAGGTTTTGAGTTGCATCTTCATCTCCTTGCTACATGGGGTTCTCAATGTCCCATCAAGCATTCAATTTATCATGCTAGGAATTTTATGATGGAGAGGAGGTTAGATTAAGTGTTAGTTTTTGTATAAAATAATGAAATAACAAAACACACTAACAAGCTTAATACCTCTATGCCTAGATCATAGGGGGATCTTACTGAATAAATAACAAATGACAAAGCTCAATTAAAATGCAAATAACTATGAACTCTTTACCTTCTTTGAATGATCTAAATGATGTGTTTGTTTAGCTTGCTCAGCTTATGCTTAAGAAGTCTTTGGCAAATGGAGTTGTGTGGCTCCTTCTCTCCTTATCACCATTGTTTGGTTCATTCTAGTTTAATGTAGCTTGATGGCTTGGCTTGTGATTTTGGCATTATAACTCTATATATTTGAATCATGCACCAAATCTTACATTATAACTATACTATGCTCAAGATCTTCTAAATGAAGAGGTCTAGGCTTGTATTTATAAGTTTAGAAACTAACCCCAACTCAAGGTGAGTTAGAGTGTAGTTAGAGCTTGGAATGAGTGAAGACCTAACCTTAGTTACTTAATTAACCCAAGTAGAGTTAAAAGGTTTCAAATGGTCATGATCAGCAATGAATAGGCATGTTGAGATGTTTTAGGATATTTGACAACTCAAAAAAAGGTAATTATTAATTCCTAGGATATTCTTTGATTTTTGAATTTCCTTTTTGATAATTCATACCTTGATCATGAATGATTCAATTAGGCATTTAATTAGGTTTTGCATTTTAATTAATTTTGTTTAGGATTTTTAGCATTTTACAAGATTTGAATTATTTGGTGTGTGTATTTGCCCCATTTAATAGGTTTAGTAGCCAAATAACATGTTACAAAGCCAAATTTGATATGTTTAGTGATTCTTAGGCTTGATTTACAAAGTTTGGTAAGAATCAATATAAATTTTGGTATGAAGCCATTGGTGGCCAATTTTAGATGTCATCACTTGGCCCACTTCATAACAATCTCATGTACATCAAAGTTTACATAATTCAAAATAAGTGAAATGTGTCTTCATAGACAATGGATCAGGTCTAAATATTATGTATTTAAATATCATCAATATTATTAAGTACATAGCAATAAATATCTAAGAAGAAATAATCACCATCAAATCCTAAGATAATGAAGAACAAGAATCAAAAGGCACTTTAATTTCACCAATTATTATTGGGACTTTAACCCATGATATACTCTTCCATGTGTTAGATCTCAATTTTTCATATAATATGATTTTGGGTGGACCTTAGATACATAAGATTCATGCAATCCCATCAACATTGCACCAGTATATCAAGTTTTCTCATTCAGGAATGGAGGTTACTATTCCTAGAGATTTGCATCCATACGAGCATTATAAGCATTTACAGACCAGTTCAAAATCTATAACTATCATTTTGTCATGAATCTAGTTTCTAAGAAGGACAAGGTTAAATCAATACTTATTGATTCACTAGAGGCTAATTGCATTAACCCTGATACCCTTGATTCACTTTCCTACATACTACCTCCTAAAATGTCCAATCATTATACCATCTTGGATAATGGCCTAGGAGAGTATGTGACCCATGGCATCTTTCACATTGAAAAACTTCCATAAAACCCCAAATCTTTTGGAATACTAAAAGCTAAACCACTCATGCAATGGCAAAGGCTAAATACATAGTCTAGTACCTATCAATTTCATACCAATCTCTAGTCAAGAATAAGACCCTCTCAAAGGTGATGAATCATGGATGTATAATGAAAAATTGGTTGATTACTACAATAGTTACAAATATCTAATTCCCAATCAGATCATGGAGAATTAAGACTATGAAGGAGAAGGCCTTGGGCTAAATCAATAAGGAACACTTGAGCCAATTTCTATGACTAGGTATAAAAGAACCTATGGACATGGATTTAAACTTCCTAGGTGTAACCCCACATATCTTATTCAAGTTCCATCACCAATGACTAGTGATGACAATGTTGATATCAAAGAAGAGTTTGATTGTATCCCTTTCAGTGACCTATCCCATACTAATTTGTTTGATAATAATTCTATTCGTACCCTTAAACCAATTATTCACTATAATCCACTTCCATTATATTATCCCCAATTGATAAACTAGGACCAACAAGAATCCCATTGGGTATGACATTTTTGATGTTAGGAATTTGACAATGGAGGGGAGGTTAGATCAAGTGTTAGTTTTCATATAAATTAATGAAATAAAAAAACTTACTAACAAGATTAACACCTTTATGCCTAGATCATAGGGGGAGCTTAGTGAACAAATAACAAATGATAAAAATCAACTAAAATACAAATAAATATGAATTCCTTACCTTCCTTGAATACTCTAAATTATGTGTTCATTTAGCTTGCTCATCTTATGCTCAATAAATATTTGGCAAATGAATTTGTGTGCCTTCTTCTCTCCTTAGCACTATTGTTTGGCTCATGCTAGTTTGATGTAGCTTGATGGCTTGGCTTGTGATTTTGGCATTATAACTCTATAACTTTGAATCATGCACTAAATCCTACATTAGAACTTTACTATGCTCAAGCTCTTCTAAATGAAGAGGTTTAGGCTTATATTTATAGGTTTAGAAACTAACCCCAACTCAAGGTGAGTTAGAGTGTAGTTATATCTTGGAATGGGTTCAAAGCTAACCTTAGTGAGTTAATTAACCCTAGTAGAGTTAAAAGGTGTCAAATGGTCATGATTAGAAATGAATAGGCATGTTGAGATATTTAAGGATATTTGACAACTCACAAAAAGGTAATTATGAATTCCTAGAATATTCTTTGATTTTTGAATTTCCTTTTTGATAATTCATTAATTGCTCATGGATGATTTAATTAGGAATTTAATTAGGTTTAATTAATTTTATTTAGGCTTTTTAGAATTTTGAAATATTTGAACTAATTTATGTGTGCATTTGCCCCATATAATAGGTTTATGGGCCAAATAACATGTTATGAATCCAAATTTGAGATGTTTAGTGATTCTTAGACTCGATTTGCAAAGGTTGGTAAGAATCAGTCTAAAGTCTAGTATGAAGTGATTGGTGGCTAGTTTTAGGTGTCATCCCTTGGCCCAATTCATAAGAATCCCTTGTAAATTAAAGTTTACATAATGTAGAACAAATTGAAGTATGTCCTCATAAATAATGGATTGGATCTAAATATTATGTCTCTAAAGCTCATCAAGTTTCTTAGGCACACAATAGTAGATCTCTAAGTATAAATAATCACCATCAAAACCTACGATAATGAAGAACAAGAAACATAAGGCACCTTTAATTTACTAGTTATCATTAGGCCTTTGACCCATGATACAATGTGTCATGTGTTATATCTCAATTTGTCATATAATATGCTTTTGGGTAGACCTTGGACACATGAGATTCATGCAATCTCATCAACATTTCACTAGTGTATCAAGTTATCTCATTCAAGAATGAAGGTTACTATTCTCAAATATTTGCATCTATATGAGCATTGTAAGCATTTAAAGGCCAAGTTCAAAAGTTATAACTACCATTTTGACATGAATCTAGTTTCTAAGAAGCACAAGGGGAAATTAATACTTGTTTATTCACCAGAGGCTAACTATATTGACCTTAATACCTTTGATTCACTTTCCCACATGCCACCTCATAAAATGTCCAATCATTATACCATCTCAGATAATGACCTGGGAGATTATTTGACCCATGACACCTTTCACATTACAAAGCTTCCATAGAAGCCCAAATACTTTAGAAGTCTGAAAGCTAAACCAATCATGCAATAGCAAAGAAAGGGCAAAGGCCAAATACATAGTCCAACACCTATCACTTTCATACCAACCTCTGGTTAAGAATAATACCCTCTCAAAGGTGATGAATCATGGTTTTATAATGAAAAATTGTCAAATTGTTACAAGAGTTCCAAATATCCCATTCCCAATTGGATCATGGAGAACCAAGACTATGAAGGAGGAAGCCTCAAGCTAAATTAATAGGGAACACTTGAGCCAATTTCTATGACTAGGTATAAAGGAACATATGGACTTGGGTTTAAAACACCTAGGGGTAACCCCACATATATTATTCAAGTTCCATCACCAATGACTAGTTATGATGATGATGACAGCAAAGTAGAGTCTGATCATAGCCCTTTTGATGACCTATCCCATACCAATTTGTTTGACAATAATTACATTTGTACCCTTCAACTAATTATTCACCATAATCCACTTCCATTATATTATCCCAAACTGATAGATTGAGACCAACAAGAATCCCATTAGTCATGCCATTTATGATGTTAGGAATTTGATGATGGAGGGGAGGTTATATCAAGTGTTAGTTTTCATATAAAATAATGAAATAACAAAAAATACTAACAATTTTAACACCTCTGTGCTTAGATCATAGGGGGAGCTTAGTGAACAAACAACAAATGACAAATCTCAACTAAAATACAAATAACTATGAATTCCTTACCTTCCTTGAATGTTCCAAATGATGTTTTCATTTAGCTTACTTAGCTTATGATCAAGAAGTCTTTGGAAAATGGAGTTATGTGTCTCCTTCTCTCCTTGGCACCATCATGTGGCTCATGCTATCTTGATTTATCTTGATGGATTCACTTGTGATTTGGGCATTATAACTCTATATATTTGAATCATGCACCAAATCCTACATTATAACTTTATTATGCTCAATCTCTTCTAAATGAAGAGGTCTAGGCTTGTATTATAGGTTTAGAAACTAACCTCAACTCAAAGTGAGTTAGAGTGTAGTTAGAGCTTGTAATGGGTTCAAACCTAACCTTAGTGAGTCAATTAACCCTAATAGAGTTAAAATTTGTTAAATGATCGTGATAAGTAATGAATAGGCATGTTGAGATATTTTAGGATATTTGACAACTCACAAAAAGGTAATTATGAATTCCTAAGATATTCTTTAATTTTTGAATTTCTTTTTGGATAGTCATTAATTACTCATGGATAATTCAATTAGGCATTTAATTAGGTTTTTTATTTTAATTAATTCTATTTAAGATTTTTTAGCATTTTGCAAGATTTGAATTAATTAATGTGTGCATTAACCCCATTTAATAAGTTTATAGGCCAAATAACATGTTATGAAGCCAAATTTGAGACATTTAGTGATTCTTAAGCTTGATTTCAAGTGGTTGGTAAGAATAAGTCTAAAGTCTAGTACGAAGCCATTAGTGGCTAGTTTTAGGTATCTACAAATTTTACTCATTTTTATACATAGAAACACTTTACAACCATTACAAATTCTGATTGTCACATCTAACTAGTAGACCACAAAGATTTTATTACTGATATAACCATAAAAACTAGGATATTGCATCAAGTTTAATATTTTAGAGACTTTAGGACCCCCAAGATATTATTTTCAATAATTTGCATTCATTAACCAAACTTGGAAATGTCATTTCAAGAGGAAAATTATGAGTGTGAGGTTTAAAAAGGGTTTTAGAGCACCTATCTTTATAGTGATTATTCATAAAAATCTACCTCTTAAACATATAACTAATGCCATGATTTAAAAGTGCATATGGCTGGTCAACATCCCATAAGATAAGTTTCCTTAGCTTTTTCTCTCCTCTATGAAACAATCTTGTGAAAATGGTTCTTTTTGGCTTGCTAAGGACCCAATGAAATATTTAAGTGGTTATTTGTCTTTCTTGGACCTAAAACTTCATATTGAACATGGTTTGAGCTTTGGAAAGATGGAGGAATCATCATAGAGGCTTATAAGACCATATTCAACTTGAAAACCCTTGAAATGGGACCTCTACAGACCCTCTTTCTTTAATAAACTTGAATATTCTAAAAAAATATCCTATTAGAGCTTTGAAGCAGGTGCTAATAGAGTCTCAACTTTAGAAAGATGGAGGAATCATCATAGAGGCTTAGAAGACCATATTCAACTTGAGAACCCTTGAAATGGGACCTCTATAGACCCTCTTTCTTTAAGAAACTTGAATATTCTACCAAAATATCCTATTAGAGCTTTGAAGCAGGTGCTAATCATCATAGGTGTTATTAGAGCTTTGGAAATATGGAGGAATCATCATAGAGGCTTAGAAGACCATATTCAACTTGAAAACCCTTGAAATGGGACCTCTAAAGACCCTTTTTCTTTAAGAAACTTGAATATTCTACCAAAATATCCTATTAGAGCTTTGAAGCAGGTGCTAAGAGAGTCTCTCATAGCTTTTACGATGGTAAAGTAACATACCAATAATAATTATCACATTATTTATCTACCATATATTTATTATGCTCTTATTTTGACATTATAATGATGAGTAGGTAGTTACAAATGTGTTTCAATGTTGAGAAAATAAGTTTAGTATGCTTGTCCAAGATGTATGGTCAAGGTACATATAACATGACATTAAACAAGTGATAAATATCTCAAAAAATCCTATACATGATATTATACCTTCATGTTTGATCTTTCATAGCAATTCCCTTGACAATATTAGAGTATGCAGTAAGACTAAAATAAGTGAATACCTTAATCTTTCCAAAAATACCTTAACTTCTCCAAAATCTTGAAATGGCCATGCTTCTATTTTCTTGACTCTGATTATTGATCCATCATCCATTGCATATCACTATGTCATATTTCAAGGTCACCACCTCATTTCTCTCATCATAGATCAAGCTACCTTAACCTTCATAAAAAAACCTAAACATGCCCAAAATTACCTTAAATTATACTAAACTACCTACAAATGACTTCATTTAGAAGGGAATTTGATGCATAAGGTCAAGTTTTGAATTATAGGGGTTGACATTTAGCCTAAGAGGCCAAAATGTCAACATAAACATAATATCATAAAAAGTTTTGATTAGGTCTAGAAAATGAAAATTATAAAACATAGACCTAATCTCATAAAAAGTTTTACTTAGGTATAGAAAATGAAAATTTGAAAATATAGACCTAATATAATAAAACATTTTGGTTAGATATATATAACTTAGGATTTTTAATTAAGACAAAATCAACTCCAAAAGTCTTAATTACAACTAGAAAGTGGCAAGTTGACCTTCGAAGACCAAAAATGGATTAAAACATGTCATTATCACTGAAATATGAAAAATTTGTCTTGATAGACTAGTTAAATAAATTAGGCAAGTTTAGCCAAGGAAAACCAAATTGTGACCCTATTTAATGATATTTCACAAGTGTCATATGTGCATCCATAATAACAAAAATTACTCAAATGAGCTTGGTTATCTTAATAGGATAAGTTTTACAAACTGAAGTAGCATGTAAATTGAGATGCCCCATAGAGGGGCTTGGATAATTAACTAAGACAAAATTCAAATGTAGATTAGGAGGGCTAGACTCTAGCTAGGCACTAAGTGTCTTATATGAAAGCTTATCACACATATGTGATCCATCTAATGGTGATGGTTATGGGATCCAATTTGACATGAAAATTTAGGTGAACTACTAAGGCAAATTGAAAGTGTCAAAACCAATCAGACATGATAAGAAGAGGGAGTGGATATAAAATTAAAAGAAGGTTTACTAATTTTAGAAAGTATTAGGGCATATTTTGCAAGTAAAAACAAATGGAGACATTACTAGAAAATAATCTTGAGTCTTTTATAACAATATAAATATGTCAATGAACCTATAATATTTGGCTGAGACTAGACATGGAACATGAATGGATTTAAGAGAGTATAATATGATAATAGATAATATACCAAATTGGATATTCACATTGACCTAATATGTGAAAATGGATTAATTTTCACTTCTTAGAACCTACAAATACTAACTATTAGATATCCAATCAATAGGCTAGTGAATCCTACATTAATAATGCTTTCCTAAACATTTCACCACTGCCAGTAAAGTATCTATAACCTCAATGGAGTTGTCTCTCATCCCACCCTAGGCCTTGATCTAATATCAACTGTGCACCCATAGCCCTGATAGAGGTTACCTAAATCACCCAAGATTGAGTTTTCTTGAAACTATATTTTATCTTATTTTATTTTATTTTTTCTTTCTTTATTTTTATTATCTCACTTATAGGTTTGTGACCATTATGAAAAGTGAAAGGTAGAACTATAGAATTTTCAAACTAGATTTTCATCACAATAGGTTCATCCAGGCAAACATATAAACCATCAAGATGTGATTTTGTTTTTGGTTTTAAGAGAATATATTCATTGACTAAATAGTTTACCCAAACTTATCCAAACAAAAACCAGCTCAAAATGCACATGATAACTTAAACTTTCAAAACTAACTCAAAAATAGAATCTAAAGCTAAAAACTTCTCAGATTACTTTTGCACCAAAATGAAATTTATATCACTTACCTACAATCCCTTTCATTTTTTGACCAACAAGGGAACCTTCAAGGAAAAATATATAGGCCAGACCCAAAAGAGATAAATAATGGAGTTGAATAAATAATGAAAAGAAATAAATATAGGAAAAGTAAATTAAACTAACAATGAAATTAGAAAATAAAAATATCTATTTATATGACCTTACCAAGCTAATTCAATCCAAAAATTAGTGTTTCAGGAAATGCTCATCGATGACATCCTCATCAGTTAGACACCTTAGGTAGAATGCATTCTCACCCAAGATACTGAGAATATTGGTAGATATCCTACCAAGGGAAAAAATGTGTTTATGGAAATGTTGAAATGTACATTCACGAAAACTATCCTAAAGATTCTTAGTAATAATGTATTCATGAAAATTAAGTAATTTTTTGGAATTAAAGAGTTTTATTTATAATTTTTTCATGTAAATTAAGTAAATTTTAAGAATTAAACTTAGTAATGTGCTTACATCTAACTTGATAAAAGTAGGCTTTGAGAAATACCTATACCCATAAATTAATTTTTAGTGAGGGATAAGGATGGGTATCAACACATACCATGACTTACATACCCAACCTAGGATAGATAAGTTACTCATGGAATCCAATCAGCGAATCCATTATTTTTGGATCTTTAACTAATATGAATGTTATGGAAGCATCCTTTTTATTTTTTTCATTCAAAATGTGTAGACTTGGTTATTCCAATGTCAAGGACCTTATGTCTTTGTCATCAATAGCATAAGTATGTGGATAACTACATTGAATCAAGTTTTTATCAACTTTGACTTCCACTATTCTAATTTCTTCATCATTTGGGCCATCATGCTCATGGTTACTCATTTATATCTTTGATAACTCTACTACTAGGTGGATCATATGAATGTTGAAATCATATTTTACATGATATCCAAAGGATATATGCATTCAGATGTAAAGACAACAACCTGATTTTCCTCTTCTTTCCACCTACCATCAAAAACATATAGGTGTTGATCTTTAGGAGTGAAAAATTTCATGACATATTCATTTAGGTTTATGCCAATAATATTAAATAAAAGGTTATCCATATGTGAGATATCTTCCATTTTGAATCCTTTTAGATCACCTTTTTCATGTGGAAAACCTATTTCAACATTATTTTATTTTAATTCATTCATCTCAATTGATGGGACAAGAGTTAAACTACTACAACTAAGTTATCTATCATCATGAATCAACTTTCCAAGTGTAGGATTAATAACATATGACAAGAGTATTTCAAATTCATAACATTCATCTTCTTCATCTAGTTACTCTAATTCTTCTACAATAGATGTCTAATTCTTCTTGTTGTGTGGCCAACTCATTATTACTCTAAATTTTAACCATAAAGTCACCTAAAACAATTACTACTATTTCATCATCTGAATCATGTTTATCATTACTCTCAAGAACTATTTTATTCTTATAGAATTATACACTCTTTATCAAAATAATCACCTTAACGTTCATCTCATTTTTTCATCCATAGGCCCCAAATTGTGCATTTGGAAACATGGTCTCTTAAGCTTGTTTCAGCCTTTCTCATTTAGGATCTCTTATAACAAATGGCATTTGATTAGTAAAAGCACATAAATACACTTGATCACTAAGAAAAGTCATAAAAACCTATTGATTAGATTTTTATGTGACATAATTTACAACATCTAATGAACAAGCATGGTTTCCATATGTCATAAGGAGATTTGGTTGATTACCGGTTTAAGGCAATCATTGATTATAGGGTGAAAATTGGTCCATGGGATGACCTTTAGGTAAATAAGTCAAAGGATTTTGGATGTAAACACTTGGTTTTCCTAACAAATAAAATGTCTCATAACTATACTCTTGTGGCATTAATGTTTTTCAATTATGAAATCTTCTTAGTAAGTTAATTCCAAAGATGTGAGAGTGGATGGAATCCTCCAAATAAACATATTAGGTAGGGGATCCAACATTGAAAGATAAAATTAAATGGAAATCATTTTTGTTTGTAGGAATGAGTCTTTCAACCTCCTATATAACTGATGAAAATGATTGATGAATGTGTTTATGGGTTAATTGGGATCCTTAGGGATATAAAAAATTAATAATACAAGGCAACATGATTAGTGGACACACTAAAATGGTTAACCAATATATTTTAAAAGGTTTATTATGAGGTAATACATCCATCTAGTAAACCAATGTACCAATGGCTAGAAATTTCACATAAGTAATAAGGAAATAGATGAAAATACACATCCAAATGTTGGATCCGAATTTGGATAATGACATATTTAAATGCCTAAATGTGTTATTTAGTAGTTTGAATACCACCATTTATTTATTTTGGGTATAACTTATAAGGATTCTTGGGCAAGCCATGAGTAGGCCCTGAAATGTTCTTAGGGCAACCACCTTCACCAATCCAATCTATATTATTCATTAGTGGGTTATAAATTTCAATTTTATAGTCTTATAACCTATAATATCACTATATTCAAAGCCTCTAAATTGTCAAAGTTTAAATTTGTTTATTAAAAATTCATTTTTAAGTTTATTAGTTCATGCCCTCCTTCTAGTGCCAATCTTGTTAATGTGTATTTCAAGCACATAATAGGTTGAGAGAAGCGTAAATGATGGGCACAAACTAAATGTAGATGATATGTTATAAAATTATGTTCATTCCCTCCTTTTAGTGACAATTATGTTGATGAATTATTGAGCACACCAACTTAGGAGGGACGACAACTATCTAACCTCTCCTAAAAAGAGATAAAAAAATCTCTCTAATGTTTATATCTACTAGGTCTTGGAAAACTATATCTCATTCATTTGGTTAAATATAAACTATTCTATATAAGGGGTCTTTTTTGGTTCTAGAATATTTTAATAGTATTTTGGTACTTAAACAAATTAGAGGAAAAATCTTATTTTTTTGTTTGTTTTATAGGTTTTGAATATATTTGAAAATGATAAAAATATGCATTCATTCACCAATAAATCAATGGATATCATTCAATAAAAATAGACAAACTTGATTTATAAATTTACCATATGAATAAAAATTAGTTTTAGTCAGGATTTTAGCTTGAAATGAAAATAATTTATTTAAGTGTGTTCATTCCATTACATTTAGATATTCAATAATGTTATAGTAAATAATATATAAATTGCTTGAAATCAAAATTGACATTAAAATAGGTTGTATTCAATATTTACATATGTGATGAAAATTAGCTTTTAAGGGGTTTTAAAATGAAAATAATATGGATGATTTATATGTTCACTGATTCCACTATATTAAAATTCAATAATGCATTTTAAATAATGTAAAATATCTTGCAAACAATAATAACATATTGCATTCAAACCCTATATCTAACAATTTAGAGAGAGAGAGAGAGAGGGGGTAAAAGAAAAGAAAAACCCTATGGTATTGAAGATAAATTTGATCCACTTGATGTAAATAACCTATAAAACCAATCCTTGTATTATCTATATTTAACACAAAAATTAAAAATAAGGTACAAGAGTTAGAGGAAATTAAAAATTGAAAGAGAAACAAAAATCCACTTTAATACATGCATATAAAATGATAATCTTCTTTCAAAAATTTAATTAAAATCCATAGATCCACTTGAATGTCACAATAATAGAATTTTTTACAACTTGAATGATCCCAAATTTATCCAACATAATAGTAAGGTATCAAATAAAAGGGATAAATTACACTAAAATTGCATAAAAATATAGAAGAGTTTAAGTGTTTTGGAAGAAAAAAAAGCCAACCCTTGGAATGACTCCAATGGGCTAATATAGAGTATAAGAGATCTCCATCGGGAAAATATTTCTTATAAAATGTATAAAGGAAAAATTAATTCAACCACCAACCCACTATCTCACTATATGCCATGCCACTTTCCCTTAGTGCACTTTTCCAACATACAAAAATACAAAAAACAATAAATTTTGGAAAATTAAGGCTCCTAAACCAAACAACCAATTTATAGGGATAATAATTAATGGTACATGAAAAACTTATTAAAACTAAAGGTATTGAGATGTCTGTAGTGGATTCATATTTCCAATAGTTAAAATGGTTAGAAAAATTGACACCCGAGGTGAAAGTTATGGCCAAAAACTAACCCAGGCTCCAAAAGGCCTTCCCAGACCAATTCAAGTTTTGAAAAATGTGTAATCAAGTCATTAAGTGCACTTTTCAAGTTTTTAAATTCATATAATAATCTGATAAAAAACTAGTTTTAAAAAATAAAAAATTTCAGTCATAGACCTAATCTCATAAAAATTTCTGAATAGGTCTAAAAATTTTGAATTTTCAATCCTAGACTTAATCTCATAAAATGTTGCAGTTAGGTCTAGAAAATGAAAATTTGAAAACATAGACCTAATCTGATAAAAAAATTTAGTTAGGTCTAGAAAATGAAAATTTGAAAACATAGACCTAATATCATAAAAAGTTCTAGTTATATCTAGAAAATAAATTTTTTAAAACATATTCCTAATCTAATCAAAAGTTTTGGTTAGGTCT
Source organism: Torreya grandis (assembly GCA_037957365.1). Classification (NCBI taxonomy): domain Eukaryota; kingdom Viridiplantae; phylum Streptophyta; class Pinopsida; order Cupressales; family Taxaceae; genus Torreya; species Torreya grandis. The sequence continues at coordinate 1,713,375 of JARHVA010001589.1, forward strand.
ATAAAATGAAAATTTGAAAATTAAACCTAATTTCATAAAAAGTTTAGGTTAGGTCTATGGAACTTAGGATTTTCAATTAAGACCAAATCAACTCCAAAAGTCTTGATTACAACCAAAAGTGACAAGTTGACCTCTGAAGAACAAAAATGGATAAAAATGTGATTTTTCACTGAAATATGAGAAATTTGACTTAATAGACTCATTTGGTAAATGAGGCAAGATTAGCTAAGGAAAAATAGATTATGACTTGATTTAACAAGATTTTTTAAATGTCATAAGTGCATATAGAATGCATCTAAAGACCAAGTGTAAAATACAAATATTATTTGAAATAGCTTGGTTGTCTCAATAGGAAAGGTTTAGATAACCAAACTAGAATGTAAATAAATATGGCCCTCTCAATGGGCTTAGAGAACTAAGTAATCCAAACTTAAAATGTAAATTAGGAGGGTTAGACTTTAGCTAGGCACTAATTCTCTTATATGAAAGTTTATCACATGGATATGGTTCATGTAATGGTGATGGTTATAGGACCTAGTTTGGCATGAAAATTGAGGTGAGATACCAAGGAAACTTGAAAGTTTCAAGACCAAAAACTAATGAGTATAAGTGGAAGTGGCTACAAAATCAAAACTAGGTCTTCTGATTCTATAAATAATTAATGCATGTTGTGCAAGAAACAACATATGGAGACTCTGCTAGAAAATACTCCTGAGTATTTTGTAACAATAGAATCATATCTATGAACATAGAATATCTGGCTAAGACTATGCATGGAACATGAATGCATTTGAGAGAGGATAAGATGAGAATAGCTAAGAGGCCAAATTGGATATTCACATTGACCTAATGTGTGAAAATGAGTTAATTTCCACTTCTTAAAACCTTTAAGGCCTAACTATTATATATCCAATCATCAGACTAGTGAATCTTACCTTGATAATGCTTGTATAGACATTAATCCACTACCATCTAGGCATCTATAGCCCCAATAGATTTATATCTAATCCCACTCTATATCTTACTCTATTGTCAGTTAGGAATCCATAACACTAGTAGAGGTTACCTAAATCACCAAAGATTGAATTTTTATGAAATTGATTTTTATTTTATGTTATTTTATTTTTTATTTCTTTATTTTTATTGTCTCACTTTTGGGTTGGGTACCATTGTGGCAAGTGAAAGGTATAACTATAATTTTTTCACCCTAGATTTTCACCAAAATAGGAGCATCTAGGCCTTGAAACCATTAAGATGTGATTTTTTATTTGGTTTCGAGATAATATCTTCACTGACTAAATAGTTTACCCAAACATAACAAAACATAAACCAACTTAGAATTCACATGATAGATTAAACCTTCAAAATAGACTTGAAAATAAATTCTAAAGATACAAAATACTTAAAGTAATTATGCACCAAAATGTCTTTCATATCACTTACCTACAGGCCTTTTCATTCTTCATTTTTGACCAACATGGGAACCTATAGGTAAAAATACATGGGTCAGACCCAAAAATGACAAACAATGAGGCTGAACCAACAATGAAAATCAAGAAAATCAAACTAACTAACAACAAAGGCAAAAAACAAAATAAAGTTATTTATAAGACCTTACTAAGATAATTAAGCCTAAAATTAGTGTTTAAGGAAATTCCTATTGATAAGTAATGTGAATTACTCACTAGTTAGACACCTTAGGCAGAATACATTCTCACCCAAGATTTTGAGAAGTTTGGTAGAGATCCTAGCAAGAGAAAACACATATTTATAGTGGTGTTGACCTTTATGCTCATGAACACTATCCTAAAGAGTCATGTTTATAATGTTTTCATGCAAATTAACTAAACTTTTAGAATTATATTTAATAATGTGCTTCCATCTAACTTGAAAAAATTATTTGGGTTTAATAAATGCCTCTACCCATATATTTAATTATGGTGAGGGGTAGGCACGGATATCAACACATACCAAAATTAATCACATACCTAACCTAAAATAGATAAGTTCTTTATCATAGTTAATCAGTGAGACCGTTATTTTCAACTCTTTATCTAATATAAATGTTATGGAAGCATCCTCCTTGTTATTTTCATCATTTAAAAGATGTAATCTTGGTTTCCCATTTCAAAGACTTTATGGATTTGTCATAAGTATCAAAAGTATGATAATAACTATAGACACCCAATTTTGACCACAACTAGATTTCGATCAAACTTCAAAATAATTCCTACCAAACATTGAAAATTAAGCCTAAAACCCATTAAAAATCCCAATTTTAGACATGCATCATTTATCAATGATTAGAATTATGTTGATTCATCCCTATTTTGGGTACTAGCCCGTACACAACAATAACCTCTCATAGATGCATCCTTAGTCACCTTGCGACCTAAAAATTGGCATTTTGGCCTATGGACCCATTAAGTGGGGCACGTGATCAAATCTTAAAAGACTAAAAAATCTATTCAAATTAAATCATATAATTAAACAAGATTAAATTATTAGTTTAATTATCCATTTACAATTAATTAATATATAAAAATGGAAATTCAAAAATTCAAAATATCAAGCCTTTTCATCATTGCCTTTATGAGTTGTCAAGCTCTTTCAAAATATCTAATTTGAGATCCATGCCTAGTAATTGAAAATCATAATTACATGACAATTTTTAACTCAACTAGAGTTAGCCTCAACTCACCTAGGGTTATCTTGAACTCATTCCATGTTTAAACTCAACCTTAATTGATCTTGAGTGAGAGTTAACTTTAGAGGATATAAATATAATGCCATACCTATTGATATCTAAGCTTTGATAGTGTATCATTATTATGTAGGATTTCTACCATAAGCTTCATTAGTGAAATGTTACCATGACAAATTCATAAGCCAATCAACCAAGCCAAGGCGCCAATAAGGTGAAACAAATGAATCTCTATTGATGAATATTTCTTGATGCACAAACCAAACAAGCCACTTCAACAAGCCATTTAGAGATACAAAGAAGGTAAAATATTGGTTTATTTTGTGTTCTAATTGAGTTTTTACTTGTATCATTGTTACCTATGCTCTCCCTAATGTCTAGGCTAGAAGTATTTACTATTTAGTATTTTATTTTAATTTTGTTTTATTAGACTAACACTATACTAACCTCCCCTCTACATATTCTTTGTTCACATGATGGCATGCCCAATGGGACCTTCACCCCACAAAGTTGTTCCTAAGGCATTTTAGGAGATCTTCATAACAATTTTCATGTAAAAATACAAACTTGTTGATCAAAAAAGTGGAAATTGAAAGCTCACAAACATTCTATAGGAAATCATAATTTTGCCTTGTACAGTCATGTTTTTGCTCTCTAGAATCATGATATTGTGATTAACCAGAATGATTTTCTATTAATTATTTTATGTTGTGGGAAAAATTGTGATATTAAAATAACATAACTTTCTAGTCATGTTATTACATTAAAAGTTATGATATTGTAATATCATGACTTTGTAGTCATGATATCACACTTTATTTCATGGTATTGCCCCTAACTGTAGTGGTTTTCCAATGAATGTGTTATTTTTTATGGTAATTTGCATTATTGCACCAAATTATATAATTTGTCTTAATTTTTATGGTATTATTTTAATAGTGGAAATTTTGTTTTGACACTCTATTTTATAGTAAATAGAGATATTGTGTTATAGTTATAGTTTTGTAGGTAAAGTGGTGATATTGCTCTTTGTTTTTGTGGTTTTTCACTATGTGTAAAATTTTTGGAACCTATGAGATAAATTTCCAAATCTATTTTCCCACTTACATTGTGTTTCTAAAAACAAGGACCCCCTAACATCTTTTATAGGACCCAATGTCCAAGAAAAGATGGTTTTAAACATTCTAAGTTGTAAAAACTCACATTTGAATTTGGTGTTTTAAAAATATTTTACTTGAGTTATTTTTCATTTTGTTTAAAGTTTTCACACTATACCAAGGGGATAAACTTCATGACATATTTCATTTGGTTCCATAAAAATGAACTTTCATTTTACTTAAATACTCATAAGAGTTTTCATTTTTATGTTTGTTGTTTGATTGTTTGTTTAGCAAGATGAGTATCTCATGTATTCTCTTCCCCCATCCCCTTTAGGAAAATTGGATGATAAAAAATTCTCATTATTTACATTTTTTACTTTTGTCCAAAATCATGCAAGGAAATTCTCTAAGGCCCTCCCCAAAATTTGAGTTATTTGGTGACCCCAAAATAACCCTTAATTCCTTCCACTTTTCTATTTTCAAGCATTTTAGCTTGTGGGTGGGAGTTCATCACCTCCCCATGAGTTATATAGGGAAGTGTTGACCTAAAAATTCATCTCCCAACATAAATTCAACCTCACTCCATGGTATGGTCATACAAATTGATTTTGACTTATTAGGATGCTTGTTTGAGTAGTTAAGCAAGCTTCATTATTAAGAGACTGCCTCAGAATATAGGATTAACTTAGACATGCACTACACTAAGAAATTGATGGATGTAGTGGTTGTGAAATGGATAAGACATTTTCACAAAAATTTGGTTATCATGGATCCAAATTATGTGGTGTGCCCTAGTGTTAGCCACACATATGGTACCATTTATAAATGAATGAAATTTGATAGTTTAGACAACCCCATTTGGTGAGGAGATATTATTGATGAAGGGAGAGTATCCCAAAGTTCCATGTATATGTATTAACTCTTGAGAGAAGAGGGGGCATAAAAAATTTAATTTTCATGCACTTTTACTTTTTGTAAGAACAACTTAAAATCCTCTCAAGAGCAAGTATATAGATAGAATTTGATAGTATGAAGTAACCTTGTTGGTTTTAGGATTTAGGATGTTACACTTAGGTGTTTTTGTCATTTATTCCTTTTTAATTACATTGTCTTGTGTCTAAAATATTTTTTTGTTATACCACATCCAAAAAAAATCATATTTTCACATCACTCCTTTTTTTTAATAGGTGTTACACCATCCATTTGACACTGCACTTTGTCTTAGTCATTTGTTAAACTTTATATGTGTGTGTCGCTTGTTTGAAAGGGGAGTCATTATGTTGCCCATTTCATTACAAGTATTGTTCCTTAGAGTTATTAAAATAAACAATTTATCATACCTTTAGATCAAGATAGCATTATCATTTTTCTCAAATTATTTCAAAGACTTGTTGCCTTGTGTCAAAATTGCAATTTTGAAGACATCTTGGTCTATGCCTAGTACTGTCATACCATTCATTTTTGTCTAGCTTGTTGTCTATTTTGAAAAGTCTAGTATTCTAAATCAAGTTTTAATTTATCCCTACAAATTTCATATCCAAACATTTATTATTTTATTCTTATGCCTCATGTAATTTTGGCTTAGCACATTTACCTCTAACTTTTAGATTGTGTAACTTAGACCAATTTCTTGCTCACTTTTAAAGACTATATTTGTGCCTATATTTGGGAAGTGACATATCTTCCATATGCCTAAGGTCTAATGTATTTCAAAAAATGATCAAGTTTATGTGTAAATATAAATTCATAGTTTATGTCAAAGTGTTTCAAATCTGTTAAATTAAATATCTTGCCTTCTAGACCTAGTGTTGTTTAAAATTATACCTTTCATACCTTATTCCCAAAAAACCTAAAAAATCTCCCTTTCATTTTGTTTCAAGTATAGCTCTTGGGTCATGTTTCATAGAGTCTTAGAAAATTCATATTTGTTCTTAGGCCTAGTTTTTTTTTAAGTATAGATTTTTTGACTTATTCCCAAAAGACTTAGTAAGTTTCCCTTTTATTTTGTTTCAAATATAGCTCCTATGTCATGTTTCCAAGAGTCTTAGAAAATTCTTATTTGTTCTTAGACCTAGTTTATTTTAAATTCTATATTTTTTGCCTTATTCCCAAAAGAACTAACAATTTCCATTTTGTTTTATTTCTAAGTTTAGATTTTGTGCCTTGTTTCTAAGAGTCCTAAATTTTTTCCTTTTTGTCTTAAACACAATTGTTTTGAGCCTAGCTTTTGTGCCTTATTTTCATAATACCTAGCAACCCAGTTTATTTTTACACCTATTTTAACATTGTTTGAAACACTTTTACCCTAATTTTGGCATTTATTTTTATTCATCTACTTGACCATTTGTATAATATCTTTGAAATTTGAAATTTGACATTAGACATTAGACTAAGTTTATCATTAGTTATTCTGAATAAATAGCTCCATTCTTGGACCTAATCATTAGACCATGTTTTAGACCAAGTTAGACCAAGTTCAGACCATTTTTATTTTAAACATAGTTTTTAAGAGTTTCTATAACTCTATCCCAACTTCGTAAAATGTTAGTCATTGATTTGGATATGTCTTGTTACACTCATATTGGAGCCATGTATAATATTGGTTATGATAATGTGTTCATGAATGATGAATTTATTCAAGACCCCTAAGGTGATGATGTGGTTCCTTATCCTCATTACACTTATCAATCTGAGAAATAAAGCTAAGATCCACTATCTTTTTATTTGGTCAATACACCTCCAAATACCAAAAGTAAATTATGTGGTACCTTACTAGCACACCATCAGTTGTAGAACAAGTTCAATAACAATTATATTATGTTACTATGCCATTAACATACAATCCTTATTTTTTTATTATCATCTAATTTAAATCAAGGATGAGGTTTTAGTTAGAACCGTAGAGGTAGGGGCCAAGTTTCTAGTAGACTTATCCCATGAAAATTTACCTAGTCTAGTTAAAGTGCCTCTCAACATCCCTTATACCCAAACTATTGAATAAGCCTCTAATACAAATCCTAAAGTGCCTATGTTGATGTTGTATCAAGACCCAAATATGATTTTAAAATTAAAGGACCTCATGGAGGACCACTTTATACAAATTCAAAAAACATATCAAACCTATCTGAATCTAGCAAATAATTTTAATACTATGACCATTTAAATGCTCTACTCATAGAGATAGCTCCTTAAACAAGAGTATTAATTGAGTTGAAAGGTCAATATAATTATGGTATAGACCCATTTTCACAAATCAATTTAGTTTGTAAAAGTACAATATCCCATCTACTGAAGAAGTGACTATTACTTCTACATAGAATAATGTGCCAAATATGGTGGATAACATGTAAGTGTCTTCCAATCCAGGCCAAAGTGGTTTAACTAAACTAACAATGAGTTAATAACAATGAGTTTATTTAGTTAATACCATGAGTGGTTCACAATAATATGGGGTAAGAACTCCTATGCCCCAACCATAACAAGTTACCTCTAATCCTCAACCAGTTACTTCATTAAGCATGAAACCATAGGGATTAAGTAATCAAACACTGAATAGTGCTTTGTCTCAACAACATGTGATGAATTCTACTCCACCTCAATAGGTGATGAATAACATTACACAACCATAGTCATAATTTAATATACCATCCAATAGAGGTAAAACATTTTTCCACCTTAGCAAGGGGAAACAAATGCTCCACCTCATCAAGTAATGATAAGTGTACCTTAACAGTCACAGACCAACATAACTTTACAATCACAAACATTGTCTAATCAACAACTTATGTCTATTGGTCAAATATAAATGTCAAACATCCAACAAGCATCTATTTCACAATAGGTTTTTGCACAACAAAAAGGTGTCAATGTTTATCAAGTATGAATTAGGTAACAATTGCCTTTTATTCAACATGTACCATAGATAAAATGATAGGGCCTTGGCTCACAACAAGTTCCCCTTATTTAGATAGGTTTGATTAGTCGATAAAAATTCCCTACTCAAACTCAACAAGCAAATTACTTTACCCCAATCCATATCCTTCCATCATAGCCATAATTCCCTTAAAATCATGCCTATATACTTAATCCAAACTAGAATATTGCATAATAATACATTTAATTTCAAAAACCACATCCTAATATATGGATTCATATTCTTGGATAGTTCCCTCATTAAACCAAAATTCCAAAACAAACTATTCCCTCATTATACCCAAGTCAAGGTAATCCACCTTTGACCACCCATCCACCACCTCAACCACATGTTCCATCTAACTTCTTGGCATAAGAACTGCAACAAATGAAGGATGCAATTACTACCATTCAATTTGGGAAATAGACTAAGAAATTCAAGTTAGATGACATGTGTTCATACCCATTCAACATGGAGTATCTACAAATACCATTTCCTCTAAGTTATGAACCATCAAAATTTGATAAATATATGGGTAAAGGAGACCCTAAGGCTCATTTGATAGAATTTTTTGTTTCTTGCCATCTAGTGGCTTATAATGACATTTACTTTCTCCTCTTGTGTCTCTGAAGTTTAGAAGGAAAGGTTTTAGATTGGTTCCTCAAATTATGAAAGAATTTTATATCTAGTTTTTGATGACCTCTCAGACAAATTTGTGCAACATTTTTCCTATAATCTCAAACATGAGATTTCATTAGTAGATTTGACTCAGGAAAAATTAAAATTTGGTGAAAGTTTCATGAGTTATCTAAAGATATGGAAAGTTCTTGCTAGTTTCTTCACCCATAGCTTACTAGATAAACAATTGTCTGATGTGTTTACTAAAAATTTGTATAATGATATTTCCTATCATTTGAAACTTTAGTGTGTGCATACATTCAAAGAGATCATTGATAAAGTTATGTTAATTCAAAAGGATCTTATCAATAAAGGGATTATCAATTTAACCTTGTCAAACCATAATCAAAACCAAAACCAAGTCCAAGTACAAGCATGGGCACCAATCCAAGCTAGTAACTATGAGAAATACAATTAATACAAATATAATAAGAATCTTGTTTGAAATGGTGTAACTAGGTCACATCATGTCCAAATGGTACAAACACCATCTATTCAACCCATACCACAAATGTAGATTACTCCTCATCAGCAACCTATTCAGCAAGCATAGCATTTGTAGTAGCTTCGACCAGGTTCACAAATGCAATAAACACTACCTTTGAAACCCCTCCTCTGAGAAAAAATGCCCCTACTCATTGAGTCTTTAGTGATCTTGGTGAACCTATTGAATCTATGTTTCACAAGTTAGCTATAACTAATATGATTAGTTGGCCAATTCTAAAGCACTATCCTAAGGGTATTCCATATCCAGACTAGTATAGAGAGAATGAGTTATGTGAATGTCATTGTGTTCATGGACATAATCTACACCATTGTGTGAAAATTAAACACCTCATCAAAAATATGTTGGAAAATGGGGAGATTACATTGGATAATAAAGCATCTACATCTAATTAAAACCTAGGTATATACCAAAACCCTTTTTTGCAACATAATAATAATAACAACAAATGACAAACTAATAAAAACAATTATATTAGTAGCCACAACAACATCAATATCATCAACAATAATAACATCTACTGAATGGGAGTAACCAAGGCTAGAATCATTCTAATAGTCAACATACTTACCATATAGTTACACATGACTACAACAAAGTTTTAGGTCATATTGTAGGAGGTTAGATTTATACCATCACTATCAATCATATACCAAGTGATAACAAAATGGGACTATTACCAAACAAATCCAATCAACTCATCTACACTAGTAATCCTTCCTTGACTTGGGATCACAAACAAGCACAATAGTAAATAAGGAATATTTTTTAAGGACCTTATGCCAATAACTCATCTTTGCCCCATCACCACAACCAAGTGCACTGGCAATTGAGACTTATCCTATTCGGCCCATCTATATTATCATTTTATAGCAATAAAGGTCATGTATCAAATGTCAATTGTATTTAATATTAATTATATAATCACAACTTAGTGGTATAAGATTACCATTCCAAGCCCATAGCCTCCTACCAATGAACCAATCTAACCCACTATCATGGCTAGGAATAATCCATATACCTCTATTAAGGAAAATCCATATGATATTATGGAATAACTTCATAAGACACCCACACAAACCTCCATTTTGGCATTTTGTGTACATATACTATCCATAAGAACATCTTAACAAAGCTCATATGCCAATCATAAGTTCCAAATGACATAAACCTAGACAAATTCCAAGCTTTGGTTGGACATCTATCCGCAATCCAATATTTGAACTTCAACCAAAGTAATATGTCATCCCTTAGCCCTCTCTATAATAATCCCCTCTACATTGAATTTGTCATCACATGGCACAAAGTCAAATATGTCCTCGTGAATAATGGATCGAGCTTGAATATTAGGTCTCTAAGCTCATCAAGCATCGTGGATATATAATAGCTGATCTATAGTAAGAAATAATCATTATTAATGTACATGATAATGAAGAATTGGAATCATAAGGAACCATAAGCTTTCTAGTTATTATTAGGCCCTTGACCCATGATACACTTTGCCATGTGTTAGACCTTGACCTATTTTTGCAATTTGCTCTTGGGTAGACCTTAGATACATGAAATTAATGCAATCCCTTTGACACTTCACCAATGTATCAATTTCTCTCACTCAGGCATGGAGGTCACTATCAATGGATATTTTTAGCCCTATCAACATTGTAAACATTTAGAAGCAAAGTATGAAAGTTATAACTATTGCTTTGGCCTAGATCTAGTTCCCAAAAAGGACAAAGACAAATAAATACTTGTCAAATTTCCATAATCCAATTACATAGACCCAGATATCCTTGATTCATCTTCCCATATACCTCCTCTTGAAATGTATAATCATTTTACCAACTCATCCAATAGCCCAAGAGAGTATTTGACTCATGACACATTTCATGTTTCTAAGCTTACACATAACCCAAAGTCCTATGGAATACCTAAAGCCAAAAAACCTTAGATGGAATGGAAATGAAAGGGAAAGGGAAAACTTCATAGTTCAGCTCTTATCATGTTCACACTAGCCACTAGCCAAGAAGAGGACCCACTTGTTAATGATGAATCTTGGTTATATAATGAAAAATTATCTGATTGCTATAAAAATTCAAAATATCCCATCCCTATTAGGATTATGGATAACCAAGCATATTAAGTACGAAACCTCAAACTAAATCAATAGGGTACTCTTGAGCTAATTTATATAAACTTGGTACAAAGGAACTTATAGTCTTAGATTTAAACCACCTAGGGTTGACCCCACATATCTTATATATGTTCTAACACTAATTTATAGTGATGATGATGTTGATAATGAAGCAGAGTCTAATCATAGCATTTATGAAGACCTTATTAGTACCAACATGTTTGACACCCATACCATTTGTATCATTACCCTAGTTATCTAACATAACTTACTTCCTCTTTATCACCCTCAAATTATAGCCTAGGACCAACAAGAATCCATAGTTATTCTAGATGAGTTTGAGAATGATGAGGTCTTTTATGATTTTCTATGCCTAAGATACAATGTTCCATTGGGAGACCACAAACAAGGGTTATTTATTAAACTAGATCCTACCTCTTATTTTGTAGAATGGGTGAACACCCTTAGCCAAAAACAAAAGAGTAAAACATTGAGGCCCCAAAGTGAAAACCTCTTTGACGTAATTTTGGACCAAACTAAAAGTAAAAAAAAGGCTAGTCTTTCTTAAAATGAAGCTCAAGATACCACCAGTAATGAACTTGCTTTTGGGTCTGAGTTTAGTTTAGAAGAATAACATGTCTTTGATCATATTACCCAAGAATTTATAATAGTTTTTTTAACATATACATATCTACCATTGGGAGATTTAGACTCATCTTGTTTAGGAGAGTTAAAATAACTAGTCCAAATAGATGAATTTATAGTTACAAGCTAATTCAAACCATTTCCAACCATTTTAGATGATGGCTCGGCTCTCCTAGTAGAAGATACTATATAAGTCAACATCAAGACTCTAGAAGACCTAAAATTAATCAAATTAGGTGCATCCCTCACTGAGAAGGAATGTGAAATCTTTATATCCCTTTTGAGGTAATTTTTTGACATCTTTGCTTGGGCCTATTTAGAAATGCCAGGTTTAGACTCGACTTTGGTTGTACACCACCTTGTTGTACATCATGATGCCAAACCTATGAAATATAAATTGTGTAAAATGCATCCTTGTATTGATGTAATAGTAAATAAAAAGTTATAAAAACTCTTAAAATCAATATGCATCTAATCAATCAACTATTCAAATTAGAACTCAGATATTGTGTCAATTAGTAAAAAGCTTGAAGGAATCAAAATTTTCACTAATTTTAGAGATATCAATAAGGCTTGCTTCAAGGATGACTTTCCTCTAATGAATATTGACATAATATTTGACTCCATAGTGGGGTATAAAATGTTTTAACTTGTGGATGGATTTTTAGGATATAACTAGATCCAGATTGCACTAGAAGACCAACACAAAACATCATTCATAACTCCATGGGGAACATTTTTTTATCAGGTTATTTTTTAGAATGTTGGGGCCACATACCAAAGATATATGACTATCATATTTCATAATATGATTCATGACATTATTGAATACTATATCAAGGACATATTAGGTAAATCAAATATCTATACTGATCATCCAACTGCACTATGAAGAATATTTGAGAGGCTACATGAATACAATTTTAGATTCAATCCTAAGAAGTGAATATTTGGTGTCACTTTAGGAAAATTATTAGGCTTCATCATCTTTCATTAAGGCATTGAATTTGACCACACCAAAGTGTAAGCCATTATCAAGATGCTACCACCTTCTAATTTAAAGTAGCTCTATAGTTTGTAGGGCAAGATTCAATCTATTAGGTGCTTCATTTCATAATTAGTTGAAAATTTTCATATATTTACACACTTATTAAATAAAGGTGTCACATTTATTTGGGATGATGAATGTCAACAATCTTTTCAACACCTAAATGAATATCTTACCAATCCACCTATTTTTTTATCATTAATGCTAGGAAAGTCATTTTTACTATATCTATCTGCCATAGATAAAGCCTTGGGGGAACTTCTAGATCAACATGACAATAATATAAATGAACATGTCATGTGCTATCTAAGTCATACACTAGTTTCATATGAACACAACTATACACTAATACAAAAAACTTGTTTAGATATGGTCTTTACAGCCCAGAAGCTGTAACACTACATACTAAACAATAAGGCCATAGTTATTTTTAAAGTAGATCCACTCAAGTATCTACTATCTAAGATATCTTTAAAAGGCCACATGGATAAATGTATCATGCTTCTAAGTGAGTTTTATATTGAGTATGTCAACTAAAAGTCCATCAAGGGACAAGCCCTTGTAGATCAACTTACTAAAACTCCCCTTACAAATATTGAACCTCTCACTTTTCAATTCCAAAATGAGTCCATCATGACCATCATCAAAACACATCCTAAGAAGCATCACTAGAATTTGTATGTTGATGGATCATTCACATCACATGGACCAAGAGAAGGCCTATTGTTTATTACATAATAAGGGGATCTTATCCAAATAGACTACTCTCTAAACTTTAATGGATTCTAACATGAGTATTTCAATATAGAGGTGAGGTTTGAGCAACAATACAAGGTAAATAAACCATAGGGTAGATTTCACACTTTGAGGACAATTGTATACTTGACAAAGTTTTACACACTAGACTACACTCTATATGACCTATTAGACTAGGAATTCTTACTTAAACATGAAAGGATAAGGAAAGGAAGGATAGAAATTTATCACTTCTCATCACCATACATCACTTGTATACTTATATGATTGTTCAAAACTCAAAAGCATACTTGTATTAATGTTCAAAAATAAAATATAACATCAATCTAATAGGGCTTCATCATACATGGTATGGTGGTGTTTACAATAGCCAAAATGGTAACTACTTATATAATTTGGGAAATAAATGGGAAATAAGAATCCCAAAAAGGAATCAAACTAGTTCAACCCCCATTAAACCTTAGTTGTAACTATTTTTGTAAATATGTTCCTTTAAGCTTCTTGATTGATCCAGGCTACTTCAAGTGATTACACAGTTACATTATTCTTTCATTAATGATCCATGATGGTTACAATAGTAGGATCAAGTTGTTCTTAGATGGGTCTTGGAATGAATGTAGTTATAATCCTCAGATTGATCTATTAGGTCTTTGTCTTGATGTTAAACCACTCCAAACTAGTTTTTCATGATGTGTACAATGGAAAGAAGATGTCCCTTTCTCTAAGTTGGTCTTGGAGATGAAACCATTTTAGCCTACATGTATACCTTCATGGCATCCATCAAAATTATAACTCTTGTTTGAACTAGATCATGCTTGAACTAACGTCCATGCTCATAGGACTACTATAGATGGAAAACTAATCTTAGACTATTGGTTTTCTTGTTAGGTCCAAATAGATTGTGCACAGGTCCTTCTTATAATAATGGTGAACACAATTTCACAAATGACCCTACAAGCCATAAATATATTGAACTATAGGTCCACACTAAACTCTAATGGTGGTCCTTTAGATACCTTATACTTGACTACATCGCTTTGACCACTCAATGGTATTTGAACTAGCTTTAATGGCATTAGGATGACCCTACAAAAGCTTGTTACCCTTGGTCAAAAATGGCTTCTCAACCCTCATCAAAGATCCTAGGCTTGCCTTTGCTCTATTTGTCCATCAAAATATGACTCAGCTTGTTGACACATTGACTCATTTTTCTCTATTTATTTTGATTAGTACAAATGCTTGATAACCATCAATCCTCTACCAGTTGAACATGTCCTTGACACTTGTCATGCCCACATTTTCTCTTGAGATTCACTAACCCTTTGACCTATGTTTGCCATTAGATCTAAGTGTATGATCAAATATGGACCATTAAAGCAATTGGGATGCACTATTTCAAATCTAATGGCTAGTCCATGATCTTAAAATTGGCATCCTCACTCCCATCAAATTATGTTCTCATGATTTTAATTGATGGTTGCATGATCATAAAATTCATGCTTAATAGTGTCTATCTTTGCTCTGTCTTAAACTTGATATCCATGTGACTATCATTTGATGTATGTGTGAATGTGTTTGACATCCTAAAAAATATCAAATTTAGGCTCATATGGATTTATGTAATGGATTTAATTTGATGTTAGCATGAACATCTTATACTTTTTGACCAAATTTGCATATTTATATCTTAAAGTGTGAGAATCATAGAGGCATCAAACTTTTAAAAGATGTTATTCTTACCAAAAGGGATGAACCCATTTGATTTGCTAGTCTTAAGAGATTTTTAGGTTAATATATTAAATTCTCAAGATAGATGGTCCATATTTACTCTTGTATGATCTCATGGCAATGATCGAGCTCATTTGGCTAATTATGGAAAACTTAGTGAAGTTTGACTGAGGAGCCAACTTTTTACATGCATAACTCCATTTAATATTCATTAGAGGACCTAGGACTTAGTGCATATATTATTGGCACAAATTTTAACAAAATCATATGACCATTTACCTTGTAACTATAGCACATGCAATATATATCTCTGTTAATATGCTCACTTGGATCTATTTGAACTTATTTAAAAATGGCTAAATATGGAAAAATAATAGAATTTAGCTGAGGGGCCAAATTTGGATCTCCATATATTTTGATGTGGTTTAATGGAGGACCTAAAACTTGGTGCATATAAACTTGGCACAAATTTTAAAAAACCTATCTGACCAATTTTCCTTGACTCATCCACATGTGGTAATAGTGACATCAATAAAGTGTCTACTCAAAAATTATGCCACTAGACCCAAGATGTCTAGATGAACACAATGAAGAAACAATTAAAAACCATGCACTTTCATATTCATTCCAAAAACCCTTAACCTTGTAAAGGTCCTTTGTAATATTCTCCATCTTCTCACCCATTATAAACTTGATCTATTCTCTAACTACATTGATCACCATGGATACCTTCCACTTACATATATAACTCTAAAATGGTTCCTTAGACACTAAATGACATAAGGACCAATCTAGACTATGACTAAACCATAATGGAATAGTAAATGGCATCAAAAAATCTCAAACATACCCTATGGAATTGTAAAAAGTCCCCTATACAAGATTTGACTATAGGTGTTGACCCATTTTGGCCTGTGGAAAAAATGGTCTACATCTTTGGTAATTTCCCAAGGGTGCCATGCTTGTTATTACATTACTAGTTGCATAATCCTATCCATTAGGCTATGGAGTCACAATTATATATTCTAGACCTATAAAATTCCTTTAAAAACACACAAAACACAAGGAAAGACAAATAAGAAACAACAAAACATAAAATAGAAACACACATGTGCTTCAAAAACACTTAATGGGACACAACATAACAAGAAAGGAAACACAAACCTAACCTAATTTTTACAATACTAACCTCCAAAGGTGAAACATATGATCATACCTCAAATAGGGTCAAAAATGGTTCCCCTAACATCTTTATCACTCCATGAAGGTAGCATAGCATGAGGAGTATGCTCATCACCAATCACTTGAATATGTAGGTGATCAAGAAGCCTATCACCTTTAAATCTTCTTAGGTCTAAAAGTGAATTTTTTGGGACCTTCATTAATGATATTTCTTACTCTCTAAGATCCTTGGTTGGATCTATAATTATTTTGATCATTGTCATATCTGATATACACTCCTCATACTATAGAATAAGAAAGATGATAGTTGCCTCAACCTTTCTATCTTCTTGCACATGATATACTTGATGCTTGGGAGTATCAAGTTCATATTATTTATGATACAACCCCTTTGAACATATATCAATACTATATGGATCTTCTAATTATCTTTTAGGCACAACTTCTACCTTGACCTCATTGGGTCCCTCTAGAACTATAAGCTCTTGAATAGTATATTGATGTCCATATTTCTTAGCAACATGCCATTTACATTCATGATTTATAGAAGATATGAGATCCTACTCATTAGTTTCATTAAAAAACACATCAGACATACATTTCTTAGGATAAGAAGGAATATTGCCAATCTTTTCAAATTCTAGACATATGGCCTCAAATCGTATCCATAAGTCATCCTCTTCCTCTTCATGAGTGTCACCATCCAAAGCATCTCCATCCATAGTAGGAATTAAAACATCATTATTCCCACTATGGTGCTTAATTAGGTTCATCAACCTATGATCACCATATTCATGAATCATATAGTTTCACTCACTAGCATGAGAACATTTGGCACTTACCTCAGCTCCTTCAAATGGTTGTTCATGCATAATATAAACCCTAGGGTTAGTCTACTCAAATTATGCATAATGATCATGTACATATTCATATACACCATACTCATCCAAGAATAAATCAACAATTCCTTCAAGTTTAGAAGATCCCCCATCCACATTAGGCTCTTCCTTCTCATGAACCATGAAATTTAAGTTGGAACTTGCTTCAATGTAAGGATCAATATGAAATTTGGTAAGAGGATACGTTATAATTGTCACCTTGGTTCCATACCTTATCCTAAAATAAAATAAATACCAGTCAAATGAGATATATCCACCTATCTTTGTTATGAAGTCCCTTGATAGGCAAATTGCAAAGTGAGTTGGGAGGTCAACATCAACTATATCTTGAAGGATAGGAAAGATAGAACAATCATGCAAGAAAACCTTTAGGTTTTTTATCATCCCTATGGTCTTATCAAGTTTCCATCTAGATAGAGAACTCTTTTGTAATGAGGCTCATACTTTAGGCCTATATTTTTAGCTACAACCTTAGGCATGATAAAAGTAGAGGCTCCGCTATCAACTATGTAATTGTGAACTAATTTGTCACTTATAATGAGGGTAAGGTAAAATGGTGGAGGATTATCTATCCTAGTAGATGGTTTAACAATAGTGTTAGGAGAATTTTCTAGGATAACATGACTATTACTTTGATTTAGAGATGAAGGATTAGTAGGGATAGTGGATGATTGCTTTTGTAATAATTATTTTTGGCCAGGCATATGAAGGATATCCCACAGGGAGATAGATGCTTTGGAAATTTTCAAGGAATCCACTATGTTTAGATAACTAGTACTCACCTTTTCATTTTTCCTTGGAGGTTAATAATTGATTGAAACATTATAAATATATGTACCTTGAACATACCTTACCACATTTTAACTTACTAGAGGTATAGGATCTTTTAGAGCTATCATATTTACAACCATGCCTTATTATCTTGTAGGAGGATTGGATGAGCCTATGGGCATGATTCTACCACCTCTTAGAGCCTTCCTCTTCACCCTCATATTTTCTACAATATAGGCTCCTTGATTTAGCATAAAAGTGTCTTCAACCAGAAAATTGGTGAAGATTTCTCTTTGAATTTTCCAATCCTCATTAGCTTACATCATCACCTTGTCTTCATTTGATAGGAGGGGAGTAACTACCCCTTTAACCACAAAATCTTGTTATATTTTATAGCTATCCTCCATGAATTGGTATTTCTACCAATCTTCTCCCTACACTAGATTTATATGAACTGGTACCATCTCCTTCATATTGGTGGTAGAGTTAGGATTGTACACAATTGTAGGCCTGTTGGAGTTAGGCTACCATTGACCTCTCCCTCCTCCATATAATTATTGATAAGGGTGAATATTTTAATAGTAACCTTGCTACATATTGCCTCTTCTAATCTTATCTTCTAGCAATTGAATATATGCATCTTTGTCCCTCACATTATCTGACTTCTTAGGATCAGCCTTAGGCTTGGTATTGACATTGGGAAATTGGGCTACATCTTGAGTACTAAAAAAACATGAGATAAAGGAGGCATAGAAACTTTAGGTGGAAATATTCCATCTTGGATGAGAGTATTTTTATCTTTGATATAAATCTCATATGCCTCAAGGAGGGTGGAACCTCCCATACATTGAAGCATTATAGCAATTTCAATCCTAATGGCTCTTAAGTACGTAGGGAAAAACAAAATTAGAAGGTGGTCTCATAGGAAGAGGAAACCTATGCCAAGTATTATGAAACCTTTCATTTAATTCATAAATTATTTATTTGGGTCCCCTCTTTATCATGTTGAGATGATGCATGAAATAAGGATGGTCACTTTTATTTCTAAATCTAGAAGTTAGAAACACTCCAAACTCATCCCATGTCATGATACATCCACCTTATAGAGTCCTATACCAGTCAAGAGCCTTATCTTTAAGGGACATGGCAAGGATCCTAATGTTAATTTTCTCTTGAACAATATTTTAGAAACTACAAAAGTTAGAAACATCTCTAATGTGCCCACTAGGTGTGATATGAATCTCACCATTGAATGTGGGCACACCTTATGTGGCATTAGGAGGGAGGACATCGTATGCATGAAGTTGGATTGGATTATCAATGTTGAATTTAGGTAAATCATGAGGCTTGGCCATGTATTCTTCTTCAATATCTTCAAGTTCTTCAACCTCTTCCACTTCTTCCTCCATGGTAAAATCTACTCCTTCAAAGGGTAGATTAGGTTGTGTCTACTAAATTGCAAGAGGGATTTCAAGATGAATGGGTGGATTAATATGATTGGATGGTCTAGAAAAGGATTACCTAGTGAGTACCATGGATTATGGGGGCAAGTTTATAAAAAATAATGGTCTAAAACTAGATTTACTTTGAGGAGTTGTCAAATGTTGAGTAGCACACCACTTTTTAGCTGATGTTGTCAAGACCAACATTCAGCTTCACAATTTATCTTGAAGATAATGGGTCCCAATAGGTGTGCCATAACTATTTTCACCAAATATCTAACCTTAGAAGAGGTTTTTTAGGCTTCTTTGAAATTTGGAAACATGGTATGTGGGTGTACCTATATTGGAAATGAGCCTCTAGGTTTAAGGGCTAGCTCCCTGAATATATTATGCAATTTTTATCACTTAAGCTACTACTTACTTATGAGAGAAAAGAGTTATAAAATGCATAAATTGAAATTAATCTAAAGGAATTCATACACCAAAAATGTCTTCCACTTGACCATCATATTTTTACCATAATGAAACAAAGCATACAGACTAGTCTTTTATCTTTAATGGATTCTAACATGAGTATTTCAATATAGAGGTGAGGTGTGAACAATAACACAAGGTAAATGAATCAGAGGGTATATTTCACACTTTGAGGAAAATTTTACAATTAAAATTTTTTTACACACATGATACACTCTATATAACTTGTTAGACTAGGAATTCTTGCTCAAACATGAAAGGATAAGGGAAGGAAGGATAGAGAATTATCACTTCTCATCACCATACATCACTTAAAGACTTATAAATTTTTTCAAAACTTAGAAACAAACTTGTATTAATGTTCAAAAGTAGAATATAACATCAATCTAGCAGGGCTTCACCATACAGGGTGTGGTGGTGTTTACAATAGCCAAAATGTCAACTACTTATAGCATTTGGGGGAGAGAAATGGGAAACAATAATCCCAAAAGGGAATAAAATCAATTCAACCCATTTTAAATTTACTTGCAACTATTTCTATAAGTAGTCTCCTTTAAGATTCCTAATTGATCTGGGCTACGTCAATTGGTTACATAGTTACATTGTTCTTTCATTAATGCTCCCTAATGGTTGAAATGGTAGGATCAAGTTATTCTGAGTTGAGTCCTATAATTAATATATATTTAATCCTTATATCAAATTTTTAGGGATTTTCTTTGATGATAAAACACTCCAAACTAGTTTTTCATGATGTGTATAATGGAGAGAACAGGTCCCTTTCATCTAGTTGGTCTTAGAAATGAAATTGTTGGAGCCTATGTGTATGCTTTCATGACATCCATCAAATTGTTAGATATTTTTCTAAATAGATCATGATTAAATTAATCTCCATACTCATGGTTCTAATATAGATGTAAAACTAATCTCAGACTATTGGTTTTCCTATTAGGTCTAAATAGACTATTCATAGGTCCTTATAATAATGGTGAACATAGTTACAAAAATGACCCTATAGGCCATAAAAATATCAAACTAGAGGTCCATACTAAGATATAATGGAATTCCTTTAGACATATTATACTTGACTACATCACTTTGACCATTCCATGGCATTTGAACTAGCTTTAGTGGTGTTAGGATGACCTTGAAAAACCTTGTTGCCCTTGGTCAAAAATGGATTCTCAACCTCTATCAAAGATCTTGGGTTCACCTTTACTCTGATTATCCATCAAAATATAACTTAGATCATTAACACATTGACACATTTCACTCTATTGATTTCAATTGCTATTAATGCCTAAGAACCATCAATTCTATATCAAATGAACATGTCCTTAACACTTATCATGCCTACATTCACTCTTGAGATTCACTGACCCTTTGACATCCACTTATCATTAAATCTAAGTATATAATTAAATGTAGACTATTAGATTAACTAAGACCCACTATTTGAAATCCAATAGCTAGTCCATGATATTAAAATTTACGTCCTCACTCCCATCAAATGATGTTCATGTGACCATAATTGATGGTCGCATGACCATTAAATTTATGCTCAATAGGATCTATCTTTTCTCTATCTTAAACTTGATGTCCATGTGACTATCATTTGACATTCATGTGAATGTATTTAATTTCCCATAGATCATCAAATTTAGGCTTGTATGGATTTTTATAATGGCTTTAATTTGATGTTATCATTAATGTCTTATTATTTTTAACCAAATTTATAGATTTATATATTGAATCATGAGAATCATGTAGGTATAAAACTTTTAGGAGATGTTATTCTTACCAAAAGGGATGAACCCATTTGATCCACTAGTCCTAAGAACCTTTTAGGTGAATATATTGAATTCTTAAACTAGCTGGTCCATATCTACTCCTGCACGATGTCTTGGTAACAATTTAGCTCATTTGGCTAAGTATGGAAAACTTAGAAAATTATGACTAAGGATCCAAATTGGCATATGCATAACTCCATTTTTTATTTAGTGGAAGACCTATGAATTAGCATGTACATCCTCAACACAAATGTGAATAAACCCATATGAACATTTTGCCCTGTAATTTTTTCATGTATGAGATATAGCTTTGTGAAGATGCTCACATGGCTCTATTTGAGCTTCTTTGAAAATGGATAAGTATGGAAAAATAATAAAATTTGGCTGAGAGGCCAACTTTGTATCTCCATAACTTTTGATGTGCTTTGGAAAAGGACCTAAAACTTGGTGAATATAAACTTGGCACAAATGTGAACAAACCCATCTAACCAATTTTCCTTGACTCATCCACACATGGAAAAGGTGACATTATAAAATTTTATACTCAAAATTTATGCCTCTAAACACAAGATGTCTAGATAAACACAATGAATAACCAAATGAAAACCATGCACTTCCATACTCATTCCAAGCACTTTTTACATTCTAAAAGGTCTATGCAACACTCTTCATCTACTCATCCATTAGAAACATGATCCATGGTCTAACTACATTGATCACCATGTATACCTACCACTTACATATATAACTCTAAAATGGTCCCTTAAACACCAAATGACACAAGGACCAAGCTAGACTATGACTAAACCAGAATGGCATAAGAAATGACAAACAAAGCTACAACATTCCCTATAACATTATAGAAAGGCCCCTATACAATATTTGACTATAGGGGGTTGACCCATTTTTTCCTATGGAAAAAATTGTTAATAATTGACACTGAGTAACACCTATAAGAACCTCTCTTGCCCTCAAAATGTTACCTATAGTTAACTATAGGGTGACATTACAAATTAAACATGACTATTTGGGGTATTGGTTTAACTTAAGGAATAATATGAATAGGTTCAAGTATGTAATTAATCCAATGACTTAAATAAGATATTAATTTATGAAAATCCACCTATAATCTTGAATATCACCTACATAGACCCTTTTGGTCTCAAAATGGCACCTATAGTTTGACTGTAGTATGACAGTGTATTAGGAGCATGAGAAACTAGAGGTGAAAAAACCTAAAGACATATACATTTTACAAATAAAGTATGGAATGAATTTAAATACTTAAATTATTACTTAATTTATAATACATAAGTTCTTAGTATTAAAGGACACCTACAAGCATGTCTTTTTCTTGAGTAAGTAACACAATATGACTACATACTAGGTTTAGGTAATGGAGAGAAGTGCAAGTTGAGGGTTGGAAAAGAAGTAAGTTATTGTTAAAATTTTAAATCACATACACAATTTTTGCATAATCTTATTAGATTCCTCAAACTAAATAAATAAGGTAAGGAAAAGGTCAACCAAGCAGGTCCAACCCTAGAGTCAAAAAATCCTACACAATCATCAACTTGAGAAGTCTATTTTGGAGTTTATAGAGTTTGAATACTCTATAATGGTGATTAAACTTTTAAATTTTTTGTAAAGGGTCCTTATGACCCAATTTACCCTCCCATATCTATAAAATATGTAGACAAATAAGGTAATTTCCCTTTGTTTTATCTCAGATAAAGGGTACTCCTAGGAAGCCATGATTGCAAACTAGGTAAGAAGATGATAAGGGGATGAGACAGGCAATCTTGAAACACTAAATAAGTGTTTGGGGAGTTTATTTTTATATTAAAAAACATGTAGGATACCCTATAGGTTCTGTAAACTAAACAAGGTGGTTTTAAGTCATGAAACATAGGTCAGGCCTATTAGGCCTAGACTAAGCCTAAACCCCTAATGGGATCTCAATATTATTTATAAAACCAAATGAACCTCCCCACACATTTTATGAACTTTAGAGGCATATATATATATATATATATATATATATATATATATATATATATATATATATATATATATATATATTAAGGTTATTAGTCTATAGATAAATGACACATGTTGGTCAAACCTAACCAATTTCACCTCAGGTCTATTTAGATTGCACTCTCAAACTCAAGATACCAACTTCAAGAGCTCACACTGGTACAAACACATTTCATGGATATCTAAGGATATATTAATGGTTTAATAAGGTCCAAAAATTACTTTTAGTTTCATTTATTTAGGGTTTCAATGTCTAGTTTTTATGAATAATTGCTAACAGTTTGAAACTCTAAAAACCACTTAAAACCATGCTTTTGACCCAATTAGAAAAGGATGGATATAAATGCATTCAAAATTGGCTGATTAATTATTAAATTTATTGTAACTTATGGATGATTTTCCCATACTCATCCACATATGATTTGTTTGTACCCTACTTGTATAGAATAGTACAAAATAGGGATTTTTTGCATGTTTTTATGTGTTTTAGAGGTGTAGAGGATATTTTAAAGATAAGGATCATTATGAGAGGTAAATTGGGACCTAATATAACACTTAATTTCCATTTACCACTTTAGATAAGCACACAATCATCTCTATTATCTCATTCACTTCAGGTAGTCTGTGGTAGATAATGGAAATAGAGAGTGATTGCCAAGTGAAAAAGTGATAAGTCCAATTGAGGGGAATTTTAAGGTCTTCTTGATGGATTTGAAGGCAAGGGGAATATTTAAAATTGTCATATCACCCATTACATATATTTTATGGATAAACTGAAGACCATTTGGGTGATAAATATTAGAGTGAGGCCTAGAAAGCTAGTGATGGTGACTACAGATAGTGGAACAAGTGTTCAAAATAATATAAATAGTTAGGTACATATTTGATTCATTTTGAATATTTTTTCTAACCCCTCCTTGATATTACATATGTTTAATATCTCCATAGTCTAGTTTGGAATGTTCAAGAGAGGCTTAATGATGAAGGCAATTTCAAGAAGGTAGTTGAAATGTCTTATGCCTATTTTAAGGAGATTTCATGATTCACATGGACATTTGTCCAAAGAGAACTTCCAATTTATATTTCATACTCTTGAGCTCCACTTCTCTCTATCCTCTCTCATATTCTACAAATGCAAGTCATTTTGGCTCTTATAGTTGGGTCCATGTTTGGTATGGCTAAGCCCTAATAGTTTGAATACTTATGTTTGTATTTGAATAAATATTTTAAGCTAGTTTTGGTTATGCAATTCCTTTCCTAAGTGTTTAAATTAGTAACAAGTTTAATGATAAGTGTTAATCACCTAGCCTTACATTCATCTCTCTTTCTCATAGTGTGTGCAATCAATTTATTATCTAACAAGTACATGGAGTGTATTCAATTTCCTTTCCTATATATAAGTGTAGGAATTTTTAAAAATTTCTAATATTATACCTCTTACCCTTTCACTTTGGGAAGTATAGTACATCACCTGTATGTTTGAAATTCATATGTTGGAGTCAAAAGTTTTAAG
This sequence comes from Torreya grandis, assembly GCA_037957365.1. NCBI lineage: Eukaryota > Viridiplantae > Streptophyta > Pinopsida > Cupressales > Taxaceae > Torreya > Torreya grandis. Next base: position 1,738,691 of record JARHVA010001589.1, read on the forward strand.
CCAATCTTATGAGTGATTTTCATAGTGCATATCATGGTAGTCTAGTGGATATCATTTTGGTGTATCATCTTTTTATAATAGGTTTTTTTCATGTTTCCTTATATCTATTTTCACACAAATAAATGGTTAGTATAGGTGATAATCAAACAAGGATAAATCTAGGGAGCTAACCTTTCAATCTAGAGATCTACATCTACCATAAGTAACCCACAATCCTAGATGTATTCCAACATTTCCCAAATATTATAATAGGCATTAAAAACCTCCTCTAGGTTGTAATATTTTGTGACAATAGTTATAGCACACCTAGTGGGACTATTATCCCAAAGACAACTTGTCAAGGTGAATGTTGGTCTTGACAAAACCATAACTATATATGGTGTGGTACTCAGCATTTGGTGACTCCATTCAAGGTAAAATATAGTTATATACCATTGGTTTGTCATATTATTGTATTCATACTTCAATTTCCTTACTAGATCATCTTATAGTATAGTTTTCAATCCCATCAATCTACCTCTTCAACCTGAACTTCCTCTTGAAGTTCAACATCCTAGGCCTTTCTGCCCTTTGAAGAACAAGAGGACTTTACTAGCCAATAAGACAAAGAAAGTTAATAAGAACTTGAAGATAACATGTATAGGTATCATGAATTCCCATCCTTTAACACTAAAAACCCTATTCATCTTGATGCATATGATGTCATTCCCCTTAATGCTACAAAGAGTGTTCCTACATTCAATGGTGAAGGACATGTCACTCCTAGTGAGAACATTAGGGATATATCAAATTTATGTAGTTTTAATAATGTCACTAAATTAAACATTAAAATTAGACTCCTTTTCATGTCCCTTATATGGAAAAGACTTGATTGGTATAGGAATTTTCCTAGTGTATGTATCATAACTTGGGATGATTTTGGAGAGCTAATAACATCAAGGTTTAAAGATAAGAGTGATCACACATCACTCATCTCAATGTGATTCAAAAATCCACTAATGAGATAATGCATGATTTTAATGAGATATTCCAAATGAATTCACATAGGTTACCTTCTCCCATGAGAACACCTGCTAGCTTTATGTTTCCCACATATTTTAAGGCTATTCATACTAACATAGCCATAATTTTGTAATCCATGGGTGGTTACACCTCACCTGAAGCATATGACCTCACCATTATAGATACTAATGGCATCATACAAGTTGGAAAGATACCTAAAAAAATTTCCATGCCTCTACTAATACTATAAGTGTTTCCCAAAATCTAAATGCCAACACCAAGTCAAGGACTACTCTTGAGAAGGTAGAAGAGACAATTGATTGGGAAATAAGGTCTAAAGCTTTAGAGGCTCAAGTTAGGCAAATAAATATATAGTATGGATTGAATATAAACCCATAAAATTATCCTCAATAATGAAATAGGTTCCCACCTCAATAATATGGGTAGGGGAGAGGTCAAGGGTAGCCTAACTTCAATAGGCATGACAATGCATACAATCCTACTTCCACCACCAACACAAGAGCAATGGTAACAGTTCACAAAAACTTGGTGAAAGGATAAGAGTGTAAAAAATTTTAATTCATGGATTAAAATAAAGGTGGAGATAAATCTTTTGTTTCTTAAAGAGGAGTCACTCCTCAACTATCATTAGAATATGAACTTCGTATATAAGCAAATGAGAAATGGCAACCTCAAGGAGTGAGTTTCACTAACTTATTAGTTGAAGACACCTATTTTTTCAATCAAGTTAATTCAAATATAAAAAATAATAGATAAAATATAAATTCTCTAGGTGATTTTAATGGTGTGCCTACAAGTTTAACTAGTCCTCCTATAAGGCAGCAAGGTGTGACTACAAGCATGGTAGTCCCTAAAACTCCTGCACCTTCTTCAAATCATAATGTTGGAATGTTTACTCAAGGTGATTCAATACCCCAAGTTAAAAACATTTCATTTCCTCTAAGGACTCAATAAAAGGTAAATAATTCTACTCTAAACATCATTTATTCTTTGAAGAATGTTAAGGCATCCATGTCTCTTTGTGATTTGATTCACTTTCCTAGAAAAAAGGATCTTTTGCAAGATTAGTTATCTCAAATCCATGTTATCCCTCCACCATCAATTCATGTTAATTGTTATAGACTTATATTTCACCCTATTTATGCAAAGGATTGTTCATTTCCTCTACTCAAATCTAGTCCAACATGGGAATGACCTTAGGTTATGGGTTACTTAATCTTGGGTCAAACCTCTAGTATTTTTAATGAGGCTAGCTCCTCTGATGTATCACATAGATCATTTTCACTAAAACCTACTAATTTATAGGGTAAAAATGGAGATAAAGATAACTTAAAGGGAAATCTAAGCTAATGTTGGTGATTCACCTAAATTGATTACTCATACACTCTATTTGAATTTCTAAAAACACTAATGAGATAAATAAAAGATTAAATCTACGACTCTAAATGTCTATTATGTATCAATATTTCATGTAGAGTTTTACTAAGTGATCAAAACATAAGGGAAGTGATGGAAAGTCCTAATTTAAGTCACTAAATAGTCAATGTATCCATTTTTTAACTTCCATCAAATGACATTAAACACTAAACATGACCTGCATAATAAGATAAACTAGTATCTAGTTGAGATTCGGACTTGATAAGGGAGATATTTCTACCACATATTAAAATCAAATTGACATTAACACACTATACTAGAATAATGAAATCTAAAAGAGTCATCTATTTATCTTAGGAGGCTACAAAGATCAATCTTGGTAGAGTCTAGTCATGCCCAAAATAGGGATCCATTTTGAAGCTTACAAGCCTATATTTATAGTAGAAGGGAAAGAGAGAGATGGGGAAAATGCATAAAAGGATGTAAAAGGGATCATAATGACTAATATTTCTAAGCATCTAACATTGATTTAGTTATAAAATATCATAATACCTGAGATTACTTCTAGAAGGTGGCCATAACAACTGTATCAGTCTCTTTTATTCTAATTTTGGTTTGCATGGATGCTCCTTATGGTTAAAATAGTGGGATTAAGTTATTTGAAAGTTAAAATCTATCATTGAATCAATTACAACAACTAGATCAATATATTCTAATCTTGTTCTAGCATGGATTGCTCCCTACTGGTTTGTCTTTGGCATGAAATAGTTGAAGAAAGGGTCATAATCATGTTACTATATTTGGTGATAAACCCATCAAAACCTATATGTCTACCTCTATGTCATCCATTTTAAATATTTTCTCTAGTTTGACCTTGACTATATTTGACCTTTACTTAAAAACTCCTAGTTTTGACTTTTAATCTTGACCATCTATCTTGATATGTTTAGTGAACATGTATTATTGATATTTGTTTTACTTAATCAAGTGTACATCATTGATCCTATATTTATGAATCAATGTGTGTTATTTATCTTTATCAGTAAGATCAAATGCACACCATTGATCACCTTGTTCACCATAATCATGACACTTGGTATCATTGAATTAATCTTAAGATCCTCTAACTCTTTCGCCCTCGCTCACACCATTAGATCTTCATCGCATGATTTAACATGCACCATTAATCTAACTGGACCTTGTTAGATTACCACTTATTTTTGGATCCTAACTCAACTTCCATGAGTTGGATACTTATTTTTTCCACATTCACTCTTAGGATCCTCTAACTCTTTGACTACAAGCTCACCATTGATTTTTAGATGCATGACTAAACATGCTCTATTGGATCTTTAGGACCCACTAACATCATTGATCACCCATGCATTATTATATCTAAAATTGAGCTCTTTATATCTCAACACTATCATCCCCACACTTATCTTTGGAACCTAATAAATCAAATGGCTATTTTACAAGACCTAAATTTGACATTTGTGCGCACATCCCACTCTATAAATTCAACTTTGAAGACTTATATTTTAAGATAAAATAATCATTAAGGTACTAAATTTGTAGGGGATGATCTTGGGATAAATTAAATCATGCTCATTAAATTCATTAGATTTGGTAGACTCCTTGAGTTTAATTATTAAATACACCACCAACTTGTTCTATTTATTTGTGTATGACATTTGATGACAACATAGTTTTTCTAGGCTTTCTCAAGTCATTTCTTAATCATCCATTTCAATCAAGACTCTGCTTAGCTGATCTATCCAAGAAAAATCTTGGCATGTGGGTTAAAATGGCCAACATTTATGGTAACTCATAGGGGAGTATGCATGTTATGCTTGAGAACCCAGACTAGTTGCCTTGTCTAGTCTATTGGGTATGAAGTCTCTACTCTTATCCAACATATTGATCTAAAGCTAAAACTAGATGCCAACCCTTGGATAACTCCTCTTGAGACAAACAAGGACCAAAAATAATAAAATAAAACAAAGTGCCCAAGGCACTTATTGAAGAGAAACACATAATAGAAGAACAACTAACCTAAACTAAGCAAGGACCACTAACCTAAGGAAATAGTGAAAATAAGACAAAAGGGAAGTAGACTACTACTTGTGCTAATCACTTATTGAAACAATGCAAACCTATAATAATTAAGCTATAGTGACAAGCTTCCCTCTAGGGTCAAATGGAAAGCTATTTGGTGCACCTTGTAACTTTGAAGCATGCTTTCTTTTTTTATAGCTTTCTTCTACAAGTAAGAGCAATTGAATGCTCATGTATTCTTGGGAAAGTAACTGGTTCCTCTACTACTAATTTTAGGTGCATGAATTGTAGACATGAGTCTAATACCCAATCATACTCCTCATAAATTCATATATTTTTCAAGGACAACTTCAATTCTTCTTCATTCACAAACTATTGATCATGAACATATAGACCATATTGATCTATCTCTTTTGACATATCTATAAGGCTAACCTCTAAGGGAGATGGATCCAATATTTTAACTTCTTGGGGCCATTTGAGCTCATATTTATCTTCCAAAATTATAGAGTTGTCTAAACATGAAGAGAAAAATTGATAAGCATGTTTGAAAAGTTTAAACATGTCATCTTCTACGAGAACAACTACTTCATGCTTGATGAAGGCACTTTCCTCAACCTGTAATGGACCACATTCAAGTAAAGAATAACCTAAATGAAAGATGTCAAATAAATCTAAATATTTGTTCTCATGAAGATATAATTTAATTGGAGCTTCTTCAAGTTAAATGTCAGAAGCAAGCATATCAATTCCTTGACCATAATCATGAGGCTACAAGTCTATTTTTGATATCTCAGTTTGGTCAATCAACATTGCTTCATCTTCAACATCAAGCTGATGACTAAGCATACTCTCAAAGTTAGCTTATTTTTTACCTTCTTTTGTTGATTGGTACTTGTGTTATATTAATTCTATAAGCTCTTATCCTTCATTATGAATGGAAGCTCTTGATTCATTAAATAACTCATGGGAAAGACCTTCAACTTATCCAACTAGGACATCTTTCTCTTGTACATCAACAACCTCTTCTTCATGTACTTGTTTTCATATTTGTATCTTAGCCTCTACCTTAGATTTATCTTACACTTATTCCATTTTTTCATCATTATGGAATACTAAAACATGTTTATCCTTTCTAAAAGGTGTCCTAATCATGATTTCTTCTTTCTAGTCACTCAAGTCACCTTCATTTTCTATTTCTTTAGCTGCATCTTCTTGATTTTCCTCATAAATGAGAGTCTCTTTCTCAAAGAGTAGCCTAGTATACCTTTGAAAATATTTAGTAAGATGATAAATGTCCAACAAAGTTACCATAAATACCTAATTTTACTCATGGAGCTGCTCTTCTTGGATCACCTTCACCTCCTCTCTTAGTTGCATTGTTTCTTGAATGGATTTCCATGAAGGAAATGCTTTAGGATTTTGAGGTGAAATGAGTGGAGGTTTAATGATCACTTTATTAATCTTGACTTCATCATCTTAGATTAGGCTTGAATGTTCTTTTTTCTCTCTTCACCATTGAATCTGATTCCAAGTCATAAACTTAGGTTTAAAAACCTCTATTTCTATACTCATTCTTTTTATGGGTGGGAAAGAATAAATTTATTGATGTGTTGTCTTTATACTTATTATTGAATTCTAGAGATGATTATTTTCAAACTCAATTTACTTATCTAAATTACCCTCAAAATCATGGACCAATTAATTAGAGATGTTTCTCTGCAAAACTAAAGATGAAGCCTCTTATATGATATACTGAGACACATGGAGATTAGTCTCCTCAAAACATACTTATTTAGGCTTCTGATATCTCCATGATGATGATTATGATGACCTTGGGGTTCCTCATAAACTACTAGCTTCTCTTCAATGACTACTATTAGATCAAAAATGTCTAGAATATCAACACTAAGATTTGAGTGGCCTTTCCTTATGAAGGATGCACCTAATTCTTTATCCTATTATAAATTATCTCTCATGTTCTAAATTTCACGCTTGGAAATCTCTTATCCATATACCTTTTCAGTGCTTATGCTTCTCATCTACTTCTCATAGTCAAATAGAGTTTTTTTAAAGCTTGAGATGGATCAATTTGGGGATTGATAGGTCTAATCAGGAAGATAATAATATTAATGAGGGTTATAATAGGATTGGTATGCGTCACCATACTATTGGTAAGGCTCTCTACATGGTTGGTGATGCTCACCATAAGGCTAATAGAGATCATGGTAGGGCTATTATAGGTCATAAGGAAGGTAAGAGTCATGCCCTTGATAATAAGGATCATGTTAAACTTAATAAGTCTCATAGATCTGATATAACTCTTGGTAAGGTTGATTAGGCTCACACAGATCATGAGGATCATGTTGGAACTACTAATAAGGATGTGAATTATAGGGGTATTCAGCATAGTTGTTCATATCAACCTTAGATGCCAAAATTGATTAAAATATTTAATGAGACATACCTAAGTTGCTTACAACCAAAATATTTTATTTGGAGTTGCAATTGGTGCTAACTTTATTTCTTATAAAATATTATTAGAGGAAAGACACACTAATAATCTTTCCACTCTTTTAGATCTTGGTCCCACTGGGCATGTCAAAACTATTGTAGACTTAGATTGTACCCTAGTTAAACAAAGGATTATTCAAGCCCTCTACTCAAATATATTATAACATGAGAATGACCTTAGGTTATGGGTTACCTAATCCTAGGTCAGACCTCTAAGTTTTTTAACAAGATTAGCTCCTCTAATGTATCACTCAGCTCATTTCCACTAAAAACTACTAATTACTAGGGTGAAAAGGGAGAGACAGATAATTGGATGGGAAATATAAGCTAATGTTGGTGGTGTACATAAATTTATTACTCATCCACTCTATTTGAACTTCTAAAAACACTAATGAGACAAGCAAAAGACTAAATCTACAACTCCAAATGTCTATTATGCATCAATATTTCATGTAGAGGTTCACCAAGTGATCAAAACCTAAGGGAAATGATGGAAAGGCCTGATTCAAGCCACTAACTATTCAATGTATCCACTTGATAACTTTAATAAAATTACATTAAACACTAAACATGACCTGCATAACAAGATAAACTAGTAACTAGGTGAGATCAGGACTTGATAAGGGAGAGATTTCTACCACATATGCAAATAAACCTAACATTAACACACTATACCAAAATAATAAAATCTTAAATAGTCTATCAAGATCAATCTTAAGAGGTTATAAAGATCAATCTTGATAGAGTATTATCATTCCCAAGAAAGGGATCCATTTTGAGTCTTAAAAGCCTATATTTATAGTAGAAGGGAAAGAGAGAGAGATGGGGAACATGTGTAGAAAGATGGAGAAGGGAGCATAATGAACTAATATTTCCAATCATCTAGCATTGATTCAGTTAGAAAATATCATAATACCTAATATTAATTTTATAAGGTGGACATAACAATTGTATCAGTCTTTTTCAATCTATTTTTTTCCTTCATTAATGCTCCTTATATTTACAATGACAAGATCAAGTTGTTTGAAAGATAAAATTTGGTGTCAAAATAATTACAACTAGATCAATCTATTATGATCTTGTTCTAGTGTGGATTACTTCCTACTAGTTTAGTTTATGCATGCAAGAGTGGATGAAAGGGTCATAATCATGTTTTTATCTTTAGTGACAAACCCATCAAAACCAACATGTTTGCCTCTATGGCATCCCCTTGAAATATTAGCTTTGGTTCAACCTCAACCATATTAAACCTTTACTTAAAAACTCCTAGATTTGACTTTTAATCTTGATCTACTAGGTGAATGTGTGTCATTGATCTTTGTTCTAATTAATCAAGCATGCACCATTGATACTATCTACATGACTTAACACATGTTATTTATCTTTATCAGTAAGATCAAACATACATTATTGATCACTCTATTCACCATAATCATGATACTTAGCACCATTGCATTTAATATTAATATCTTTTGACTCTTTAACCCTCACTCAAACCATTATATCTTCATGACATGATTCAACATGCATTATTGATCTAATTGGAACCACTAACTTTTTCATAGTGTTGCTCACCATTAGATCCTAACTCAACTTCGATGATTTGCAAACTTATCTTTGTCATGTTCAATCCTAGGATCCTCTAGCTTTTTGACTATGAGCTCACCATTGATCTTTGGATGCATGACTAAACACACTCCATTGGATCTTTGATATCCACTAACATCATTTATTATTCACACACCATTAGATCTCTAATTGAGCTCTCATAATCTCAACACTTGTCATCCCATGCTTATCCTTGAAACATTTAAATTAAAATGGTTATTTCATGATGCCCAAATTTTATGTCTGTGTGCATGTCCCACTCTACAAGTTCAACTTTGAAGACTCATATCTTAAGATAAAAGACTCATTAAGGGACCAAATTTATAGGGGATGATATTTGGAAAAAGTACATCATGCTCATGTAATTCCTCAACTATAGAAAACTTATCAATTATAGTTATTAAATGCACAAAAAAATTGATCTATTTATTTGTGTGTGGCATTGGATGATGGCCTAGTTCTTTTAGGCTTGCTCAAGTCATTTCTTGTTCATCCATTTCAAGCAAGACTCTACTTAGCTAATCTATCCAAGAAAAATCTTGACATGTGGGCAAAAATGGAAAATAGTAATGTTTCCCTCACCAATGCTCCCACACACATTGTTAAGCCTTATTCTAAATCTAAAAATCCTCCACCCTTTTACCTCACTCTCATGGTTGGGAACAAACTTGTTCATAACTTCATAGCTAGCACTTCAGTGATGCCCAAGGTTGTAGCTAATAAATTAGGTCTAAATTATAAACCATTTAGTAAAGGGTAATCTATATTTATAGAACACTTTCTAAGTTATTAGGATTATCCAAATGATTGAGAGTCTTATTACATGATTATCCTAGCTTTCCCATCTTTTAAAACATTATGGTTATTGACTTACCTACCCACTTTGATATCTACCTCTCAGCTAATTGGTCCTTCTTCAATTTTAGGACAAGGTATGGATCAAATGTAACCATTAAAACTCAACCACTAGATAAATTTCACATTGAGTCCTATGTGGTAGACAGATCCAATTTGAATTGTGTCATCAATGATCATGAGGAGTCTATTGTAGAAGATGGGTCATCATCCAAGCTTAAAGGTATATCTAATATTTTCCTAGATGAGTATGATACTAACACATATGAACATGATACTTATTACATGATGGAGGAAATTTATTTGGGATTATATTTCTTACATGAGGAATAAATTCTAATCACTTCACTCACCAAGGAGGAAGGTGAGAATGTGGAATGTGGAAAATGTTTTTTGATGGCTCAAGGAGTAAGATTAGTGTAGGATCTGGTGTAATGTTGGTTTCCCCATCCAAAAAATAGTAATATTATTAATTAATATTCCATTTCAATTATACTTACAATGTGGTTGAGTAAGAAGGTTTGATTCATGGTCTTCAATAGGCAAGGAGAAAAGGAATCAAGAATCTATAAGTATGTGGAGATAGTGAACTAATTGTGCATCAAGTTAAGAATGTGGTTACTGCCAAGAAACCTTTACTTAAGTCCTATAAGTATATGGTATGTTATTTAATTGAATACTTAAATGCATTCAACATACAATCAGGCCTAAAGGAGCATAATAATCATGTTGATAGACTAGCTGATATAGGAGCACAATTTGATACACCTACTACCATAAAAGAAGAAGGAAATCAATCTCAAATCAAGATCATTACAAGACCTTCCATATCTAATAATTAGGTTTCTTGGAAAGTGTTTTATATTGATAAAAACATTATATATTTCCTACAAAATGAAGCTTAGTTCTCCTCAACAAACCATAAAAGACTCCATGAGTAGTTTGACAATCAAATTGTATAGTTGAGAATGGACAAGATACCTAAAGGATTGGTAACCTTGAAAATTATCTTTAATGAAGATCATCAAAGAAAGAAGGAAAATTTGAGTATGTATACAAAGGATGATAATTATGAAAGGGTATTGATATTCAAAGACAAACTCCTAAAACTAGGCAATGTATATTCTACATAAAAAGAAACAAGCATTCATTGATTTGTATAGTGAGTTCCATGACATCTTTGCTTGGGAATATAAACACCTAAAAGGGTTTGATCCTATCCTAGTCCACCATACCATTAAATTGGAACCTGGAGTTAAACTAGTTAAGTAAAAACAAAGGCCCATCAACCCCAAGGTTGAACAACTTATGAGCATGGAACTTACCAAACTCCTTGAATCTGAGGTAATCTTTCCAATCAAGAATTCAACTTGGGCAGCTAACCTTGTGCGTATTATAAAGAATAATGGGGAGATAAGAATTTTTGTGGGTTTTATAGATCTTAATAGGGTATCACTCAAATATCACTATCTTTTACCTCCCATGGAGTATATTTTTCAATTTGTTTCAGGTTCTCAATGTTTCTCACTTCTAGATGGAAATTATGGTTATAATCAGATTTTAATGAATGAAGATGATTAGTTCAAGACAAAATTCACTAAAAAAAGGACTTTTTCTTATAGTAATATTCCCTTTGGCTTGTTAAATGTTAGTGTCACTTTCTAAAGGTAAATGGACATGGATTTCAAAGGTCTAATTAATTACATGTTATTATATCTTGATGACATAACCATGTTCTCCAAGTTTGTAAATGAGAATATGAAATACCTAAGGCAAGTGTTTGAAAGGTGTAGGTAGTATGGAGTATCTCTCAACCCTAAAAAGTACATATTTATTGTCCATGAAGGTATTATCTTAGGACATATTATTTCTAAAGATGGTATAACTATTAAACCAAAAAGGATAGAGGCTATTCTAGGCCTATCATTGCCCTTGCATAAGAAAGGACTCCAAAGTTTCCTAGGCAAAATAAACTTTGTGATAAGATTCATACCTAGTTTTTCATCTTTGGTGAAGCTTATCACAGTCATGCTTAATAATAATTAAATTTTATCTTAGACTAAGGAGGGTAAGAGCAGCTTTGAATCCATCAAGCAAGTAATTGCATAAGATCCCACTCTTGTAAACCTTGATTTTGATAAATATTTCATGTGATATTCATTTTCTAATATTGATACTATCTCAATTATGCTAATGAAAAATAATGATGAAGATTTGGAATAACCAATTGCATTATTTAGTTAAAGTTTGGAATATTATGAGGTTATGTATACATTTGTGGAGAAAAAAGTCGTTATTATTGTAATAGGGCTAAATAAATTTAGGCATATGGGTTCAAACAATAAGATTCATATCATGGTTTCTCATCCTAGTAGCATGAAGTTCCTTTTGAACAAAGACCTCAGTGAAAAGAGGGTAGGGTGAATTACAAAGGTAATGGAATATGATATAGACATAACAGTGATAAAATTGATAAGAGGTAGAGATATTTTTTAACACTTAGCTTCAGACCTCCGTGAGCCAAAAGAATAAGCTTTAGTCAATCATGATTTCTCCCAACTAGTTGATTCCATGCCTCTACAAAGTTAGACACAAGATGTCATAAAATTTATTCAAAGTGGTGAGTACCCTAATGGTTTGAGAAAACCCAAAAGGAGGTATTTCATATTGAAATATATCCCTTATTGTCTTGTAGATGGTGTACTTTTTAGAAGAGATACTAATGGTGTAATATTGAGATGCATTGACAATGACCAATTTGAAGTGTTACTTGAAAATGTTCATGATGGAATAGTAGGAGGTCATTTCTCCCCAAGAACCATCCCTACCAAGATCATGAGGGAATAATATTATTAGCCTAGCCTCTTCAAATATTTTTATGCTTGGGTGAGAAGGTGTGTACAATGTGATTTCTTTGTAGTAGAATAAAATCTTGTTTCTCTCCCTTTGAGTCCTATTCAAGTAGATCGACCCTTCATGCAATGGGTTTTTGACTTCATTGGTATTATAAATCCTTCATCAAGTGTTGGTCACAAATAGACACTCATAAAAATTGATTAATTCACAAGGTGAGTTAAGGTAGTGGCATGTAAGTAATCCAATGAAATTTCTATCTTGGAGTTCTGTGGGAACATTAAAATAAGGTTTATAACTCCTTAAACCATCATTTTAGATAATGCATTTGCTTTCATGGGTGTTAAAATAGCTAATTGGGAAAATAGAAATGGAATATACTTGAGTACATCCTATAACTATTACGTTCAAGGTAATGGGTTGGTTGAGTCTACTAACAAAAAACTAATCAAAATAATTAAGAAAACCTTGGAGGATAATCAAAGCACTTGGCACACTAAATTGAAGATGGCCTTATGGGTTGATAAAATAATTCTGAAGAGGTAAATAGGGAACTCTCCTTTTTTTTCTATGGGATAGAAGATAGGTTTTCTATATCCCAAGATTTTCCTACCTAAGAGTTGACACATCAGTTAGAGTTGCTTTAAAACACTCCAATGGAGTTGATTTTGATAGAGTTGATGGATCTAAAAGATGCTAGAGATAATGCTCACAAAGGTATGGAGCATTACCAAATTCTAATTAAGAGGTATTTTGATAAGAAGGAAAATCCAAGAGTATTCCAAGAAGGTGCCATAGTATTTAAGTGGGATGAAGATAGAGCAAAGCTAGGAAGACATACCAAATTTGACACCTTATGGAGTGGGCAATACATCATCATTAAATGTAAGAAAAGAAACTCCTTTCAATTAGAATGAATGAATGGGGAAGATTTGATTATCCCTATAAATGAGATCCACTAAAATCCCTTCTATTGATGAGATGAAGGTTAGTCCTATAAATACTAGAATAGGTGTGTGTTTTTGCTTTTATTGTGTGTGTGTTCCATAAGTGTTCTTGAGAACACATGTGTGTTTGCTTAGGTGTGTTGTTTTGTGTATTTTTCCTAATATTTAGTGTGTTTTATGTGTTTCCAAAGGTAATTGAGTGTCAAACTCATGCATGGGTAACTCCATAACCTAATTGATAGGAGTAAGCTATGGTCTTTGGCATAGATGGATTACCACCCCTAGGAAATCACCAAGATTGTTAACTATTTTGACCAAAAGTCAAAATAGGTCAACCCTTATAGTTGGAAACATAGATAGGGGTGTACTAGGGTCAAAATGTGTTCCATGGTCCTATATAGGATTCTTCTATGTGTCATTAGCTTTGTCATATTCATCTTTAGTCTTATGTCATTCTAGGGGTCATATTTGAGTCATTTATGAAGCTTATATGGTTTTCCAATAAGGAAAAGTGTTCTAAATTATATTTAAACATACATGTGTTAGTTAGATGTTAGAGTAGCTATTTATTAACTAAAAAAATGTAGGAATAACATTAGAACAAGAAGATCAGTGGTAGTTTAGGTAGTTTTTAGTTATGGTACATCTTATGTAGTAGGTTTGGCACATGTGGCAAGTTTCATAGTGTCTCTTCAAATCCCATAAAATAACTTTCACACTTTATTAACTTTGAAACACCTAAAAATGGCATAAATCCATTCTACTACTCCATCACTCTCTTTGGTAAGTAGAAGAGATTGAATGATTTTTTGATGGTACAGCTAGTAGGAGAAAATTTAGGTTAAATCCACTTGGTGGGATGTATTAATCCTTGACTAATTTAAATCCATGGTAGGAATTATAATTTTGGTATACTAGGCTTTATGAACCATTGTTTAGAATACTAGTGACTCATTTTTACATATGGATTCCCATACCCTATAGGTTTTCTCTTTGTTTGAGTTAGTTTGTATAAACTAGGTACTAAACATGATATTGGGGGGAATGACCATTATTATCATGGGATTATCAACTTAGTTTGAATGTGTGGAGTGAAAGATAAAATCACAAGTACCTCATTCTTACTATTTAAGAGCTATATCACAGTCTATAAATGGTTTGCCTATTTGACATTCATAAATATGGTAATGTAAGTTAACATGTTGTGTCTTGACCTATCACTACATAGTGATCAATCTATTATTCATATGTTTAGTCTCAAAAGCTAATACTAATGAAGAACATAGTCATGTGCATACATAGTTAGACTTCCCTATAGACATTCACCTATAGACAGGTGAAATGAGACTTGCATAGCCATGGTAATGTGATGAAGAGTTTTCAAAGTGATGAGAATTATCCTAAAGTGTAGACAATCAAGTTTGAATCATTACAATTTTTTGAGATTGGTTGAGACAACACATTCCCCCAATGTATATAGTTCTTCCTTATATACTATGACACCTATAGGAAAGTTCCTACAAAGGTCTAAAGGACAATGAATATCAAGTGTATGAACTAGTTTGAAGCATATTTTAGGTCTAAAAACATAGAGTACCATTTTGGAAATGGTGGAGTCATAAGATGATAAATAGGCTTGAATCCATGCTCATAAGTCAATAATAATGCTAAAGGGATTCTTTACTTTAAACTCTCCAAAACAAGGATTCTACCCTAGTTTTGATCCTCTCATGGTGGATTATATTGAAGTGTAAATTGGTCTAGTGGTTTCCATCATGTAGCCCAAGCCTAAGGGTAATTAATTATAAAGTAAATTAGATTGATTGGATATGATAAGATAATGAAGACTGGTTTCCATTTCAATTGAAACTCCACTATAGACACTCAGTAATCTACAACACTGTTGAGGCCGTAATGGTCTTATAGCACAATGAGACCATGATGGTAGCATATCCTACATACAAGTTGCTCCATTTGAATAAGGGTTAACTAACAACCAAAATAACATTTGAGAGAGTTGAGTTATATGAT
Source organism: Torreya grandis (assembly GCA_037957365.1). Taxonomy (NCBI): domain Eukaryota; kingdom Viridiplantae; phylum Streptophyta; class Pinopsida; order Cupressales; family Taxaceae; genus Torreya; species Torreya grandis. The sequence goes on from JARHVA010001589.1 coordinate 1,753,957, forward strand.
ATTGACACTGAGTAACACCTACAAGAACCTCTCTTTCCCTCAAAATGTTACCTGTAGTTAATTGTAGGGTGATAGTATAAATTAAACATGATAGCTTGGGGTGTTGGTTTAAATTAAGTAATGATATGAATAGTTTCAAGTATGGAATAAAAAAAAGGAATTAAATAATATCTTAAGGCATAAAAATCCATGTCTAAGCTTGAAGATCACCTACATGGACCCTTTGGTTCTCATATTGTCACCTACAATTTGATTTTAGTAAGATAGTGTATTGGGAGCATGAGAAACTAGAGGTGGAAAACCTTGCAGACATAGACATTTGCCCAATCAAGTATTAAATGAGTTAAAAACTTCAATTATATATTAAGGTATAGGACACAAGTTCCTCACATTTAAGGACACCTATAGGCATAATAGGTCTAGGCAGTGGAGAGAAGTGCAAGTTGAGGGTTGGAAATGAAGTAGGGTGTTGGTCACATTTTAAATCACCTTCATAGTGTTTAATAAAGATTATTGAGTTATTAATACTAAATAAATATGGTAATGGAAAGTTCAACCAAGCAATTCCAACCCCATAGTCAAAAAATCTTGCATAGTCATCAACTTGAGAAGTTTGTTTTAGAGCTTGTAGAGTTTGAACACTCTATAATGGTGATCCAAATCTAAAATTTTGTGTATAGGGTAATCATGACCTAATTTATCCTCCCATATCTTCATAATATCTATAAAAATATGGGGAGTTCCCTCTATTTCATCTCAAATAGAGGGCACTCCCAGGTAGCCATGACTACATACTAGGTAGGAAGATGATAAGGGGATGACACAGGCAATCTTGAAACACTAAAGAAGGGTGTGGGGATTTTTTTCTACATTAAAAGACATGGAGGATACCTTATTATTTTTAAAAACTAAATAGGGTGATTTTAAGTCATGAAACATAGGTTAGGCCTAGTAGGCCTAGACTAAGCCTAAATCCCTAATGGGATCTCAATCTGAGTTCTAAGACCAAATTAACTTCCCCATAAACTTTATGAACTTTATATAGATATATAAAGTTATTTTAAGCTATTGGTATATAGATAAATGACACATGTTGGTCAAACTTAACCAATTTCACCTCAAGCTTGTCTAGATTGCACTCTCAAGCTTGAACAACCTACTTCAAGAGCTCACACTAGTATGAACACATTTCATGGAGATCCAAGGAGATAATAATGGTTTAATAAGGTACCCAAATTACTTTTATTGGCATTTATTTATGTTTTTAATGTGTAGCTTTTATGAATAATTTCTAACAGTCTAAAGTGCTAAAAACCCCTCCAAACCCTTGATTTTGACCCAATTGGAAAAAGATGGATATAAATAAATTAAAAAGGTTATTATTTATCAAAAATTTATTTTAAATTATGGAGGAATCTCCCATTATATTCCCCACATGATTTATATGTACCCTACTTATATGGAATAGTACAAAATAGGGTTTTTTGTACATTTTGATGTGTTTTATAGGTGTAGAGGAGAGTTGAAAGATAACGATAATTTTGGGAGGTAAATTGGGACATAATATAAATCTTAATGTCCATTTATCACTTTATATAATCATAAAAACATCTCTTCTAACTCATTCACTTTAGGCAATCTATGGCAGATAATGGAAATGGAGAGTGATTACCAAGTGAGAAAGTGATGAGTCCAATTGAGGGGCCTTTTAAGGTCTTCATAATAGATTGGAAGAAAATGGTACTTTTTAAATGTGTAATATCACCCTGTACATATATCTTATGGATAACTTGAAGACCATTTGAGTGACAAATGTGAGAATGAGTCCTAGAAAGCTAGTGATGATGACTATAGATAGCGAGAACAAGTGTCTAGAAGAAGATTGGCAATTAGGGACACATTTGATACATGTTAAATATTGTTTATAACCCTTCCTTGATATTTCATATGTTTAATATCTCCCTAGTCTATTTTGGAGTGATCAAGAGAGGCTTGATGATGATGGCACTTTCAAAAAGGTAGTTGAAAGTTCTTATGCCATTTTTGAGGAGTTCTCATGCTTCACATGGACATTTTTCCAAAGATACCTTATATGGTATATTTCATACTTCATTCCTTTGTAATTTAAATAGTTATAATTATTTTATAAGTGGCATTATGACCCTTTATCTCTACTTATCTCTCTCCTCTCTTACATTTTATAAATGTAAGCCATTTTGGATCTTGTAGTTGGGTCCACGTCTGGTATGGCAAAGCCCTACTAGTTTGAATACTGATGTTTGCCTTTGAATAAATATTTAAATTTGGTTTTGGTTCTATAATTCCTTTCCTAATTTTTTATATTAGTAAAAATCTAAATGATAAGTGTCAATCACCTAGCCTTATATTCATCTCTCTCTCTCTCTCTGTGCAAGTAATTTATTCTATAATAGGTCACATAGAGTATAGTTAATGTCCTTGCCTATCTATAATTTTAGGAATATGTAATAGTGTTTAATATTATACCTATTACCCTTTCACTTTGTGAAGTGTAATACATATCACCTACATGTTTTAAATACTTATGTTGGAGTCCCATCGAAGTTTGAAGCTAGTCTTATGAGTGATATTTCATAATACAGATCATGTTAGTCTAGTGGATATCATTTTGGTGTATCACCTTTTTATAATAATTTATTTTCATGTTTCATTCTATCTCCTTTCACACAATTAAATGGTTAGTATAGGTGATAATCAAACAAGGAGAAATCTAGGGAGTTAGCCCTTAAACCTAGAGGTCTACCTCTACCATAGGCAACCCATAGGCCTAGAGGTATTCCAATGATACCCAAATATTAGAGTAGGCTTGAAAACCCTCCTATAGGGTGAAATATTTTGTTAACATACCTACCAAACCTCATATTATACCTTAATTTTCCCAACCCTTTACTGTCATAGATTTTATGGAACTATGCTTCATTGTTTAAATTTGATAAAAGCAACATTAGTGTTATGATAAGTTCATGAAAGAGGATGTGGTTCCTACACAAATAGGGATGTCCTAGCCAAAAATATCTTATATACCAATTATTATTGGCCAACTATGGAAGTATACAGAGCATCTTATGTTAAAAGGTGTGGCAAATGTCAAAGGCATGTCAATATGATTCATACCCTAGCCAAAACACTAAAACTAATGTTTACTTCATGGAATTTTTCAAAGTGGGGACTCCGTACCATTAGGAAGATTAACCCTACCTCATATGATGGCCATAAACATATCCTTACCACTACCAAATATTTCACTAAGTGGATTGAAGCTATACCCCTCATGTGATAGAAAATAAATTTCCAAGTTCATTTTAAATCATCTCATTTACCACTATGGTATCCCATCTGACATTATATTTTTTAATGGAAGATCATTTAAGAATAATTATGTCAAAATTATTTGTACTGATTATAATATCACTCAATATTTTTATATTGCATAGTACCCATAAGGTAATGGCCAAGTAGAAGCATCCAATAAAACCATTGTCAACATCCTTAAGAAGATTTTCAATGATGCTAGTTGTGATTGGCACCTTCAAATATTCGGTGCCCTCTAGGCATATCATACTAATTTTTGTACTCTAAAAAGAGCCACTCCATATTCCCTAGTTTATGGTATTGACGCCATTTTTTCCATTAAGGTCGAGTTACCTTCCTTGTGTATCCCATTTAAACATGTCATAGATGATGAAGATTATTGAGTAGCTCACCTACAAGAGTTGGAGTTACTTGATGAGAAATTCATGGCCACTATCAATAGCCTTCAAGCATACCAAACCAAACTTCATGGCCACTATAATCAATGAGTCAAACATAGAGAGTTTTATCTTGGGGATATTACTATAAAAAAAACAAAAATAACACCATAGTCGAGAATAAGGGAAATTTTAAACCCAATTAGATAAGCACATACATCATTATTTCAAATTATAGATCCAGAGCATACAAGCTTGCTATACCAAGTGGAGATGAACTTGATGAGCTGATGAACATCATACACCTCAAGTATTACTTTACTTGAGATACCTCATGTATTGTTTATGAGGCCCATTTACATTATACCTTAACATCATCTTCTTTATACCATACCTTATACAATTATACCAAACCTTCCTTATCAACCAAAGTTGTTTTTGCCCTCCCTACCCAACCCTTTAACATTGGTTCCATTCCATTGGTTCTTCAAATAGATTTAGTGAGAGGATTTTGATCAAGTTTAAGTAATTGATTTAGTATTATAGATATAGGTAGTATCTTAGACTAGTATGACAGTCATTTTGTAGTTACATCTTTCATTTATTTTGACTGTTACTGATTATAACCTCTTTTGGGAAGATTTTTATCCCACTCCATGCTATTAATTATAAATACCTTTGGGAATATTAATATCATTAACCTATGCCATTGTTTCCTAATTATAATTTCCAATGGGAAAATTAGGAACAACACCTTTATCATTCATTGTTATATCACCTTGCCATACTATGTCATTTGCTTAATTTGAGAACTTGTTGCTACCTATTCTAATTCCTTCACTATAAGGTGGAACTATAGTTACTTGAGGTCCTAATGGGCCTATGTAGGTAGTTTTCAATTTAAATTGAGGTCAACTTAGTCACCCTTTTGCCATGCTCTCACCATTTTGTGAGCACTTTAAATTTTAAATGCTCTTTTCATTTTATGAGTTAGACTATTTAGTATCTAATCATTTGATCAAGTTAAAATGCACCTAAAATTCTAAAAACATTTGTAAAATATATAGAAAAATTTTAAAATCACACAATCATGAAAAGTGGCTTAGACTCTCCATGCAAGATATAAAACCATTAAAATTTTTGGGTTGGGCCATCTTATTTTTTATATTTATTTCTAGACCACTATGGTCTTTTTCATCCCATTTTTTTTAGATATACATTATCCTAAGGGTTGCATGAACTATGTAGGTAGAACTTGGATACATGGGGTATCTTGCATTAGCTTGATTATACACCTTCCTTTCATTTTGACCACTTCTTTGCCTTAAGGATCCTAGGACTCTAGATATTTTATAAGTGCCCATTTGTCATTTAGTTTCTCCATACTTTTTGGCCTTAAGCCTTATGCTCTTACCATTTTAAAAGTTTTTATTATGTGCATTATGTCTTCCAATTTGATACATTAATGACTAATAGGCTTCATCTTACGCTCTTGTCATTTTATGAGACCATTTCCATATTTCCTTTAAAACACAATCATGTTTGTTTTATCATCATTTTTTTCTATCCCATATCCTGGCAGAACTACATTTAGCCTAAATTTCATGTTGGATCTTGTGTCTATGGAACTATATAGGCAACATCCACTTGCCTTATGCATCTAGAGTCATCTTAGATACCCCTTTCTTTTCTTTTATTCCCCCATTCTGTCTATTTGTTTTGTTTTATCCTATAGATTAGGGATAATTTTTTCTCTCTTGTTTGTGTCATTACATCATTAGCACTAACATTATGATTAACCATTGATTATGTTTTATTTTATTTTGTTTTCATGGCCTTTTTCACTTTTTGTTTCTTTTTGTTTCTATACTTTTTTATTTCTTAGTGTTTTATCTTCTTATTTGTTTGCTTTTTTGTCTATTTATTTGATTTAATTATTATGCCTTGACTTAGTGTATTTACATTCATTAGGTGATTCCTTGTGTATTATACTTAAGTCCATCCATATTCATATGCTAATATTGTCATCATGATTTTAATTATTGGTGCATTAATTTTTATTTTTTATTGGATCACGTGTCAGTCCTTATGCATATTTTGGATAATTTGTCATGGTGTTTTAAATCATGATGCATACCATCATGTGATATAGTAAACAATAGTTTAGGAAATCTTAAAAGAAATGATGTCACAATACTTCTCTTTAGTTACCTAAAAAATTCCTAATCTATCCACATCATTTCCCAAATATAGAGTAATTAAATCATGAAATAATTTTAATCCTTGATAGTTAAGATGTGCATCTCCATTCTATCAAGTTGAATAAATTTATCTTTCTCCTTTGAATTGGCTTACTCTTACTCCATGATTATGGATTTAGTTCATAATCCCCTTTTCCAATTTTCCATATTATCCCACCAATAGTACCAATGATTATAACCACCTTTAGGCAAATCCTTATATTTCAATCTACTTGGATGTTCATGATTATAACTACCTTTGGTGAAATCATTATCATTCTCCTATCCCAATTAAGGCATGTTTTCATTGTGCTAATGATTATAACCAACTTTGGGCAAATCATTATCTTTATCTACCCAATTAGGGAATTTTTTCATTATGTTAATGATTATAACCACCTTTGGGCAAATCATTATCTCTATCTACCCAATTGGGGCATGTTTTCATTCTTTCAATGATTTTAACTACCTTTAGACAAATCATTGTTTTAATTTAACTAATGATTATAACCACCTTCTGGTAAATCATTATCTTTTTACCTTACTTTGCTAATGATTATAACCACAATTTGGAAAATCATCTTTTTTATCTTCCCAACTAGGGCATATCATTGTGCCACTGATTATAACTATCTTTGGGCAAATTAGTCTTTTCCACCCACTTTTACCTTTTGGTCCTATCATTTTCCTTCATTCAAGGACTGATCATTGATCTTTCTTACCAACCACTCCCTCAAGGGGCACCCAGATCTCATCCATCACCTATTGAGGCATTAGACATATAGGACCTTTTCATTATTTGAGAAGATGTTATTGTTCCTATAGCTTACAATGCCTTCCCAAACAAGGGAAATTTGTAGACATCCAATTCTAACCACAATTGGCTTTCAATTAGACTTTAGACTAATTCATACCAAACATTATAAATTAAGCCTATGAATCACTCAATGTCCTAATTTTGTCCACACATCATTCATCAATGCTCAGAATCATGTTGAGGTATTTTTATTTGGGGTACTAGCCCATATACAATAATAACCTCTCATGGATTCATTCTCAGTCACCTCGCAACCTAATAATAGGTAATTTATCCTATGGACCCATTTAGTGGGGCACTTGATCAAATCTTAAAAGAGTTAAAATGATAATCAAATCAAATCATATAATTAAAACAAGATTAATTGCTTAGTTTAATTATCCATTTGTAATTAATGAATATCTAAAAATGGAAATTCCAAAATTCAAAATATCAACCCTTTTCATCATTGCCTTTATGAGTTATCAAGCTCTTCCAAAACATCTAATTGGAGATCCATGCCTAGTAATTGAAAATAATAATTACATGATAACTTTTAACTCAACTAGAGTTAGCCTCAACTCACCTAGGGTTAGTTTGAACTCATTCCATGTTTAAACTCAACCTTAACTCACCTTGAGTGAGAGTTAACTTTAGAGGCTATAAATACAAGGAAATACCTATTGATATCTAAGCTTTGATAGTGTAGTGTTATTATGAAATATTTCCACTATAAGATTCATTATTTCAATGTTACCATGCCAAATTTATAAGCCAATTAGCCAAGTTAAGGTGCCAAAGAAAGGTGAATCAAATTAATCTCCATTGATAAATATTTATTGATGCACAAACTAAGAAAGAAACTTGAACAAGTAATTTGGAGCTAAAATTAAGGTAAAATAATGGTTTATTTTGTGTTCTAATTGTGTTTTTACTTGTATACTTGTTACCTATGCTCTCCCTAGTGTCTAGGCTAGAGGTGTTTAGTGTTTAGTGTGTTATTTTGATTTTATTTTATTGTAATAACATTATACTAACCTCCCCTCTACATATTCCTTGTTCATAATAACTACATTGAATCAATTTATTATTAGCTATGACTTTCACTAGTCTAATTTCTTCATCATTTGGGCCATCATGCTCATGGTTACTCATTTTTATCTTGGTTACCTCCACTATTGGGAAATTATATATGAATTTAGATGTAAGTAAAATGACCTAATGTTCTTATTTTTTCCACCTATCATAAATAATGTATTGGTGTTACTCTTCAAGAGTGAGAACTCTCATGATGTCTTCATTCAGGTTCAAGTTAGTTAGATCAAAGATAAGGTTTTTGAGAGGTGAGATATCTTCCATTTTGAATCATTTTAGATCACCTTATTCATGTGAAAAACCTATTTCAATTTTATTATCTTTTAATTCATTCATTTGCAATGATGGGATAGTAGTTAAATTTCTACAACTAAGTTGTCTATCATTATGAATCATCTTGCCAAGTGTAGGAACAATAACATATAATAAGAGTGTTTTAGATACATAACGGGGAATTTCATATTCAAATGGTTATTTTTAAGTTGAAATATAGTAAAATAGTACTTATGGTTATGTTATATTGTTAGTCTAGTATATTACAAACTATATTTGTAATATATTATTGTTTGTAATGGGTCTAACCACCACATGATTTTAAGAGAGAATCAAGGGATTTTGACTCCCTATTCATAGGTAATGGTTTGCCTATATATTTTTATCTATACCTATGAGTATGAATATATTATGAAATATAATATTGTGTGTTTGAATTTAATTGTCTATTTTATGAAATTAGTGTTCAATATTGTGCAAATCTAAACTAGACTTATTATTTGGTATTAGAGTAGGTTTGTCATTTGTTATGAGAGTCTATAAAGAGTGTTCCATAGTATTTAGGTTTTATTATAATTAGTTAAAAGTTACTTGACACTTTTATAATCAATTTCTCTATAATATATAGTCATGTATCCCATATCAAAGGTAATATTACCATACTCATTGAAGATATATTTGTTCATGGTATAGTTGGTAGTGATCAACCTCTGCCTTTTTGTAGTCCCAGATCATATACACTTCCAATTCCATTTGAGATATAATTCATTATATTTTATCCATGTGGTAGATATAAATTACATAGCCTACTTACATCAACTTGGCATCCCTAGATTTTCCTCTTCATCTACACATTTATTATATGCAAAGACCTTATATGTTCATTTTATAGATTCATTCCCTTGTCTTAATTATTAGAAAAAACCTATTGGAAAGTAATGTAAAAATTATGTTTACAATGATTATATATATTCTTATGAATCCTCTTAAAATGGTGTCATCATATATATAATCATGAAGTTATTTAACTTATCCATGCATAGCTTCCAAACCATTTATTTACAATTATATGTAATATGTCTTAGGTGTAAATAATAGTTTAGTTTACATAGTTTGTTTTTTTTAGTTTTGTTAAAGTTTACATGCATTATTTTATTTATTCATAATCTTATCACTAGTACACCGACATCAATTTTTGGTCAATGATTTTATTTTCTTGTCTTTTAGATCAATTATTTTTACATCAAAATCCTCAAAGTGTAAATTAGATTGTCAAATCCAATCTTTAATTAGATCATCATATATTGTCATTATTATAAAATTTATTTTTGTTGAGTCATTAGACATGGATAAAATATAAAATAATGAAATAATACTCATAAATATAAGGCAAAACAAAAACTTCCTAAAAAAGGAAGAGAAGGCAAAAAGAATAAGAAGGTAAAGCAAAATGAAGAAAACTACAATATCTATATATCTAAGGTACTAAAATAAGTACACTCAGATATTGATATTTATAGTAAGGGTATGCATATAATGAACTATTTTATTAATGATATATTTTATAAATTGGATCAAGAGGCATCCAATCTCTCTCTCTCACAACAAGAATCCAATTGTTACATCTAGGTAAATTTAGATATTTGTGTGTCATGTATTTCCATGAGATCTTACTAAACATGTTGTTTTTGAAGGTAAAAAACCAAGGTTGTTACCAATTTTACCAGATCTTAAGTATTTAGAATAAAGAGGTCTAAGAAAATGAAGGAGGGAGGATTTTTATGCCTCTCATTAGTCACCAATCATGGGGCTAATATGATTTGGTGATATTTTTAGTTCTATGGTGTGGTAGTTACATTTTTTTAGTGTGTTTTGTAATAATAATAGATGTGCATTACAAATCATTTGAATATTTGAGATATGCATATGTAATCCCCTAATGAAAAAAATATATTAGAGTATTGATCATGAATTATTGTAGCAATCATGGATCTTGAAAAGGTTAGTGGTGATCTAGAAAAGTACATGAGGTGAATAGGTTTAAGGGCCCCTATTCATGTCCAAGTTTATGTTAAACCTATTGAAAAATATGGAAATTTGATGAGGAGTGACTTTTGTTTTGAATCAAGATCATGAGGTTAGATCCATTGGTGACACATTATAGTATGAGAATAAGATTTGTTATACCATTTAAAAATTAAAGGAGGGAATGTTGGGAATTTAGTATTAACATGGTTATTTGTAAGTTACCATATAGTATAATAGTACTTATAGTGTTAATACAATATATTACAAACTATATTTGTAATATATTATTGTTTGTAATAGGTCTAATAGCCACATGATTATAGGAGAGAATCATGGGTTTTTGAATCCCTATTCATACATAACGGTTTGCCTATATATTTGTATCTATACCTACAAGTATGAATAGAGAATGAAATATAATATTGTGTGTTTGAATTTGATTATCTATTGTATGCAAACCATGTTCAATATTATGTAAATATAAACTAGACTTATTATCAACATGCATCTTCTTCATCTAGTTTCTGTAGATCTTCTACTCCATCTTCTAGATTATTCCAAGAGATGTTTAATTATTCTTCTTTTGTGGCCAACTCATTACTATGTTTTTTATCCATTAGGTCACCTAAAAAAATTACTATTATTTTACCATTTGAATCATCTTCATCACTACTTCAAAATTTGGTTTGTGCTTATAAAATGATACACTCCCTAATGCATCTATAAGCCCCAAATTATGTGTTTGGAAACATGATCTCATATTATTATTTAGGCCTTGATCATTGAGGATCTCTTGTAACAAATGGTATTTGATTATCAAAATCACTGAAAGACACTTGATCATAAAGATAATTCATAACAACTTTTTTGACTAAACGTTGAAGTGAGATTATTACTAACATCAAATGAATAATCAAGGTTCTCATTTTTTCCATGGAGATTTGGTTGGTTACTTGTTTCAAGAAACACTTTATTATAAGGTGAAAATTGGTCCATGGGATGACTTGTAGGTAAATAATTTGAAGTATTTTAGTCATAAACACTTGGTTTTCCTAATGAATAAAATAGGTCAACACCATACCCATGTGGATTTAGTTGTTGTTCAATTGTGAAAACTTCTTTCTAAGTCAATGATAAGGATGTGAGAGTGGATGGAGTTCTTTGAATAAACATAGCAGTTAGGGGATCCAACATTCTAAGGTAAAATTCAATGGTAACCACTTTAATTTTTAATAATGGGTCTTTCAACCTCCTAAATAATTAATGAAAATAATTATTAAATGCACTTATGGGTTCATTTTGATCCCTATAGGATGTATCAAATTTATAATGCAAGGCAATATGATCAATAGGCACACTAAAATGGTTAACAAATATAGTTTTAAAGGTTTCCCATGAGTTAATACATCCATATGGTAAACCAATTTACTAATGGTAAGTAATTTCACCCAATAAATAATGAAATATATGTCAAGCCACATTCTCTTGTTGGATCTGAGTCTAGATAATGGAATTTTTTAATGCATGAATATGTTCTTTAATAGTTTGAATCCCACCATGTATGTATTTTGGGTAGAAATTGTAAGGATTCTTAGATAAATCATGATAAGGCCCTAGAATGTTCATAGAACAACCATATTCACCAAGCCAAATAATATTAGTCAATGGTGGGTTCTAAATTTCAATTTTTTAGTCTTAAAACTTATAATATCAATTTGGTCAAAGCCTCTAAAGTGTCAAAATTTAATGTTTTATATTAAAATTTTAGTTTTAAGTTGATTGGTTCATGCCCTCCTTCTAGCACCAATATTTTTTATGTTTATTTCAATCACATAACGTGCTTGGAGAAGTGTAAAGGATAGCCACAAGACCAAAAATATATGATAAGTTAAACAATTTTGTTCTTGACCTCCTTCTAGCACCAATTTTGTTAATGTTTCATTTAGCACACCAACTTAAGAGGGATGAGGACCATCCAACCTCTCCTAAAAATATATCTAAAAATATCTCCAAGGTCTATATCTACCAGGTCTTGGCAAACTAGATCTCACTCTATTAGTTAGTTGTAAATTGTTCCATATAAGGGACCTTTGTTGGTTTTGAAATATTTTAACAATATTTTGGTACTTAAAAAAATTAGAGGAAAATTCTTGTTTTATTATTTTTTTTTTTTAGGTTTCGAATGGATTTGGAAGTGATAAAATAGGTATTCATTCACCAATAAATCAATGGATCTCATTCAAAAAAAAACTTGCATTTTTAAATTTTTCATGCGAATAAAAAATAGTTTGATGAGGGTTTATACTTGAGATGAAAATTAATGATTTGAGTGTGCTCATTCCATTTCATTTATAATATTAAAAATTCTATAATAAACAATGAATAAATATCTTGTAATCAAAATTGACATTAAAATGTATTGCACTCAAGATTTACTTACATATATGATGAAAATCAGTTTTTGAGTGGTTTTAAAATGAAAATAATATGTATTATTTATATTATCATTGATTACATTATATTAACATTCAATAATGAATTTGTAATAATGAAAAATATCTTCAAATTAAGATAAAACAATAATAATTGCATTCAAACCCTAGATCTAAAAATTTATAGAAAAAATTAACAAAAGGGAGGGTAAGAGGAAATAAAAATCATATTATATTAGAGAAAAATTCATCCACTTGATTTAAACAACTATAAATCCAATCCTTGTATTAACCAACATTCACACAACTAGGTACAAATAAGGTTCAAAATTATGCGGAGAGTAAAAATTGAAAGAGAAACACAAATCCACCATGTTGCATGCATAGGAAATGATAATATTCTTACACAAATTCAATTAAAATCCATATATCCACTTTAGTATCAAAACAATAAAAAATTAAAATGTAAACCCAAAATTTTTTAGTATAATATTAGGGTAGCAAATAAGAGGGAGAAATTACACTAAAATTGCATAAAAGATGGAAGACTTTAAGTGTTTTGGAACAAAAAAAAGCCAACATTTAGAATGACTCCAATGGGTCAATATATATAATAATATATTTCCATGGGGAAATTATTTCACTCAAAAAGGTAGCAAGGCATCATTAATACATCTATGAACCCACTATCTCACTCTTTTCCATGCCACTTTCCCTTAATGGAATTTTTCAACCTACAAAAAGACAAAAACATTAAATTTTGGAAAATTAAATCTCTCAAACCAAACATATATAATTTATTGAAATTAAATATACCAATACATCCATGGTAGATTCATCTTTCCAATAGTTTAAATGGTTATAAAAATTGACACTCGAGGTGAAAGTTGTGGACAAAAACCTAACTCAAGCTCCAAAAGGCCTTCCCAGACCTATTCAAGTTTTTAAATATGTGTAATAAAATCATTAAATTCACTTTTTCAAGTTTTCAAATTCCTATACCTAATCTCATAAAAATTTTTGACTAGGTTTAAAATATTAAAATTTTCAATCCTATACCTAATCTCATAATTTTTTATTAGGTCTAAAAAATTTAAAAAAAAATCAATCCTAGACCTAATCTCATAAAATTTACTTGTTAGGTATATAAAATCAAAATTTTCAATCCTAAACCTATTCTCATAAAAAGTTTCAATTAGGTCTCAAAAATGAAAATTTGAAAACATAGACCTAATCTCATAAAAAATTTTGGTTAGGTCTAGAAAATGAAATTTTAAAAACATATACCTAATCTCATAAAAAAGTTTGGGTAGGTCTAGAAAATTAAAATTTGAAAACATACACCTAATTTCATAAAAAGTTTCGGTTAGGTCTATAAAATGAAAATTTGAAAATATAGACTTAATCTTGTATAAAGTTTTGGTTAGGTCTATAAAATGAAAATTTGAAAACATGGACCTAATCTCATTAAAAAATTTGGTTAGGTCCATAAAATGAAAATTTTAAAATATATACCTAATATCATAAAAAGTTCCAATTAAGTCTATGGAACTTAGGATTTTTAATTAAGACCAAATCAAATCCAAAAGTCCTGATTATAACCAAAAAGTGTCAAGTTGACCTTTGAAGACTAAAAATGGATAAAAAAATATTAACACTAGAAGATGATAAATTTTACCTCATAAACTTGTTTGAGAAAGGAGGCAAGTTTATCCAAGGAAAACTAGATTGTGACCCGATTTAGTGAGATTTTACAAGTGTCATAAGTGCATCTAGAATGCATCTAAGGACAAAGTTTAAAGTAAAAAATTAATCAAATGAGATTGGTCATCTCAATAGGATAGGTTTATAAAAACAAACTAGCATGAAAGTAGAGATGACCCCCTAAAGTGGCTTGGAGAGCTAACTAATTCGAACTCAAATGTAAATTGGTAGAGCTAGACTCTAGCTAGGCACTAAGTGTCTTATATGAAATTTTATCACATGGATGTTGTACATCTAATGTAAATAGATTTGGGACCTATTTTATAATGTAAATATATATGAGATACCAAGTAAACTTGATAGTTATAATACCAACAATCCATGACTGCAAGTAGGAGTGGCTATAAAATAAAAAATAGGTTCCCTGATTTTGGAAATAAATAAGGCATACTATGTAGGAAACAACACAACCTAGGGATGAGCTTAGGAATAAATTTTTAATGCAATCCATAAGTGAGAATTCATTAGTTATGGTATATCTAAGCTCTACCTATATGATGAAAAACATTCATTATCCTTGTCACACATATTCAACATCATCCACCACCATCAACAGCTATTACAACCTCACTTGTAGTGGGAATGACAAACTAAGAGATATAAATAGATGTGAATCAAATTACCTTGGAAAATAATTGAATTATTTAATTACTTCAAAGAGTATATTGAGTATAAACCATTAGTGATATATTATGACAATATTTGTCTATGATAGAATAATGCATACCTCCATGTTTGACTAACCAAGGTGTGTAGAAAACACCTGTCAAGTGTTGTAAGTACAAGTTTTGGGAAACTATGTTATGTTTAAGGAGAAAAAATAAAACCCTTTTAACTTAGCTCATAAATGATTGGGTTTATACATATAATCTACAACAAATTCAAGCTCAAGGTCAACACTTATGATTTGAATATAAAGTGATCTTAGAGATTCTCAAAGAATATTAACAACTCATTGACACTACAATACACCAAATAATACATCTTTCTCATTGTATGATTGAATGGAATAAATATCTAGAGGATGCATGGAAAGATATAAATCAAAACCTATCCAATATTGACAAATCCAAAGCAATCATGAAGATGCATACATCCAAATTGGCCAAGATGGACACTATAATAAAATAATATCTTCCTATTAGAGATAATGTAATGGAAAGGATGTGCACTTGGGAGCTAAAAATTATTCACAACACTTTAATCTGCATGCAAACATAGAGATATATGGATAGGATGGATCAAATAATGTAGTACATCCAACAAAATGTGTAATAACATAAATAAATCATTGTAACTACAAATAGTGATGCACAACCAAGCTCCACTACTCACAATATTAATAATAGTATGGGATGTATTAATGGATTGATGGTAGTTCAAGAAGGATTTTAGTGAATATGGACAATTCAATCAAAACCACCATCAATGAACCAAAGTTCATCCCACCTACTCAACTCATGTAGGAGATTCAAAAATGGAAATATTCTCAAGCATCATAGCAAGTGCCTTCACCATAACAAGTGCTTCTAACATATGAATTTATAACAGTAACATCTTAATGAGTAGTTCTAGTGGCATCTCAATCACCATAGATTGAGTTAACTTCAGCTTTGAAATCCATGCTTCCACATTATCATTAGGTCTATGAATGAACGATTTAGAATATTGTATAAGTTTTGGAAGGCTATAAGCCTTGAAATTAATGCCAAGAAGGTTGAAACCCCATAAAGGGTGGCTTCCTAGTTATACTAATCTATTAAAAACCAATAAAGGGTGGTAGATTAGTATGTTTCTTAGTTTAAAACTTGAAAGGATAGTTAATTAGTTCTCAAGAGGTTAGAATCATTAAATTACACTTTTAAAGATAACTACAATCATTGCTTTTGACCAACCACTCAGCTTAGCATAAAAACTCCACTATGTTTATATTTTTAAACACTTCTTGTGACTTTGTCTTAGGATGAGACAACTATTTAAGTTTTATAAAGTGTTTGTAGTAGATAACCAAGTGTAAAATCAAAGAGTTATTGTATAAATGACAAGTGTGTAATTTATAATATTTTGTATAGAATTCATCATGTGATTGAAAATTAAAGGATTGTAGAATATGAAAAGACTCCTTAGGGACGAAAGTGAAAGGTCAAGAATATGAAACAATAGATTTTCATCACAATACTATAAATAAATTTACTATAAAGAATAAATAGTTATGATATGTGAGATAATAATATATATATCATTTGATGGTTATAATAATAAAATTTGTGTTATTTTGTTTTCATAAGTTTCCCTTTTCTGTTCAGATATATGTATTTAATATACAAAATATGTGTGATTCTGGATAATAAAGTGTGTTTAAATAAAAGTACACTACATCAAAATTATTCTAATATTCCATATTCCTATATAAATATTACAAATACATAACCAAAATTGAACAATATGAACCTTGACATGTTCTGATGGGTATTTATAGGAACCTCTACTAACATATACACATAAGAAGATAGCTAAGTGATAACTATTAGTTTTTTCATTAATTAATTGATTATCCCTAAGTAGAATAGTAATGGGTGGTAATGGACTTATGCAGGATGAGGTCATAAGACTCATAACCTATAAATTTTAAGGGCTTTGAACATCTTCCGTGGTTGAAAGGTCATTGATTATGAATATGGAGCCTAAAAGGATCTACTTAGTGTTTGTGTCTCAATTCGGGAATGACTTACATTTGGGTGTCTTATCCTTGATCGAGCCATGAAAAATAATTATTTACTCAATAAACCATGTGATGACATTGGCTTGGCTTCTTCTAAGCCTAAGGTGCAACAACCTGCTCAGCATGCTCTGGATTATAGAAACTACGGTGGATGACAACAATGGTTGTAGTTGGTGATGTTAGCTAGATATGATAGGACTAGTGGGCACATGGTGGTGGAACCATGGATACACAATCCCTTTCATACTATTTAAACTTTATCAATGAAATTAAACCCCCATTTATATCCTAAATATATATTTTTACAACTAAATTATAAGTATATTCAAATTTCAACAATATATATATATATATATATATATATATATATATTCTCTTATTTAATCAGTAATAATATATTATTTTTGTATTATTATGAGATAACCAAATATATATATATATATATATATAAAATTAATATAAATTCATGAAATTTTTATAACTTGGTTTTGAATATTTTCTTTAAAATAAATTAAATATAAACCTAAAGTTACTTTAGAATCCTAGATCTTAGGAGACTTGTGCAATTGATTTATATCACTATAGAGGATTTATATCAGGAAGGCCCAAAGGCCCCTTCCCCACCCAAATTAATTTTTCATATTATTCAAAATGTAAAATATTTCAAAGATGTAAATAATAAACTTTAAAAATATATATATATTTTTAATGAAGAGGACCTATTTGACTTGTGTCAAATTTTTCAAGGTGTTAGGAACCTCAAAGGTGGTATGAACCTTAAGAGACCCAATGATATTTTTTAAACTTATATGTAATAAATAAATAACCATTTCTTATCGTGATAAACTTTATGTGTATCCTTATGCTTTGTGCTTGAACTCTATAAATCTAGTGTTAGTTACTAAAGGTTTCCTAGGTCCATTTAACTCTTTGAAAAATGAATCAGGTAGCCAAATGGAGGTCCCTAAGGGATTCCCTACCTCCCTAAACATTTTGAAAAAAAACTATCACCTGATAACAACCTTTAGCGATAAGGGACTATAAGTAACCAATATGGTCACCATATAAGTGTTTTCATAAAAAGTCATTGTCATTATTGTGAGAGATAGAGTGTTGTAGATGAATTATAGGTCAATTACAATAATTATGGCCAATATAATTTCATAGTGATGATACAAAATATTTTTAATCATGATTCATGTAAGTTAGGCATGTGCACTTGTTTAGTGTACTGTGCACCTCATGCAACATAGTTGGCTAGCTGTTGGTAATGTAATTGAGTAGACTATGCATTGTACATTACAAAAAAAAATCCAATTATTTTTATGTGGTTTTCATCATGAAAAATTTTGGGTATGAATTTTTTATTATTCCTTAAATTAATACATAATATTTTAAATAGATAAAAACTCAAAATTAGGGTTTTCATGCAAAACTAAAAAAAATGAAAGGAAAAAATGTACTAATAATTTTCCCTTATCCTCTACATGCCTAAATAAATATCGATGGTGACTTTTAAATCAATTTCATGCTAATTTTTTTTTTTAAATCTAAAAATACCTAAAAATAAAATAAAATGTAAATTTTTGGCCTCTAGATGGTTGATTTCAGCCTCAAATTATTTACAAAATTATCATTAAGTGGCTAGTGACACTTATATAAATGTACAAATATTTGGTATATTTATTTTAAAAAGGGCTCAAACAGGTTCTCAAAATTTATGGCCTTCACAATATAGTATCCCACATCAAATTCTCATTAAACCTAAGAAAAACATGTAAATATGAAATCATTAATGATATTTAAGATGATGGTCATTATTCTAATAGGAATATTCATGTAATCATGCCCAATGGTCTATAAAATACAACCATTTTTTACCATGTTGTGACAATCCCTTATAACCAACCCCTATTTTCAATCATAATCGAGTTAACAACATTGACATTTATCAACCTATTAACATTGATGAACCTATGATAAATCTTCCTAGCCTAAACGTAAAGATATTTTTGATTCATGTCCCAAATCTCAATTCTATGATAACCAAAAAAATTATGTGTATTATCTAAATTAGGGTCATTCCCATAATAATAATATCTTCACACCTTAGTATATGATTTTATCCTTAGTTGTAACTTTTATAATGATGTTATGGCAAGAGAATGTTATCAATCCTCTTATAAAATTTCTAAAGTGTTTGAGGGTAAGGTCAAGCATGATGAAATTAATAAATATAATTATTACCTTGGTATATATACCAAACCCTTTAATATCTAACCCCTAATGTCATGTAAAATTCAATTGACCCTAACAAATCCATTGGATTGGAAAGTTTTGTTAATATGAATGACATGAAGCACATTATTAATCACATTGAACTTCTCAAAACACTCAAACTAAAACAAAAATACCTCCTCGATCCTACAAAACTACTTAGATCTATCCTATAGTTCAACCATTTGTCTCTATCCCCTATAAAATTTAAGATCTTGAAAACATTGAAAAATTTGATGAATTCACCTATGTTGATGTAGTTCTAAAATATTCTTTTGATTTAATTATATCATAAGTGCTAATATAGTGTTAAATTTTTACCAATGTATCTATGTTGATATAATAATATTAATCTATGCCAATGTATTCTTATGTGTTAATGGTGATATAATTTCTTGCTTTTGTAACTATATCACTAGTTTTGATACTGTCCCCTAACCTCTAAATGTTATTTCCTTTGTTTTTGGAGTCAACTATAGCTGAAATTACTACATCATCATGGTTTATACGATAAAAAATCTTAAATACTAGCTTAAATTAGGTCAAGAAATTCCTATATTCAAAATTGATGTGACTTAAATCTTTGGGTCTCAATTATAATCAACTAAAGCCTAATCTAACCTCAAAAAATGGGATCATATTTAATAACTCTATAAAATATCAAGTTGGATTATTTTCCTTGAGATTATTCATACCTCTTCTAAACATTACAAGTGATTAATGAAAACTCTCTTCTCTATGAACATTACTCAACTACCACCTATGGGAAAGAAGCCACCTTTCCTAGTTTTAATGAAAGTATCATGCAAAAATTTGAAGAGATATCCCTCAAAATTAATAAAAAAAATATGGACCAAGCCTTGTCTTTTAAAATTACTATCTAAAAAATGATTTCGTATGAAATCCTTATTTTCATATATTACCCTCCTCTATTTATTAGCATTTGAATTGGTGATGTCTAATTCAATAGATCCTTAGTAGATGATTTTTTTGTTACTTGTGTCACCTCTTTGGAATTTTTTAAATCCATTGGCTATTCTAAAAATAACATTAATTCCACCCATACCACATTCTAAGGATATGTACAAATTCAAAGGCCAATCGAGGTTTGTATTTGGTATCCTATCATGGTACATACTATTATGGTCATGGTTAAATTTATGGTTTTCAACTTGTCATTATCCTAAACTATATTTCTTGGCCACCCTAGGACTCATCTCATAAGGGCCATAATTTCTTCAACATGTTTATGTGTTAAATTTTTATACTTAGGAGTTATATATAAGATTCAAGGTGATACCAAACCTTATAATTATGAATAATTCAAACAATGTGGTGTCTTTATAATACCTACATTTGAACCTCTCCCAAGTATTCATTTTCATGAGTATCAACATTTAATTTTTTTTGTTGATTAAATTATTGGTTGTAGTGGTCACCTCAAGATCATGGTAAATGTCTCACAAAACCTCATTTATTATGATGATGATTATTTTTATGAGATAAAACTTAAAATAAAAACCTTCAACCTTCCTCCTAATATCATAGCTCAGTTTCATCCTACCTTGTGGACTTGTCCCCATAAGAGGTAAATTGATGAGATACTTAAAACAATCATTATTTAAAATAAGTATCCTACTATCACTATTTCTAACATCATCATGGTTGAGTCCATCCATGTGGATCTCA